>KK114622.1:208705-268318 GCA_000611955.2 Stegodyphus mimosarum
CTTCTGGCTATCGCCATAAAAGTAGAAGTGTAAGCAGAGATAAAAGAGTAAAGGCGAGGTCACCCAGCCGATCTGTAACACCATCCAAGTTAGTTTTCCGTTCACGATCAAGGTCGCATGGAAAAAGTCGAAGAAAATATGAAAAGTCATCTAAAAAGTCGCGTTCAAGAACTTTTCCTTCGGAAAAGTTTCTCCGTTGGGGGAGAGATTGTAACAGCTTTAGATATTGTTGCAATAATAATCTTGTACTTTTGAAATAGTTGAATTTGAAATATATCTGTTAATAAATGGCAATGTTTGAAACGCCAACACGAGAGCTGCGTGCGGTTCTCGCACGAAGTAAGATAATGATTTTGAATTTAAAAAGAGATAGAATACGTTTTGGCTGTTAATTTTTGATGTTACCTTTTCTTCGAATTATATGTTGCAGTTATGAAATTGATCTATTAAATAAAGTTTGCTGTGTTCCAATGGAGTTTGCTTTAATTACGAAACAAGCATTACAGTACTAAGGAAGTAATCCTGAAAGCGTAGTGGTTGCTGCAATTAAGCAGCACGGTAAGTCTTGGTAATTGTAAAAACAAATGTTCTCTAATGCTTAGCAGCTGTTTAATTTTACTATTTTGCATCGGAACTGTTCAAATAGCTTCTATGTAAATAACTGTCTTTTCTGTTACAGGCCTACCTAATTAACTGCTTCTGTATACATACGTATACTGCTCGTAGATTCAAACCCCAATTTATGCCTAGAAATCTTTGAGTACAATCAGGAATAATTTGAGTTCTCGTTTTACCTCTATTTTAAATTGGTTAACCAGCTGAACTTTTCATCTGCTATTAAACTTAAATATTTAAATTTTTAGCACATTTTAATTTTCTTTAACGTATTTAATTTAAGGCATTACACCGAGAATAAAATAATTCGAATTATTAACATGAGTTTGCTAAATTGAATTAAATGTCGGTTTGCTTTCCCTAAGTATGCCTGATATTTCATTTTCTTTACATTTAAAGAATTAACGAGAAAATTAGACACAATCTCCTAGAACACTTTAATTTCTTTTCTTCTCTCTGTAATCCCTTTCCGTTAAGCTCTCCTCGAAAGAACATACTTAGTAAGTAAACATACTTAATGAATGAATTAAATAACTAAGTAATAGCTTACTCAATAAGCACATCTCAAAGAAGTTGTTCACTTTTCATTAGGTCCGCAAAACCTTTCTCAAATCAAATCTAGTTTTAAAAAAGTTAAATTTCCTACAGCATATGCTACCTTCCCTTTATTTAATGACAAGATGCGATTAAAATGATGCCTGATAAAGCTAGGTAAATTGGCAGTTAAATTAATTAGGAAAGCATAATTTAGTACTTTTCTCCGGCTTACTGTTGTACAGCTCGAAGCATTGTACTTAGAGAAACTAATTAACTGTGATAATTAAAAAGACAAATATAGAAACCTTTTTTTGTTTTGTTTTGTGGGGAGAACATTACTGCTTCGTAAAGATTTAGTAACAGAAACTGTTGAAAATGATCCAATTTAGTTTTAATACTTTGGTATCGAAATATGAAGGAATAGTTTTAAATATTCTGTCTTTAGGAAAAAAAAAAGATGCATATTTTTCGAACGAATATTAATAATTATTTTTCCATTTTATGGCTTTTCAGTACATGTGCATCGCCCTTCTCAATGCATATACGTCTACGCTGATACTTTAATCATAGAAAAGATTAAAGTTATACATGTTATAAGGTGTTTTCTCCATCCTTTCTGCACGCTTTCCTGGTGTAATAACACACTCGCCGCTTATTCTAGAGGTCCAGGTACGAATCCGGGAGGGCATTGCTCCTTTTTCACGTTTCCTGCTTCAAACAGCCCGAATGACTCTATAGTGGCCCCCGAACTAAAAGATGGGGGATGGGGATTCTTCAGGACTGGTTATTAGGGTACCTAAATAAAAGAGATAGTTATTTTATTATTATTATTTATTATTATTTTATTATTATTATTATTTATTACTAGGTATTTTCTCCCTCTTTTTTGCATGTCTTCTTGGTGTAACGGTAGAACAATGGCCGCGTATCCAGAGGTCCAGGTTCGAGTCCCGGCAAGGGCATTGTTTATTTTTCACTTGTCTAGCATCAAAAAACCCTAATGACTCTACAGTATGAAGAACTGTGGCCATTATTGAAACGTAACAAATATTGTTTTTTAATACAGCTTAACCATAGCTTTGTACCTTGAGATGATCAAATAAAGGATTTCTAAACATATTCGAGTGCAGTTTATTCCTATTTATAAATTACAGCTTCCAACATGTTGGACTTTCATATTGTTGCGTTCGTACGGATTCGTTATGGATTGAATGCACAAGTCGTAAAAAGTTAACAAAAATTTATTCTTTCCACAAGAAATAAATCACAATGCTGAAATATTTCTTCAGAGATATTCGCACAATATCACATTATCTCAAACGTTTAGCAAAAACTCAGTTCAAAACAGATAAAATAATTCTATCTCACAGCGAAATCGTTACAATCAATAACAGCATTAAGTAAACAAACAGCAGTTCGCTTTTTACAGCTACAACTACAACAACAACACAGAGAGGCGTTTCAATTCGGTTTTTATAAGCTTTTTAATTATCACTAGAACAATCTCGATTTTTCTGGCTGGCAACAGTAATTACGAGATATTTATTTATTAAACATTAAATGCACGCGCTCTTTTATTTTTATTTTTTGACGTATCTTTCTCTTCAAAAATCGTCTGCGTTGCAGGGGAAATATAAAGCAATTTTAATTACAATTCTAAATAAATAGCCAAATAAATGTGAAATCCATAACAATATCGAAATCATATATTATGGAGTCTCGCTCTTTTTGGAAGCATAAATTGTACACATTACGTGGAAGACGAAGTAGCGAATACTCGCTATATCTTTGAAGAACAGTTACTGCAGAAGAAGGTTTTTAATTGGACTAAAGTAACAAGATAAAAGCACTCGGTGCTCACAATTCACCACCACTTGTGGCTAACTAAATTGAACAGAAAATAAAAATGTAACAAATCCAAATAAATTAGAATAACTAACGACTGGCTCCTTAGTTATCTAAAACGCTAAATCGGCTGCACGCAGCAAAGCCGTGCCTAGAGTATCGATATAATCTGATGGGTATTTGACACCGACTAGAGAGCTAATTTCAAAAACCCCACATAAAATAAGAACTAATTCCACTACTACTCCTCACAAACTCTTGAATAGTGCTTCTGAAACACAAATTGATTAGATTTTGCATACTTAAATGAAATTTTAAGTATTCATTAAAATTTACATTCCGGCAGGAAACTAAAATCAGGATGGAGCGAAATATTGAGCTAAAAATAATTGGTTAGAATAAAATAAGTTCTTTACAGTAAGATTAGGATTTTCCAATCAGTCTTTCCCATAAAAACGTACAGCATTTAGATCAATTTTCTGTATCAGTACCGATTTATTTTGTGTTATCTTCCTTTTCATCTTCATGACATTGTTTCGATAAAACTTGGAAGAACATGTTGCATTAATGTCTTTCAGTAAATTAAATCCACGGCGAATCAGCTGTCGCCCCAGATGAGATTCCTGGTTTTGGAGAGTGTTTTTTCATATGTGCTTGATCAAAATGTCATTTCTATTGAATAGATTATAATTTACAGAACACTTCCCTTTCTTAGATGCACCTTCATACTTGACAGCAGGGATATGAATTTGCTACTGCATCTGTTCATCATATTTATCAAAGAAACCATTTTTTTAATTCAAAAGAAATCCGAATTTAATTTCATCTGAAAAGAAATGTTTTCAACCTTGTACTTTTCGTGCTTTCTGCTACCCAAATTTGAATTTTAAACCAGTATTCTTAGAAGTGCTTCGTGGTGCTATACTCCTCTTAAAGGGTACGCAGATCAAAGTCGTACTTCAGACCATTAATTGAAGATCTTCTATTTATTGTTGTCAACAATACTGGAGAATTTTGGATCGTACTGAAAAGTCCGTAAAATTAAAAGGTATTTTTAAAATATTACGTTTATTTGTAGCTGTTAAACATCTGTCTTCAGCTTTGAAGTTATTCAAGGTCTATCTTAGCTAAAAAAAATCTTTGTGTTGCCTATTTCACTGAAATGCTTTACACTCTTACAAGCAACACTCATCGATGAGAAAAGCAAACCACTGTTTACATGTTTCTATTTGTATACCAATCCTTTTCTACTTCTTAGACACATGTGATGCATATTTGATAAACCAAATTATATAAATATTTGCAAAATGAAATTTTAGAAGTAAACTTCTCCTGACTTCAAATTTCCCTCAAGATTCAAGTAGGATTTAAATGCTAAAACTAATTCAAAACCACCTGTTTACTTTAAATATTTCATAGCCTTTTTAAAAGCTTTCCTCTCTATTTCAGAAACTGAATAAATATGCACACTTATACATTTAAGCAAACCCATATACTTAATATACGCATTTAAATAATAAATTATCTTTAGTAACTCAGGGAGTTTTCAAATGCAATATTTTTCGTTTAGGATGCGAAAAAACATTTTATTAAAAATGTATAATGAGTTTCAAACTTATAAAGTTTTATGCATATAAGAGATCTTCGTGAAAACACTTTCAGCAATGGAGCTGAAAAGGCTCAGTAAATATAAAACTGAACTTTATGCGTATGATCACAAAAATGTTCCTTATGGTTTATTATGTTAAGCATAAAATGCTTCATACTTTTACACTTTCACGTAAAACTTTCATACTGTCGTGTGAAGAATTCACTGAAATAGTCAAGTACGACTGCTTTTTCAATGCATAGTTTGTAAACAATTCAAAAGCATTTTAGCACGATTTACAAAATAAATTACAAAAATATGCTAAATTTGATGATAAATAGTTCTGTGTTGGGTAAAACAGCTCCCGTTATTAGTTTTGAACCTGTGAAATCTTTGTTAAAGAATCCTGTGAAGATATGTGCAGTTACTTTGTAGAATTTCAATTAACTAATAATTATGATTTTAACTTTATTTTAACCTCTGCCTCCCAACCGGGATAATGTTTAGTGACTCCGACTGCCGTTTTGGAGGGCTCGGAGTCGGATCCCGGAGAATTTTTAAATGCATAGTGTCTCTGCGACATGGAGGAACTTTAAATATGCTGCGATCTGAAAGTCCTCTTGAGAGATTTATGATAGGAGAAGAGGGGTGAGAGACCCTTGAACTCTTCCCCCAGGTTGCTCTTCATCGATATTGGGGGCGGAACTCAGCCAAGTCGTATTGTCACCTATATGGTGCTCAAGGCTGTTGCCAATGACAGGCGCAATCTTGCACCCCTTGCCACGATGAATTTCGTGGGTTTGATCTGATGTTTCTGCTAGACAAGTGAGATACATGTAGCTGAAAGAAATGGATACTTTTACAGCAAGAGATATTTTGGAAACGGGAAAATGTTTTGTCTGCTAATGGCCATTGCCAGGATAAATCGCAAAATAGAGGGTTGTGATAAGCAGAAACATTTAAATTAGATACGGATGCTGTGGGTTAGAGCAGTGAGTCAGCTGAGACGAAAGAAAAAGCCTCTCATATTCTATTAAATATGGTACTAATTAAAAACATTTCACTCCCATATATTGAAGTTGTTTTGAATGGAATTCCTTCAAGCATGTTATTGGTCAAAGGAGCTCAAAGTAGCTATTTGGCAGAAAAGTGTTTTAGGAAAATTTTTATAAATTATAGATTGTTTGATGTTTTATAAACCAAGATGACAACAGCGTAGGAAAAAACATTGTGAATGAGTAGGAAGGATGACGCTGAATATATAAGTTAAAAATAAGCACCAGGATGTTTTTGTATGCGTTAGGGTCAAAAATTTGCAGGCAAACGTAATTTGGCAGTTGGATTTTTTAAAATTCTGATGGTGTGCAAATTCATTTTCAAGCAGAGAGGATACAGACGGATATGCACAAATTGATACAAAAAAAGTAGAGCCTAAAGAATTGCATCTGGAAGAAAAAATAAAGTTGGAGAACTTGGTTAGAAATTTTTAGGTTTATTTGCCGATACCCCAAGAACAAAACCCTGCCGATACGATGCAGTTATAGAAAAGCATATTGCGGATATGTTGGAAAAATAATTATAAACCCCACAACACTCCAAAGCTAGCTCGGTAGTAGTATGCAGGAAAAAAAGAATAATCTTCCTCCACAGATTTTATATTTTTTTCATTTAAGGAAAAATGATCACAATTTGAGACCTATCATCTACAGAACAACAAGCAATGGATTATTTTCAAAAGTTATGAAATCCTAAAAATGTGTGTATTAGACAGGATAAGATCAGCTGAATATGGCCGACAAAATAATAGATTAGAACAATTACTTGCGGGAAATTTGAACTTACAGCGTTCTAAGCAGAAGAAAATAGTAGAAATCAATAAAAGCCTTTTTTACAAAGCACAAAAACGCAGTGAGTTGAATATCAATAATTTATTAAATAAAGAGGCGTCAGCTCTTTCAGAATGCCGCAAGAACGACTGGCGCAAATTTGACGTAATTTCCTCCAGTTTTCATGTTTCGATGGCAGTCAACTTTCATGGTCGCGGGATAATGAGTAAATGTAATAAACAAACATAACACTATTGCAAAAATATACTAAATAAATAAATAAATGCGAATGAACTAAATGTTAGTGGAAATAGTTTTAGTTTGTAGATGAGATTCATATCGCTCGCTTCTGTAGGCGATGAATACCCCATAAATAAATTCTTAAAACGAATTAGTTTAGGACAAGGATAGCGATAGGCTTTGTATAATATGTAAATGATAAGGCATTACAACAACATTAGTTCAGAGCATTCGCGCTTTATTCTTACTTTTTACATACTTCTTGAATAGGGAAACATTTATTTGAACTCGAATTTAGCTGCAGTTCTTAAGATCAAATTCCCCATTTTTAGCGGCGCAATGATAGCTAAAATTCCCTTCTAATTTAATTACGCTGCAAGAACTTTATTTGAGTAATTAGCTAGTTAACCGGCTAAATTACTTTCATAGTTTGGCAATTGCGACGAATTCTTTTCGCATTATAAGGTTGGTCAATTCATTGGCGCTGTGGTAGCTCTCGTTTCCATTAAAGAGCGTGGCTGTAAGTAGATAATGAAACCATTAATTAATTT
Source organism: Stegodyphus mimosarum (assembly GCA_000611955.2). Taxonomy (NCBI): domain Eukaryota; kingdom Metazoa; phylum Arthropoda; class Arachnida; order Araneae; family Eresidae; genus Stegodyphus; species Stegodyphus mimosarum. The sequence goes on from KK114622.1 coordinate 215,908, forward strand.
ATTAAAGAAAATATTTCATCTCGTGCTCCTATTTATTTTAGGAGCTTGATTCTGAAATGCACTTTCAAGATGCAGATATTAATTGGCGTTTTATTGAATTCCGTATAACCATGAATACTCGCTACATTTCGGATTCGACTTCCTCCTTTTTGAATGCTTTGATAAATTACGAACAGGAAATTAATTTCCTGTTTTGAGTCAAAAATTACAGAGTATGAAACATATTTGATACTAGAATGTTTAAGCAGAGAGTAAGATCAATTAGTGTGAAATACTATACGGAGTCTAAAAATCATAGAATTTTCGATTCTACAATTAAATTGGCAATAATGATAAGTAATATAAGTAAATTTTTTCATGTATCTGTAAAATAATTTATAAAAAATAATTAATTATTAATTTAGAAAGAGAACATCTGAAAGCTTTCAGATTTTATATTACTTTTTTAACATTTTGTGTGTTACTTTTATTTATCAAATATTATATTCTTCGCACTTAAATTCCATAAAATTCAATTCAATAGCAATATCATAAAATATTTAAAAACAAAAAACAACTTACCTTTAGAATTTCCAATATACAGTTTCGTGCGCTGCAAATAAAATGTTTTTTTCCTTGCAGTGTTGCCACTGCTCGCTTTAAAATCGTTGAGTTTGTTAACGAAAACGTCGTTAAAGTTTTACAAAATTTGAAAGAGATAGTAAAACAAATTCGAAATTCAAATTTCGGGCTTTTTGGCGGACTACGTTATTCAAAATTTGATGGCTCTACGTACCGTTGTTTTTTCAAAATGCAAGAAACATTCAAGCATTCATACAGCTTCTTCATTATTGTTTCTTTAAATATAATACATGGAGATAAATTTTAGTGGCAACAATTTGAAAAGTGAAACGCCGATTTAAAGTGGACGACGTAAAATGCTGTTTTGAGACTAATAGCTCTTTAGGTTTAACTCCACTTTGGGCTAATAAATAATTATTATTTATCATATATATAATATAATTTACGTGCTTCAGAATATACTTCGAATAAATAATACTGAATATATATATGTATATGAATTTTAATATTTATCTGCGTGTACATCTTATATTTATCATGCATGCAAAATAATTTAATTTTTTGTAACGTATTAACAGACAGGATCAGCTTTTGCTTTTAATGTCACAATTATTATTTTTCACTTTCTCATCTTTCACATCTTTTCATTATCTGCTGATTAATTTAAGAAAATAATTTTCATCTTATTTTATCAACATCTGATCAGCTGGAAAATGAAAAAGAAATTTTCATTTTCATCAATGTATGACTTTGACGCTTAGAAGTTTTACGTAACTGATAGTTTGATTTCTAAATCAAGTTACGTAAATTGGCAGCTTTAGAAAATGAAGAATAGATCACTCTTTAATTAAGTCAGAGTTGGTGGCGCAGCATCTTGTACACTTGCAAATTTGCATATAATATTTTGCTTCCCCAAGAAATTAACTTAAAATATCTCACTGCTAATTAATAATATCTTACTGTTGACTAGAAGTCTTGCCAGCAATATAAAAAGTAGACTAAAACGTATTTTGCACATTTCGTTTATTATATGCTGTATTCTTACAATAAATGAAAACTAAAGCTTACTGACATGGGCAATATCATACCGTGTTTCAAGCAGATACACTTTATCTTATTGAAATATCTAGTACAGAAGAGACTTTGAAATCATTACAATAAAGTACGCATATAATACAGGGTTAGTTTTGTGCAAATATTTTATATTCTTTGGGTTCTTTACGTGTATTGTTTTCCATTGCCAGTGAGATCAAATGAGGTCCGTAAGTATTTGTAAGCTAAGGACTTATAAAAATTTAGCTTTTCTTAACAGATCTTCATTTATTTTATTATAGTAAATGACAACACAGATTATTATTTGTATGCATTATATACCTGATATTTTGATATTTTTCAATAATTTTAGGCTATTTTAGATTTGTTTCCTAATTTTTAGTCCAAAGGGATTTAGTCCCGAAGGACTATTACTTTCGTTTTGCGATTTTGCGTCGATTCACTCTGAATGCCCGTTTCACTTTTCAAATTGTTGCCACTAAATGTTATCGCTCTGCATTAAATTTTAAAAAATGAAAAATCTGCATAAATGTATGCATGTTTCTCGCATTGTGATAAAACCTAGAGCCATCGAATTTTGAATGACGTAATCCTACTGCGAATATGGGCATCTGGAAGCCCTAATTTTGAATTTGAAATTTGCTTTATTATCGATTTTATGTTTTGTAACATTTCAACGAATTTCTGATTAACAAACTAAATGATTTCAAAGCGAGCAATGGCAACACTGTACGGAAAAAGAAAAACATTTTTATCTCCAGCGCACGAGACTTACGGAAATTCTAAAGATATGTTCATTTTAAAATGATTTTGCGATATTGATTTTGAACTGAATTTTATGGTTTGAGTACGTAGTACATGATATTTAATAAAAAAAGGTAGCTCACGAAACGTTAAAAAAACGCGCCTTTGGACGTAATTTAAAATCTGAAATCTTTCAGATTTTCTTTTTTCATTCTTCTTTCCTTTTCTTTACCTTACAAAATGCTTTAAAGCTCCAAAACTTTATATAATTGTATTAATTAAAAGAAATCCATGCGTAAACTAAAGCGTTTAGTGCAAATGTCAGGGATTTGTTCTAAGTGTTGGCTCTTTTTTCTCATCTAAAAGCCTTATTCATGCTTATAAAATTTCATTTCAAAGAGACATAGACTCTTCATCGAAACACGTGAGAACAATGTATCCATTCATGGATTCTTTTCCGTATCAGTGCAACGCCCAACAATGACCGAGTGAAAAAGATTGCTGAATATTGGTAGTTTGCCCTAGATTTGAATCTCTGTTGACAGTCTCGTTGGATGCTTTTTAGGTTTTACTCATATGTAACTACAATAGGAAGCAGTTTCCATTGGAAAAGGTCCTTCTTATAAAGCAGCAAGCTGTTGCGTGTTTTATCATATTAATAGCAAATACACCACTACTTAACGAATTGTAATGTTTTGCAGCTATTCATGCTCCTGACTCTTTGCAGATTTAAACGCGCTTTTGAAATTTAAAATCTGACGTTAAAATTAACCTGCATTTTTTAAAGAAGATCACATTGACCGATTGTCTCGTAAGCCTCCTGCATACAGTTTGCCGTGATGCAAATTTCTCAGTGGTGGCAAAACTTTCAAGTCTTAAGTGTTAAGGTATGGCTAGAGTTTAGAAAAGTTGTTTTCTTTCTAAGATATTATTCTGTCTTCTTGACCACAGTTTCAGAGGCAAGAGTAATGATACATCGAAAAAATAAAAGAAGGCATAACGAAAGGCCGATTTTTCATTCCAAAATCACATTTACTCTTTTGTGTGTATGCGTGTGCGTGTGGGCGTGTGTGCGTGTGTGCGTGTGTGTGTGTGTGTGTGTGTGTGTGTGTGTGTGTGTGTGTGTGTGTGTGTGTGTGTGTGTGTGTGTGTGCGTGCGCGTGTGTGTGTGTATTTTAGTGGTTGTGCTTTCCCTTGTATCAGAAGAAGGAATTCACACTATTACGTCAGAGAATTCGATCACAAGAGAATCCTAGTCTAGCGAGACAGTGGGTTACCCTACGATGTAATTACTGATCGTATTTCTCGATATCCAGTGAATGTTATAAGATTTCACAATTCGAATGATCTAAGAGGACCACACAAAGCAACGTGTAAGATCACAATGCTTCCATTCACCAATGCGTAAGACAAGAGGTACCTCTGTACTGCTGTCAAGAATCATAAAGCCACAGCACGTATCCTATGTCAGAAAATTGGGTGTGTTGCACTTCCTCAAATAATCGCGTCGACGTTGGCAATGTCACGAATGGTCAGTAAAGGGATCATTGCATTGGCTTCCTTCAACAAAATAGCACAGAAATCAGCACCTAGAACGGTATGTTGAACGACTCACATACACACGTCGTCACTTTTACCTACTGTATCACGATGGTCGTACCCGCACGTGGACGCACCGTGGAGAACGAACGTTGGAAGTCTCCATTCTTCATCATCACGCGGCCTAGAACCTGGACTGGTAGTGTACGTTCCAGTTGTGGAAAGCGGAGTTAACGCAATTCCTCACTGGTCATTATATGGACCTTATTTGAGTTGTTTAAACTTCTTCGGACTTTGTGATAGTGATTAATGCATCTGCGGAGCAGCTGGGGACTCAGATCATTACATCTTCGATTGCCCGAGATTGCATCATTACATCTTCGAGCCAGATTTCACCTTCGGAATCCAACTAATGAATATTGCTACGCTTGGGTTAAAAACCCTTTTAATAACCTATATACCATTAAGCGTTTATTAAGGAATGCACTAACATTTAACTTCTGATTTCCAACAATTAGGAACCAGAATATAATTCTCGACGTAGTGCCATGGTTGCATGTCATGTTGCCTTCCAAATTCTCGGAACTTACATAGAACTATATTCACGTATCTTCTCATCTCGTGCATGTTTTCCTATCTCTTCAAGTCCGTTCACCAGCTCCCCCTTTTATATTTTTTTTCTTAATTCCATCACTTGCTTTCCCTTACAAAAACAGACTTTGGAGAACTTGATCTAAGGCACTAAGAAATTAGTTTAATCGTTGTCGGGACTTAACTGTTAACTAGTTGTCGGGACTACCTTTCCTAAGCCTGCGGACCGGCTGTCCCGCCGGTGGAGAAAAGAAAGTGTAGGTTGCCATCCGAAAAGCATATCTATGGGTTGATACTGAGTATTTATCTTGTTTTACCTTTAGTCCACATATTTGAAACTTTGACCAGCCTTCGTTACACTAGTAAGGTTTGAAAGCTTGTAGCGATGCCATATTGCCGGGATGCATATAAGCAAAATGTACACTGCTAGAGCAACGGCTTGGGTTTGGCCAATGACAATCCAGAGAGGCTCAGCATTAACTCCGCCCACATGAGTGATGTCACATTTCTGACGTTTGTTTACATTCTGTTGGAAGTACGTTCGCTGAATGAACATTTTTACTTTGCAATGTAAATTTGCTATAGTGATGCTATTTTTTAAAAAGAAAATTTTAAAGTATTATTTCCTTATTGTTCCAGAAGCAATATAAATATATGTCTCAAACTTTACAAAATTTCGCTGTATATGCGTGCGTGGGTACATACACACATACATATATTTTCAATATGTAATCATATTTGAATTATATGTATCAATATGTGTGTGTGTAAGCGTGTATATATTATTATTTATATATAATTCTCCTTTTGGTTCATTTTTCAGGATGCCATATTTCTAACGAATAATCTAAAAAGCTTTTTCCTCTTAATATTTCACATCTTCACATTCAGATTTTTAAATAATTGAGATGAGTGTATTCATATTTAATATTTCTGCACAGCTTGATTTATCACCTAATAATGGATTTATTTAATTTTGGATAAAGTGCGATGTCAGTTCCAGTAGTATGTGATTTTTAATAGTAGAATAATTTGTCTAAAAGAAGCTTTTGTTTGTTAAGAAAATTACTTAATAGTATTAAAAAAATTCTTAATCTATTACTCCTTACATTCTCAAATATGTTAATGGAAAATTTTCTTTCAACAGCTTTATAAATTTATTTTATGCAGTATTTTAATTTAATAAGAACTAGTATTGATAAATGAATTTCCATTGCTATCTTTATAGTTTTAGTTTAGAATTCAGTTTTCAATACATGTAATTATTATCCTTCCTGGCCCTTCACACATAGCCCAACAGTAGATGAGTGGTAAAGTCACTGGAATGCTGATATTTCGATCTAAGTTTGATTCCAAATGGACAGGCTGGCTGCATGAGCACTTACCTGGTTTTCCATGTGCGTAACATGGACATGAGGTAGTTTTTTCCTTAGAAAATCTTCCACAAAGACATCCCTCTTACATAGACACCTTACATGCTTTCCATAATCAAATAAACTAAACAAAAGCAAAACAGCTCCTGAATAGAAATGCTTCATATCTGTCAATCAAATGACGCTGATTAGTGCAAAAAACTGTCATCATACACATTAAATCAAACTCAGAAGTTATTATTAATTATGCTTTCAGAAACAAAGTATTTAATGCCAAATTTTTTTGATTAATTTGCATTTTTAAAAATGTTTGAATAAATTTCTGACCTTTAATAAATACAGAGAACCCTCTCTAAGATGACCACCAGCAGTTTGTATACTTAGAAATATTCAGTTTCAGAGGTGATCACAAAGAAAAGGTTTACTGTATTATGATAATCTGTTCCTGACTTTGTTTGCAGGGTTTGGTTTATGTGATTATGGCAAAGCCTTGAGAGCTGTCTGCCTAAGGAGAGGGATGCCTTTGTGGAGAACTTTCTAGGGCAAATTGGTTTGAATACACGTTGCACATGGGAAAAACCTGAAAATTGCCATTCAGCGAGTACGTTCATGGGATTCAAATCTCAGACTGAACTACCAATGTCCAGTGACTTTACCGCTCGCCGCTGGTGAGCATATTTTTTACAGGGAAGGAAGTGTTTTTTAAGTGTAGGATATATAAGTCTTAATCCACATTAAAATTTGATATAGGAAATGAAATGTTGAAGCTGAAATTAAAATTATATAAATTTCAATGCCATGCGTGTAATGTGAATCTCAAATTTAGTTTCTTATTTTTTGGAATGTAAAGATCAGGCTCTGGTATATTGATATATATTTATATATAAATTTTAAATATAACATGAAGCCCTATATTTGAGTATAATACTGAAAAATGCTAAACATATGAGAAAATAAACATATTTCTTTAAATATTATGGAATATTTATCCCTGATTTAAGGGAACATGAAGTTAGACTGTTCCAATTTCGCCAAAAAATATATGATACTCACAAGTTTAACATAAGATCTTTTGTTCAAATGATAAAAGCTTTGGAGAACTTAGATGCTAATTAGAAATGGGTGCTAAATACGTGGCCATTGGCATCCACATAAATGCACTGTATTAATTTTAATACTGTTTTAGTTTCTTTCGTATTATCCCGTTGACCGGCCAACTAGCATGATTTAGTGCCAATTATGGATGACTGTGCCCTATAGTAACTCCATAGAAATGATTTATACTTGGTGACTATTGCCGAAATTTCCACAAACAATCGATAGGATAATACATAAGTACTCTATTTTATACTGACATGAATGAAAATTAAATTTTTTATCAAAAATTTCTTTTGGCCCTTGGTTTGGTTTGGTTTATTTAATTATGGCAAAGCCCTCGAGTGCTACCTGCTTAATAGGAGGTATGCTTTCGTAGAGGACTTTCAAAGGAAAACTGGCTCTTATACACATTACACTGGAGGAAACCATGAAAGTGCCCATGAGGCCAGAGCATTCAGCAAGATTTGAGCCCTGGACTGAACTGCTAGTGTTCAACAACTTTGCCGCTCGGATGCTGTGGTCTGACCCTCGGTCCTATTAAACTGAAATTCATCTATATTTGTAAAGGGCCCATCAGAAAAATGCACACACTTTAACTAAGAAAATTCTCGTGCTTTAGTATTGAACTTAATTATAAGTTAATCAAATCATACATATGAGAGGTTAGGCTAAGTGTAATACAATCTCCCTGTACCTGTACAGTTACTTAGATTGCTCAAAGTGTTACAGTGGTAGCCATTAGGAGCTAGAGACATAGAACAATATTGAGCAGTTATTTGAACAAAGTTAATCGATGTGTCTGAGGAGAATGCTGCACATTCTGCCATAATGTTTTGATGGACCTCTAGCTTAACCGATTTCCTGTACTACTGAACATTCCTCAAAGTCCTCCAAATCCATTTTGGTTAATTGTCATGTGTCACTTACATGTAAGATTACCGACTTGTTAAGGGAATACCATACTACATATTGTAAAGATAATTCAACTTTGAAACCAATGTATAGATATCATTTGATAAAGTTTGTATATATTTCTCCGACAGATTCTGTATGTAAAGTTGTACTTTTCATTAGTCCCACCTATTAATCAATTTAAGGGTATTACTGTACAGAATATATATGAAACTGAACTGATAAATTTTCATATCTGTCCCTTTCTGTTTGCTTTTCATATATATTTTTTAATAGTTTTATTGTTGATGTTGCTTTACATGATGTCAGTTTAAACATAAAGCAGAGAACAAAAGAAATTCACACTGAAACTAAATTTAAAATTAGTCTGAAGATTAATGATGATGTAAAATAAATAGTGTAAATTGTTGCTAATTTATCAAAATTTCATAAGAGGGCATATAAATAATTAGTATATTCAGATTTTAATTGCAAGTAAAAATTTTATATTCATAACAGTAAAAATGCATATAGAAAAGCACATATTACAATGTTATTATTTTATTATAACCACCTCGGTAGATCTCGTCAAATTTTTAAAATGTGCCCAACTCCGACAACCATGCTCATAACAATCTTTTAATATGGCAATGTCACCATTTTCATTCCAAGTTCCAACAATTTTTATAAACAAATTGTGATATTTTTTTGTTCTCTGCTTTCTTATGTTTAAACTGACATCATGTAAAGCAACATCAAAAATAAAACTATTAAAAAATATATATGAAAAGCAAACACAAAGAGACAGATATGAAAATTTATGCACTTTGGAATTTGCCAGCAATGGGAGAAACTACGGTCAAAATTTTGCCAAAAAATTCCAACAGGACACAAGAAGAAAATGCATTTGGTAGATAGCTGATGTTGCTGAGGTTTACGCAATGCTGAGTCTCTGAAATTCTTTAATGTTTTTTCAAGCAAAAACAAATCGCTTGGGGAAAAGAATAGAGCAAAAAAATAATGGAAAGATTTAAAGATGAACGAGTTTTATTTTTTAATGTATTATGTAATCCTTATTTAATAATTAAAATTTATATTTTAAATTGCTAAAGTATGTTTTCTTTTCATAATTTGATATTGTTAGTCAACTTATGATAAACATCAATAGTTTGGGTATCTGTTTAAGAAAAGTTGTGAAAACCATCAACTTGCACCCAATGAGTAACTTTTACCTTTTCAAATGTTAAATCCAAATTGAGCCAAGGTGGTTGTGTTAATATGTAAGTACCATTAATTTTACAGGTAGTAGTACACTGTATTCGTTTATGTACTGTAATATTTAGTTTGTGCTGAAATTATGTAATGACAATAATTCGCTTAAGATAGAAATTTTTCAATGTTACAAGTTTACATTTTGGTTAATTTTTTTTATGTGATGAAAAGCAGCACGTTAAAAATTTTAAAATGAATATTTTGGAGTTCTTAAATTTTGCAATAGTACTAAGCATTATTTTTTAATTACTCGATGACCATTCCAGAAATAAATAGTTTAATTCTGTATACTGGGGAAAAAAATCATTTCTGACTGGTATAAAAATCAGAATTTTGAAACAGTAGTAAAAAAATCATTAAAAATACTTATTTTTAAAACTCTAATGCAATAAAAACAGGTTAGCATGAAATATCTGAGAAATAGATAACTTGTGTTATTATTAAATTCATACTTATGATCATTATGTATATACAATCATTCTTATGTAAATAAATGTTACATGATATCTTAGACCTCTGCTTTTTAAAAATCTTATCTGTTAATCTGCGAATTAGATTATTTCACTATAAATAAGTTTTAATAAATGTATTATAGAAGTTAATATGTTTGTTTTCTGTAAGATATACTTTGAACATTTTAATAAAATAATTTTTTCCTCTTCAGTTTTTCATGAATAATGTGTGTTACTTCCTACTACTTAATTTTACTTCTTAATTCATGAAGAGAAATTAACATTTAAAGAATAAATTATACACTGAAAGTATTTTGTAAAAGAAGATACTGGAAAAGGAAAATATTGCAATTCATAGAGCTATAAAAATAAATAAAACATGATAATTAGAATGGTATTGTTCTTATTTGTTAAGAATGGATATTAAATCATGGATAATAGAATGGACTTCTAAATGAGAAGCACTTATATGAACAATAATACTAATTCATAACATTCTGATCTTGATTTCAATACTTAAAGAAAATACAAAGCATTATTGACAGCTTAGTGCAACTCATGTTAAATAGTTACAGCGTGATCTTAAGTCCAATGATTTATTACAAGATAACGATATATAGTATAGATTTTAATTTAAAACTCTTTTCACATATCTTTAAATGACGTAATTTTAACCGATACTCTTCTGTTATCAGGACAGGATTCAGAGATGTATGCATGTATCCATATGTGGTTTTGGTTTCAGTTCAGTTTAATATGGCAAAGCACACTAGGGCTTTCTACCTATGGGAAGGGATGCCTTTGTGGATAACTTTCTAAAGGAAACTGGCTGGTATACACTTTACAAATGGGGAAAACCACGAAAATGCCCATGAACTCAGCCCATTTGCCTGGATTCAAACTTAGTGTTCAAGGATTTTACCACTCTGCCACTGGTGGGCCTATGTATATATGTATATGTGTACACATGAATACATAAATACATTTCTGAATTCGATAATAGAATAGTACCTTTCAACCATATATCTTACAGTGTCGATTAATTTTATATACTGTCATCAATAATACATCTGATTAGATATATCAATAATACATTTTATTATCATTAATTTTTATACTAACAATTCCATTTCAATTGCCTTTAGTACAGATCTTATATATATATAAATAAGTTGTTTCAATATAAAGATCACAATGTAAGTTACATAGCATATTTACAATAATTATTAATTACTCATACATATAATGTATAAAATCAGGCAGTAAATTGTATTTAATGAATTTTGAAATAAGTGAATAATAATGTACATGTCATTAGATTTTTTAAATTCACAAACTTCACAGCTAAAAAACATACGAATGTTAGAAAATCAATATCAAACGCTTCTTCTCAAAAATAATGTCAGTTCAAGACATATTTCATCGAGTCCAATCATCAGTGGAACTCCAGTTAATCAGTCTTTAATATGTCACAATGTAAAATTTGAAATGTTACTTTAAGTTAATTTATTTTAATCCATTCAGTTTTTGTTTATGCAAATATTGTATTTGACTAGATGTAAAGGACTATAAATACACATTCAAGCAAATCACTTGAGGGTACGGTTTCCTGGAAATTTCAGTTCAGCATTATACTTTAGAATAGGTAATGATACCTCATTGTATGCATTTTCGATAGTCTTGAAATATCATAACTGGTAACATATCTTACTAAATTTAGTTCTTGCTAAATTATGTTCAACATCATTTAGCATTTGCAGTTTTATAGCTAAATTAGATTTCAGTAGGTCTATTACACTAGGCATTAAACAGTTATTCAGTATTTTCTTTATATTCCAACAAAACAATGAACTTCATTCCTAAGAATGCATACTGAACAATGAAAATCATGTATGCTTTACCAGAACCATAATGTCAGTTAACAGTGATTTAATCTCCATAGATATGCATATCCAATAGTCTTGAAATATCAGAGCTGGTAGCATATCTTAAATACATTCTTCAATATGTTCATTACAGTGGATACACACTTTCGTCTTTATACTCTTTGCGTTTTAACAATAAAATGAAGTTTATTTCTAAGAAAGCATATTAAATTCAAAAAAGAAATCAGATCACAGTTAATAATGCTTTAAATATTCATACAGATATTTGTATGAATTGTATTATAAGGATTTTTTGACACACTGTTAATTCATTGCAATGGCAACTGGTGGTATTTTGATTCAGAATATTTACTGCATTAATTACTCACACAAATTAGCATTTATAACCAAGAAAAGGTAATTTTACTTGGTTTAATTCCCGCAGGTACATTTTATATATTAAACGATTTAATCTTCATCACATAAAAGTTTCTGATTATGAATATGCAGAATAATTCGTAAACCACATTTTACATGCATCTTCCAGCCATCAGTAACTTGCATCTCACTAGCTCTAATTTCTATTGGAATAATAGAGTAATCCTTAATATTCCGAAACAAACATTAAATCGTTATATACAGATATATATGCATATATATAAACACTTTCATTCCGAAAAACTAAATGTACATTCAATGAACGCACTTTCATGACGCCGAACAGCAGAATGTAAACAAACGTCAGAAATGTGACATCACTCATGTGGGCGGAGTTAATGCTGACCCTCATCTGGACTGCTATTGGCTAAATTCAAGCTGTTGCCCTAGCAGTGTACATTTTGCTTATATGCTGCCGGGATTGGCGTCGCACGACCAAAGAACGTATAAGAACATACACGCTCTTTGGCTCGACGTTTTAACAAGACAATGCTAAATCGTATTTTCCCACACTCTCCCTCCTTTGCTCAATCCACACGGAGTTAGATTTCTGTCTTGGCGAACAGTCTCCAAATCTATCGCCAACTGAAAATGTTTGGCTAATCGCTACAGAGAAACTAGCACAAACAAACCCCCAGCCAGTACGACAGATGAAGCCAGGCACAGAAAATTGAAACCTCAAGAATTTTAATACCTCCAGCAGCCTTCCAAAGAGCCGTTTAAAAGTTACTTCGTTTGTCAGAAGTTGTCAGGAAGTTTGTCAAGTTGCTCGGGTATTGGTTTTTGTATGTTCTGTACCCCAAAATTAACTAAAATTTTAATACGTTCCCATTTCCATGAAAATATATTTTTAAAGTTAATATGATTCTACTAACTACTTAACTTCATGGTATATCAATTTTAATATTCAGCGATGTATTTTTAGAAAGAAGAAATTATCTGTTTCGAAATAATCAGCCCTTCTGATACTTTAGTAAGAGTACGTCTGACGTTTAGATGGTTGACAGTTCTTCCCCTCAAACATTTTTTACAACTCGGAAGCTATGTTATATATACCTCAAATATTTTTTACTGGGAAGCTATGTTTGGGTGCCGCAAAAAAAATATTACCGTCTTGTCTGTATAAAGACTGAAATCAAATTTTGAACTGCAGGGGTTCATAAGCAAACTTAACTACATGCCAAGGATATTATTTAGATAAAAGCTTTTTATTCTTTGCGTTTCATAAACAGGTTGACTAAATTGAAATAAAAGCAATAATTACCTCTATTTATTTTAGGTAATAAAATAAAACACATTGTCTGCTAACGTATGGAAATTTTTTAAGATGTGAAATTTATTATAAATTTATGTAAATACTCCGAAAAGGGTTGGAGATTCAAAAAATTTATATGTATGTCAAGTGATAGTAAGTAAATATTATTAACGAATGTGAACGGATGAAAATGGCATTTATGTGAGCTTCAGTACAAATAATATCGAAATACTTAGCTTTCAAACAGAATTTTAAACGTATATTGTATAATAAAAAGAAAGTATTGAATACAAACTCATCAACGTTTTTGAAAGTATAAAATGCTTTTGTGAGGAAATTCGCAGCAAATATGGTTTGATTTAGTTTATTAAGACAAAGCAAATTAGGGTTATCTGCCTAAGGTAAGGGATATCATCACATGAGGACTTTCTAAATGAAACTGTCTTCTTAAAATCTGACACATAGGGAATACCACGAGAATGCCTAGTCAGCCAGCCCGTTCGTCTGGATTCGAACCCAGGTCAGAACTATCAGTGTTTAGCTATTTTACCGCTCGGCTGCTAATTGGCCCTCGCAGCAAATATGAAAATACAAACATGGGGTTACTACTTTATGGGTCTAATGCTTTCTCACATAGGTTATTATACAGTAACATGTTCCGAAAATTTAAACAGCTTCAGTAACACTCTAGGGATGCAGTTTTGTCTACTTCGGTGTCTCATTTCCTAAAATAAATCACTCCTATGTTTATCTTTGCAATTCATCATTTTAACTAACTCAGGTTCGTAAACAACGCTCGCTTATTTCTCACGCATGAGAACTTCATTTCCCCTTCCGTCGGAATGCCAAAGCTCGAGAAAAACCAAAACTTGGAGAACATCCAAAAACATCAAAGCAATTTTGAAATGAACATCTTATCCGGCCTATTTAAGAACCTTAAATATCGTTACATTTGTGATCAAGCTTGTAAAGCTGTTACTAAAACACTACAGAAAAATCAACCGACTTGCTTTTATTACTTCCATAACTTTAAATGATATTAAGCAGAATGTAATTTTAAGATCATAAATCGACAGTGATAAAAACGAACATAGCGTAGGTTTTAAAATTGCTCAGGGGTAGGGGCATTTTTAAATATATAGCATCGTCAAGTTTTACTCTAGTCTGATATTTTTACAAATACACATGAAAAATATTAAACTTTTGAAACCTGATACTTCGATACTTGTTCCGTATACTGTCCTGCAGCAAGTGATAGTGTTCTATTCTTGCCAGCTATTGAGAGAGTTCCATTAGGGCCTGACGTGTGATTTAACCGTAAAGAATATTTTCCACAAGAGGTGAATACCTAACGTGCAGAGAACAGATTTGAAGAGCTTTACTTCGAAATTGAAGACCGGGGAGTCTGCAGATTGGTAGATGTCGATGCTGGTAGTCTCTTAGAACTTGCAGATACAATATCAAAATGAATAGTAAAACCACTAGGGAATTTTCCTATCGGTCATCCTCACTGTACAACGTAGTACGCAGCAAATGAGCAGCGTATGGCCTAAAAAATCTTCCACGAGAATGTCGTACTCCAGGATTTCTACGAAATTTGTTGGGTTATTTCTTAAAGTTCGGTTAAAAGATCTTCCATTAATCCGTGCACTGAAATCTTTGATTGATTCTATTTTTAGATCCGAGTGTAGGTTTCTGTTTCTCATAAAATACGGATACGGACGCCTGTTAATTTTTGAAACATCTAACACCTCTCAGTTTTTTCCCCCTGGTGTGAAATAATGGATAAACGGGTGAAATGTTTCATCCTGATGCAAAAATATTTTCTTTTCTGATCCTCTCTAATATATTACGTGCAATATGTTTTATTGTTTTTAATTTTTCTTTTTTGAAAGAAGAAAGAAATGCATTTTTGATAAAATTAACTCATCACTTTAATACTTTGATGCATACTATTTTAAAATTTGTTAGACTACGCGTACGTAAATGCGTCAAATACGCGTGAAATAAGTTAAGTAATTCGTTGGTTGTTTTTAAATGATCTCCCACCGAATCCTCCGCAATAAAACAAAAAAATGTTTTCCCTCTAGGGAATATTATCGCTACGAAACCCAATTTATTCGAATTTGTCCTACAAAGGAGAAAAAATATTTTAGAATTTAGCTCAACTACCGCATAAACTCATTACAGGATTGGAAAAAACCGACAAACTTTTGTTCCCAATAAAGATCACTTTCGCATTATCAGGTTCTGCAAGAAATAAAACTTCTACTATTAAGACATTATAAACCATATTTGCAAACCAAAATTTTGATACACATTGTTTGGCATGAATTGAGTTTCAGGAACTGGATTCACCATTTGTCTTAAGGAGTATAAAAATTAGGATAAATGCTTCGAGAATGTAATGAATTATTAGAGCAGTGGTCTCAAATTGGGCCCCAAAGCATTTTATGCAGCTCACGAAGCTATTTCATTTATGTATTTGTTGCAAATGCAGTGTTATAAAGATTTCAAGATTTTAGCCATTTGAAGCCCGAGTTTACATTATTTTTATTACCATTAACATGAACATATTAAAAAATCTATAACTGAAACTAATTAATTTACAATGTGATATAAATCTTATTCAAAGATCAGAGATTTCATTAAACGTTTTTCCTACTTGTCAAAAAATAAATACGCTCAGTCAAGGATTTTTACACTAGGAGTAATCACTTTGACTGTGAAGGCACTGGTATAAGAGCAGCTTTTTTTCACAAATGAAAATTAATAAGCAAAGAACCTGATTGATCTTTGAACATCTCCAACCCCTGAAGAAGATAATTTCTAGCAGTTTTTACTAGTTTCTAGCTACGAACTTTATCAGAATGGAAAATTACATACATTCATAATTTCATACGTTACATTATATTCATAATTACTTACATACATATTTTATTTATGTACCGAAGAAAAATTTAAGGAATAAGTTGGTTTATTTAATTATCGCAAATCACTAAACAGCTATCTGCCTAACAGAAAGGATGCCTTCGTAGAGAACTTTTTAAGGGAAACTGTCTCATATACACGTTACACATGGAGAAAACCATAAACCAAACTACCAGTGTCTCGGACCAAGCTACCAGTGTTCAGCAACTTTACCGCTCGGCCGCTGGTGAACCTAAGGAATAAGAGAAAGAAACTTGGTTGCTTCCATTTATTCTCAAGTTTAGTCTCACTTGGAAAATTTTCTCTGAAAAACAAAGACAGTTTTCTTGATTTGTTTATTTTTAGTTTAATGTAAAGTAGATTTTTAATGATTAATTAAACATATTAAAATTATCGAAATAAATATCAGTCTGAAAATTTAATACTTAACCGGCAACATTACAAGCTGCAATAAAAAAAGGGGGGCGGACAGGTCTATATCTCCCGTTCTAGTGGGCTGATTAACTAAATTCAAATTTCGTTTTTCATGTCTCGAAAGTGCGACTTAGGGTATAAATTAGATTTATATATAGCATTGTTCTAACATAGTTCATTCATAATATTGTTCTAACACAAAATCGGAATATTTCTGAAATATCATATATTTTTTTTCATATTTCGATTCTATGCCTCAAATTATGCCTAGATATTCAATTTTGTGATTTGGAAAAATTTATGGAGAAATTTAAAAATTAATCTCGGCGCATTTTTTTTTCAGTTTGCGCCAAGAATAATTCTTAATTTATAGTAACCTACTTACTTTCTTTTTTTTCCATTGATGCATGAAAGGAGAAAAGGTCCATCGTTCATTCTTTCAAATAATTTTAACGAAATGAGTAAACAGCATTTTCGTTATTATCGCTTGTATTAAATGCGCCAAATTTCAAAATCTCACTTATATCTTAGGAAATTTTGAATAAAAAACTCTAATTTTTTTTTAAATATTCTTAGAAATGCATCTACTTTCAGATGATGTTAAAAATTACATAGGTTATAATCAGGAAATGTTTCAGAAAAATTTATGAAAAATATTTAAGAGTACAAATTTAAAAAATAAATTGTATAAAATGTGCGAATTACATTTGGATTAAGCCTAAATTTCGAATTCTGGAAGAAGGAACCAAATAAGTTTAATAAAAAAAGGAGAGATTAGTAAATATATACCAAATTCAATTAACATTTATAAAAAAAAAAAAAAAAAAAAAAAGAAAAAGAAAAAATGAAATATTAATAAATATATATCAAATTCAATTAACTTTGAGGAGCTAAAATTTTGAGAGCTACTTTTTTAAAAAGTACTCGCCCGATTTTTAGAAAATGCGGCAGTTTGGCATAATTTGAGTCTTAGAATCGAAATATGGAAAAAGCAATCGGCATGTCATTTTAGAGAATGTCCGATTTTGTGTCAAAATATCTATATTAAAACAATGTTTTATATAAATCTAATACATAACCTAAGTAGCGCTTTCGAAACATGAAAAACGCAAGTTGAGTTTCTCCCAGCCCAGCAGAACGGGAGTAATAGAACTGTCATTTTTTTTTTCGCAGTAGGTACATTAAAATTACTATTTATATTTATTTATGCTCTCAGAATTAAGCTCAGGTAATTTTTATGGGTGGTCTCCTGCGGGAGGTGGTCGCCACAAGGGGATTCATGTAACTTGTTTAAGAAAGAATATACTTGTCGAATTTAAAAGCTTTGCATCAAGAAGAACATTGCCATTAATGAATATTAAAGTCATTCATATTAATAAACCCTTTGTAGAGGACAGTGGTGGCACTTCACTTGCTTAGGTATGCTCTAGCGGCAGTTTCTTTACTAAGATATTACATAATAAAATTTATATTACACTTCGCAGATTTCAAAATTTAAATGTATCTTTATACTGTGTCAAAATTTCGCCAACACCTCTCATAGGTTTCTCCACTAGATGTCAGCACTCTCCATCTGCCTTTGCACCGTGAATGGTCTTACCAGGTGAGTACTCCCTAGAGAGTTTTCGAACACCGATGTAAAATGCAAGCGCGCTTCTTTTCCCCCTCAGGCTAATCGTTTTCAAACAAACTCTTTTAAAATTTTATGATTTTTGTTTTTCTCTTTCGTTACAAACGTTGATTTATTTGCAACTTCATCGAGAAGAGATTTCTCAATGATTATTTCCTCGACGATTAAGCGCGAAAAATACAGTCGTCTTCTCGATATAATTATTTACGTCGTAATTCTCGGAATTTATCGCTTAGTTAGTTTGATAAAAGAGAAGGAGAACGAGGCTAAATGTTTCTGTTGATTACAGTAATCAGAAGTGGTTGTTTCAGTGCATTAAGGGAAAAACAAATAAAACGAATGAATTGTGGAAGTCGTGGTGGAAGATAAGAATTCAGAGAACGCGAAAGTGGCACATTCCAGTTTCCTTATTATTTGGAATATTATATAATCTTTGTTATCTCGTGTGATGTTTAGAAATAAAATGGGATCGTTTATATTTAAGAACTCGCAACGTTTATTTGTAAAATGCTTACTGGAAAAAATAAATAAAAATACAGCAATAAGTATTTTGTTCATTCACACACTGGCCGATGAATTAGAAACTTTTGGGATTTTCATTTGGACGCGTGCTAGGGATGAAATATGCAATTTTTTTATGATGTGGGTTACACGTGGTTAGAATGCTAGTATAAGTAAGATTAAGAGTGCTTCTCACGATGAGATTATATCCTCTTCTAAAAGATCAACTCCTGTCACTAGTAAAATCAAATTTACATCTCAGTCATCCGACTTATTCCTTACTACCTGGGCAAGGGCCAGCAAAAGTTTGGTTTATCTATACCCTACAAAAAATGCAAAACAAGATCCTCAGAATAATCACCGGAGCTCCATACTACGTTAGAAACAAAAATCTGCATGCTGACCTAAAAGTGAAACTTATTTTTGACTTTTTGCACAGAATAAATGCTAAATTTTATGATAAAGCTACGCAGAACATGTCCGCCGGCTTTGCAGATATATTCGCTTACGAAATACTTGAAGAACACAGGAATAATAGGCCATTTGCAGCTTTTCTCTTAAATAGCACAAACACGCAGAGACAAGATCAACATGTGTAACCTTCGTATTAATTTTATTGTAAATTCTGGACTTAAAAACTTTCAGTAGCTCAGTAGGAGTCACAGAACCGCCGCCACACCCCCAATAGGACAGTGCTAGTCTGTCATCGCATTCTCACCTGCCAGTGAGATTTCAAAGACAATGCATCTCAATGTTTTCTTATTTTTATTGTATTTTATCTTAAGGTACACACCTTTATGGTGGACCAATTTGGTTAACCCTTATGTGTGAGGCTCCTCATGGGATTCCGTGATAAGCTCTGGTAAGAGGGGAATTAATACCCGCTGTAAACCAGAATATGCAACAAAGCATCAAAGCATCATCTCACAATGAATGAAGTAAAATGGGAAAAACGACATATCTTTCACCATTTGAAAAAGGGCTTATTGTTGGTGCCCGTTTAGCAGGAGCTTCGATTTCGAAGACAACAAATCTCATTAGGTTCTCAAAAGCAGCCATATCAAAGATTTTCAAAAGCTGAAATCAGAACCCACAGTCCTTCTCTAGAAGACGTAACTGCAGTTCGAGCACAGTTTTCCAAAAGAGTGATCGGTGTCGTCTCCGACGAATTGTATGACAAGACAGGGACTATACTGTTCTTGAACTGATACAGATCGTCAACCAAGGCTCTTCTCAACAGATATTAGTTCGAACCATGCGCAGAGAATTGCAGACGATAGGAATTCATAGTTGGGTGTCTGTGAGAAAACTACTTATTTTTGCCGACATGCAAGAATTCGTTTGCAGTGGTGTCGGGAAAGAAGACACTGGACATCTGAAGATTCGAAACGGGTAATATCGTCGGATGAATCACGCTGCACCTTATTTTGCAATGATGGAAGACGTCGAATTTGGCGATAACCGCACGAAGCCATGAATCCATCTTGCCTTACTCGCACTGTGGAAGGGTCTGGTAGGAGAATCATGATATGAGGCATGTTCTTCTGGCATGGAAGTGGTGCCCTGGTGTTCCTCGAGGGTAAACAAACAACCATGAGATACCTAGATATACTGGCAGATCAAGTGCACCCTGCAATGTTGCATTTTGACCTTGATGGCGACTGATATTTCATGGACGATAATAGAACTATACATCGTGCCAGAAGTGTTCAAAATTGGTTCTCTGAACATTAGTCTGACTTCCAACACCTTCCCTTGCCACCGCATATCCCAGATCTTAACCCCATAGAACATGTGTGGGATACGGTGGAAAGACGCATCCGACAGCATTATCCTCTTCCATCTAATTTACATGATCTAGCGTAGCCAATGCATGGTATTGCCTGGACGTAAATGCACTCCAAAAGCATGTAGACTCGATGCCCAAACGAATCAGAGTAGTTATCCGTGCAAAAGGTGGTCTAGCAAAATATTAATCTTGGGCTTCTAATTCATTGGCCAGTGTGTGTATATTCTCGCAAAAATGGCAGTTTCTCATAAATGACAGAAAACAAATTCAGAGTTATTATCAAGTATATATTTTGCAATTCACTAAGAAATATATATATATGCATTTTAGTTAAGAAAAATGTATGTTTTGAAATACTTTGGGAAAGTTTCTTTTTTAATAATACTAGATAAATATTGCATTTGTTTGTGGATATTTAATTTAATGTATATTTAATTTAATACATTTATACGTATTTACATCCAGCGAATCGCTCTATTTATCTATATTCTTTTCTTGCCAAACATTTACCTTCTCGCAAAGCAACTAAATATTATTACAAAAGTCATATTTATACGGAGGAAATAGACAATATCCATTGCATTGCATATAAAATTAATAATTAAACCAAACTACGTATTTTCTGAGAAATAATATCTACTGTTTAGTTAAACAGTGAAAAGCAGTCCAGGATTTTTTAAAACATTCCTTTATTTTAAGTTCATCTTTATTTTCATTCGAAAATATTCTTGCCATTAATGTGACCTTATATGTTATTTATGAGAAAAAACGCACATGCATAGAATTTTATTTTTGACTTATAATTTAGAAAATCATATGCACAAGAATTTGATACACACATGCACAAGCACAAGGATTTAATACACTATCAACATCTTGGATCAATCTCTGTCTCCTCCACGACCGATGACTTCATTTTTACTTCACAGCAGATGCATACAGCATAGCCTTGTAACTAGCATAACACTAGATAATAAAGATTCGATGTGTTTAAAAAAGTACCTTTTCGGTGTGTAAGCATATTGAAAGAGAAACACAGTTTTAGATTAACTAAACGTATTTATGTTTTGTTGTTTTTGCGTTGTAACTTATCTCACTTCTCTGACAGTAACATCAGAACAAGTCTGCGAAATTAATCTTAGCAAGGAGTTCAAGACTGCGCCTGTCAAGACTGCCTTGAATACCATACTGGTGACAACAAGTACATTGAATACTGGTGCCTTGAATGTGCCTTGAATACTGGTGCCTTGAATACAAAAAGTGCCTTGAATACTGGTGACAACAAGTGCCTTGAATACCATACTGGTGCCTTGAATACCATACTATTGACAAGACATACATTCAAGACTGCCTTGAATACCATACTGGTGACAGTACGACTTCGCTCAGTTCCGCCCCCTCGGACCCTCCAGGAGAGGACAGCTTCGAGGGTCTCCCATTCAAGGTCCATACTATCAACCTCTCGAGAGGACGTACGGTTCGCTGCATATTTAGAGTGCCCCCATGCCGCACGGACAGTACCGTCTGGGCGGCAAACATTCATGTAAAATTGATATATGAAACCAGGCATATAGAATATATAAGAAATAAAATATGTTGAACTTGCGAAAAGTTCGATATCGATCTAAAAAATCCGTAAAGAGCAAAAATTCGTCTTTCTGCAAATTGTCTGTAGTATTATAGGCAGTTCGTAGTGAAGCGAATTACCCAGCTGCTTTTCTTTAACAATTTACAATTCTAAAGCGCTTAGAAGATAAAGTGTCTATAAATCATTTATACTCGATGGCCTAAGTGTCTATAAGTCATTTATACTCGATGGCCTAGAGCTATATTACATAGCATATTTTACCTGAAAAGAATACATAAATCCATAGCTAATTCATACCACATTGAAGCTAAATGGCAATCAGTGTATCTCATTGTTTGATGTCATATTATATTTGCCTTAGGAAGTACTCATAGAATCCACTTCCAACATCGACATACTAGCCCAATTCACAGTCATTCTCTGTACACCGTATTCGTATAAAAGATGTTGTTGGATAAATCAAACTGGCTTGCTTACAGGTTCGTTCAAGATTGCTCATCGTAATTTCAGAAAGCACTTTAATATAGCAACATTCTCAAAGAATGCGACCAGAAGATGGAGGAAAACGTTTAGACAAGAGGATGTTCGTAAAACCCCTGTAGGGCTAGTACTTACCAGTAACCGAGGGAAGAATGCAACGGAAAAAGTCTTCAGCGAGACAATTTCAGGAAACTGGCCTGCTATTTCTGATTTTTTCAACTTTGGCTTGTTATTTTTTCGACGTTTTTCGTTTTTCTGTATACAGCAACAAGAAAGGGAATATCCTTTCCATCGATTTCCCATACAACGAAACTACAGAGGTCTGTGAAAAGGTTGTCTCACATCAACTTGTTTCAGACCATCGTCACAAAATTAATAACACCCGGGACATATTTTTCTCAAACGAAGCATCATTTTATTTGGATCAATGTGGACTTGAGATTTATGCAGTGCCCCATATCACGCATTATAAAAATCACCTTTTCAAAACGATAGTGAACACATATATATTATCAAAAGAGTTTTAATCAGTTGAACAGAAATGAATAAAAATGCAGTTTTACCTTTTAAAAAATATGAAGGAACAACCATGTCAGTTATAATCTGTTCTTCGATGATCACATTATCTCCAAACACAAGCCATCACAACCTTCAGGTTTCAGTGTTTCTACAAAGCATGTTGAAGAGTCTGCCAATAAGCTATGCACAGTTTAGCTGCTGAAGCAGAAAATTACTGCTGCATGAGACCACTAACAATACTCAGTTCATTGATATTAAGTAAGTGCCTCCGGAAACAAGGCGGTACATTTTGCGCTGAGATGTGACAAATTATATATCTCTTTAGTATTGCATGCTAGCACGATTACTTTTCCCTATCGTGTATATTATATTTGTAATAAAAGACTGCTGAGTGCACATCCTACAACTGAAACAGGTTGTATTTTCCGATTTACCTGCAGCATGTATGAAATAACGAAAAAAAAAATTAGCACTTGAGAAACTATAAATGAATTGGTATTATGCTATGAAATACAGGAATTAGTAAGAAATGATTGAAACTTTTAAATATAAATTTTAGCTATTTCAGGTCATAATTTCAGTAATGCTGTTATTCAATTTCATTGTTGACATGTAAAAACTTCTGGAAATGAATTCACAGAGATAATTTTGAGAAGATTTTTACAAAATTTAAACAGTAAAAATATAAAGAAGGGTAAAGAAGTGCATTTGTCAGCTCAGAGTAATTCTCTTATAATCCGACAATTAAATTATTGATGAACTAGTTCACGTCGCGAAGGTTAAAAATTCGCCACTCCAGCTTCAGTATTTCTTGGAACAAGATAGTCCCGAGCAAGGGCGTTGCTCATTGCCGCCTTACCGGGATAGTGGTTAACGACGTTGACTGCCGTACCGAAGGGTACGGGTTGGAATCCCAGAGAAGGAAAGGATGTTTGTAAATGTATAGTGTATGTGCGGCATGGGGGCCCTCTAAATCTGCGGCAATCCAGAAGTCCTTACGAGAGGTTGGTAGTAGGCGGAGAGGGGTGGGACTTGAAGCTCAGACTCGTCTCCCCGTGGTGCTTTCCGTCAAACCTGAGAGAACTGAGCATAGTCGTACTGTCACCGTATGTCACCTGGTGCTCAAGGCTCTTGCCAAAGATGTCTGATAAATAAGAGACATAAGTGACAAAAAGAAAAAGATAGTCGCATGTGTACTTCTAGGCTTGACTATGTGCGATATAAATAATACATATTAAAAATACAGTAATAAAAAATATAACTGATAAAAATTTACATGAGTGTACTAAAATGTATCAAGGAATTTAAATTAGTAATGAATTTACTGAAATCTTTACTTGCAGTTTCATGCAGAATTCTCCGAGATCTGAAAGAAAGATTAGCGAGTGTCATTTGCAGCTGTGTTGTGAAAGGGTTGATCAAATGAATGTCTTGAAGTTAATCGAATGAAAATAGAAGTCTTCACGGGGTGTCTTGCCTGTAAACCATGCGAAAGAGTTTCGCCTTTTGCAGACAGTTAAAATTCGAAAGCTGGCTTTTTCCCTTAGATGAAGGAAAAACAAAATCTGAAGTTTCTGCATGTGCAATATAGGTGACGCCTATCGTTAAAACATATGACATTCCTTTAGTCTTGAACCAAACTATGATATTTTTCTTACGGAGATTAGATTTCCTTTCACGTGAATTCTTTATAATTTATTACTCTGTTCACTTGGGTTCAGGTGACTCCTTTGATCTAATTAATAAGACAATGGTTAATTAATAAGGGAACGTTTTAGAGCTAAATTTTAACTTTCTACGTGAAACACGCTTAATTTTCTGCGTTAAACAATAGTGAAAGTTGGGGTGTGGGCGGTTTGGTTGAGAAGCTGAGGTATCTGCGGAATTTGCAAAGGAAGACAGCGTTAGATTTTTCGCGATTTTTGAGTTGCTCAGAGGGGGAAGGAAAGAAGAGGGGGGAAGAGAGACAGAAAAGAAGAGAAAGGTCTGTAGGGATTTATATTTATTTTCATTAATCAGTTAAGTTTATGCTCTCTTTCCTATAAGCCTTCATCCCCTAATTATCCATGCCAGAGTATTTAAATTTGGCAAGGCGCGTGAAATAATGCAAATTTCTTCACGTGCCGTACCAAATTTAAATATTCTTGCATTTAGGAGAAAAAGGTTTAAATACTGAGCTCTAGAAGGGAAAGTTAGAAAAGAGTAGGCAAGCACTGTACCTTTGTAGCATGAGTTTCTGTTTCTGCATTTATTGCTGGTTAAAGTGGCGTAACTGCTTTTACTTTGCTGCCATAAGACTTCGACGCGGTTTAAGGTAACAAGATTGTTTGAGCCCTGGGGAAAAGTCTACTGTTGTGTTAATATCTCTGAATTTTAATTTTAATTCTTGTTAGTTGAGTTACCGCTCGAGCGAGACGTAGTCTGTTAGCGTCAAGTCGACGCACTGTGAATTCTTAAAGAGTTTAATAAAGGGTTCTTTTAACCCTTCTCCTGTCTGGTTCCTGCACCTACTTCAGCTATCCCTTTATTTATTTTTATTTATTTAATCTTACTGAAGTAAATACAATCATTATTACTAAGGCTGTTCTTAATTTTAACTTTAAATATTAGAATTTTGTCTTTATATTATAAAAAACAGCATTCAGTTATTATATGCAAGAATACAAATATTTTGATAAAAATCAGATTTTATAGGAATTACTTTCCATGTTAGGCTTAATTGCAAAGCATGCCTGGGCATACGGTGACGTTCAGCTCTCCAAGGTAGAGACGAGCAAAACCGCTCATTTAAGGGATCACATCGGAACCATTCGCTCACTGAAGTGAATCAGTTCCTTTTTAACGATTCCACCGCTCACTATAACAATGGCCTTGATGAATGCATTCGGAACAGACATGGATCAAGAGCAGTGTACACATATGGGGAAAAACATAAAAGAATTGAACATAGAGTGGGATCACTGGGGTCAACTCAACCAAACCGCTACTCCCTGCACTGATTTCTTTCAAGTGTACTTTTGAGTTCCCTAAAAAAACCCCTTTCTACACAGAACAACAATAAAATTCTGGGAAGCGGGAGGAACTCTAAAAGTTAAAAATAATGAAAACTAAACTCACTTTTATTAAAGATTACATTATTTTATTACTATAATTGATATTTTGTTGCTAGTACAAAATACAGTGTAAAAATAAATTTTTAGATTGGATTCACATCTCAAAGAAGAAGAAATTGCCTCGAAAAGAATAGGAAAAGGTCAATACCGGCATTTTTCTTTTTTTAAAAAATCTAATTTGACAAAACGATACGAAATATCGCTTAAGGTTCTTCTATTCGGTAGGGTCCGCAAGAGAAAAATTTATGTTTATAAATAATCACTAATTCTAAAGACGATTAAAGAGAAATTCACAACTCCTGATTACAAGGCGATAGAAAAATGTATAACTAAATAAAAATATAATTTATTATTTTATATAAATATTAGGTAATACTGTATAAAAAGGCAATACTTAATATACATAGCTATACCAT
This sequence comes from Stegodyphus mimosarum, assembly GCA_000611955.2. NCBI lineage: Eukaryota > Metazoa > Arthropoda > Arachnida > Araneae > Eresidae > Stegodyphus > Stegodyphus mimosarum. The sequence continues at coordinate 242,421 of KK114622.1, forward strand.
GACACAGTATTCAAAAAATCGAAATGAAACTCAAAGGAACAACTCCGAGGAAGCGAAAAGAGCAAATCATCAACACTCCGTAGGAACCAGATTTGAAAGAGCGAGTAATGAAGACTCCGCGGAATCGGATCCGCAGCTACAGCAGGAGCGACACCTACCCCTCCTTTAAGCGTGATTATAGGAACGATGAAAACCGCTGCTATAATCAAGACTCCGAAGGATCTGGATCTGCTACTAGTGTCGGAGCGCTGATACCTGGAAATCTGAGGAAACTAGTTCCTATAATCTACGTACTTTAAACAGATCCTCGCAATGCCACATGGGGGGAAAAACTCCAACCATTTGCAAACAGGGGTGATCAGTTTCGCTGAGATGCGTTGGTTTACTTAATGCTTTGTTTTTTAAATACTAGAAGGAACGCAAGGAAGCCAAAAGCACACGTATATACATACATCACACACATCTGAATTTGTTTCCCTTCAAAAAATTTTGCAAGGAGAGAAACAAGAGCAAGTCTAGGGAGTATGATGTATGCAACGGAATTTCTCAGCCTAGCTCTACAGCATGTGGTCTAGCATTATCATGATTCAGTACGATGTACTTTCTATTGAACATCGCAGACCTCTTTTCTTCCACTGCTTTGTCTAATGAAATCAGTCAGCAAATAATCCATTTACTGTCATACGTCAGCAAGTAATCCATTTGCTGACAGCATCTTTATGAATTGAGCTTTTCTTAAGGTTTCAAACGCCCGCAATATATTGGTCCTCGGGCGTTCCATCATATACACAGCATGCTCTTATTCTGGCTGAAGCTCGGTTTAGAAGTGCAAGTAGCAGGTTGTCCGGACTCATACTATGCTTTTTTCCTAATGATATTTTCGTAGATAATCCACTTTTCGTCACCAGTTGTCATCCGGTGCAAGAAAGGTTCGCTTTTTTTTCGACAAAAGGGAGAAGTGCATATGACAACTCGATCATGAAAAATTTTCTACCTAACTGATGAGTCTCCCATTTTGAATATTTATAAACCAATCCTAATTTATAAATGTGGAACGAAATGGTTTGTTGAGCTGAATTACGCTTTACCGCAATCTCTGATGTTATCGAAAAAGAATCTTCCTATCTCATGATCTTCACAATATCGTCATTGATTAAAGATGGTCGTCTAGAGCCTGGCTCATCATTAAGGTCGAAAACACCTGCTTCACATTTTTCGAAGCATCTCGTGGTGTTCTTTCTAAATGCATTTTCACCAAAAAATTTCGACACACACACAAATTTCACCACATGTCTTCATTGTCGGAAATCGACAAAACGCAGCGTTGCAAATGAACTTAAACGGTAATCATGTTTACATGATCGTGTCTCCTCTCCTGGTGACACATTTGTTTCAGTTAATTTAGAAGAACACATGTGCATAAATGCAGTGATAAAGAGAGACAGCCATCAATGTCTCAAAGGAACAAGTGCAGGCGTGTTTAAACTTGAAATATTATCGGAAAGAACTTTCAGGAAGTCCGAAATATTTTTGTCTAATATTTCTTATGGGCTCAGAGCACGCGTTACGGTCGCTAGCGTACCGGGCAAGTTGGATTTTGGCGCCCATTTTAAGTATAATTATAAAAATTTTCACGAAGGGGAAAAAACTAAAGATATTGAAATCAGTTTATTTTCTTGGTTATTTTTAACAAACAGTGGACAATATTATTTTTTTTTCAACCAGTATTTACAGAGTATGAAAAATTATTCTATCTAAAACACCTTTTTCTAGTCTTTAGTTCATGGTACTTTCTGGATTCATTTTCTTTGCAGTGTCATTTTCTACAGACAGAATTACCAAAGAATTCAATCCGTCTCGAGACACAGATGACCGTAAGTATGTTTTTATAAGGTTTAGTTTACTAAAGCTTCCCTCTTGAAAAATTATTTTTAATGCAACCCACAGCATGACATCTTGTATGTAACTAGCATGACATCCTTGTAATTTATAGAGTTTGGTCTTCTTTGGGAGCGTAAACTAGTATCAAATTCCTAACAGACGTAGAGCGAATTATCGGTTTGAAGTAATAACAGAGTCCTTGAAAAGTTTTAAACAATCTTTTTTCATTAAATCAGAACTTGAACATAAAATGCACGTCTTGTGCTAACAAATCAACCACCACTTGTGGCGATATAACTTAATAGTTAAATTCAAATTAAAACTAAGTTTAGTAGTCCATGACTTCACAACTGATTTAACGCGAAGTTAGCTCAAAATTTTCTCACCTGCGTAACAATTTAAATGTCGGCAGCAATAACGAAAAACCGAATAAATAACAATCTTATCAGGGCTGGCGAATCGGAACGTGGACTCGAGAAGCCGAAACGTGCTCTGTCTTAATATCTAAAACCCTCCACTGAAATATTATCTAACTTCATGAATATTATGGTGAGGAAACGGAAAGAAGAAGTGATAGTAAAGATCTAAATCACAAAACAATTCGTTATTCAAAATAATAGTAATACTATAAACTTATTAGTGTTTATGACTTCTGCTGGAAACATTACATCTTCAGAAAATAATTCTTTGACTATATCTAGTTCAGTCAAGAGATCAGATCCCATTCATGTCCCTTTTTTTTTTTTTTTTTTTTGTATCGTGGCACACTCTCCGAACTCTGACATGCTACTTTTGAGTTTATTTTTATCTGGAAGATCGTTAAAGTTATTTAGAATGTGTTATTGAAATTTTTCAAATCTTTCTGATAAAGAATTAGTAACTCTATTCAATATCACACTGACTCCATGACTTTTAAATCTTTTTTTCTGTGTTATCTTCATTAGAAACCTCGTCAATGCACTCATATAAATAAATATCCAAATAGCCTCTTTCTTTTCCTTCTAAAAATGGATTCTACATCTAATACTGTAGCTAATTTAATCAATTAAGGAATTAGTGATAGAATTCATTAGTGAAACTGCAGTAGATAGTTCTGCAGAGGTGTTTTGCATAATTTTTAACTTACCTAAGTCGTCATAGAAGACATTGTCATCACTAGAAAAGCGTAATCTTCCATTTGTACAACTAGGTCGGTTAAATATATTTTCCTGATTCGAATTTCCCCGCTAATTAATTACTTCGTTCCGAATATTTCTACCCGTAATAGTGAACGCAATTAAACACAATGCAAATGTTCATCCATTGTTACAACATACTTTCCAAGTAGTTCAACAAGACCAAAAAATTCTCATTGTGTGGTGTAAATATTAATATATCTGAAGCTCCCATGAAAGCCAAATGGTGTTCAGCTAAATACTGAGTGAAAAACATTAAATGTATTAAAAATTTACACCAATGCTTTCATTCTTTTCCTACTTATGCTTCTTATCAGTAATTTTATTAGTCTGTAATTGCAATGATGTTTCAGAACATTTATTTCTTCAGACATTCCAGATCATGCACTGAGTTTTCAGGTAACACTATTTGCATCTTTTGGACAACTGTACGGTTTATTAATCAGATGTGGCTCATTCATGATGATGAGATTATTTTCATCTACTGATAATTCATCTGGTCAGTATGTTGGACCATTGCAGATGACATTTTTTGGTTGAGTATTCAAATTTATTTCTAACATTCCCAGCTCTGAGTGACATCACTACCTAAGACCAAGGGTAGGCAAAAGCAGGTTGAATGCCACCCTTTTTAATTACTTAATCTGGTCTATATGCAGTCCCTTGCAATGACGTTTTCCTCTCTTTCCTACTCAATTTTGTACGAAAATACCAAAATCAACAATACGAGTGTGCATCATTTCTATTGTTACAGAGTATATATGCATATAAATATGTATAACTATAGTAGCAGTTAACCTAAACTAAGAATGTTTAATATAATAGAAGGACCGTGCACATCCAATCAAGACCATAGTTCCATGATTTCTTACAGCACTAATTTAGAAATTAAATGCTGAAATATATAATATTGTTGAGATAAAAAGACTGATTATAAAAGAAAGCTTAGGAAATGAACAAAATCTCCCTTAAATCTTTCCGATTATGTATTTTAATTTCATTTGGATCGACATATTTATCTAAAAGAACTTTTCTGTTAATAAATTACACAAAAAATAAATGTTCATCACAAATTACTGACGAAAATGTACATTCGGTTTTTAACAATCGCTATGAGTGAGTTGGAACCCAGTTTGGATAAAATACTCACGAACATTCCAGACTTTATGTCTCCCATTAAGGATATATTAATAATTATTTTTACAACAAAATGTTGTAATACAAACAAAAATGCATGCAAAGATACAAATTTATAAAAATGTTAGCGTTTTCTTGCTCTCTATTCTTTGATGTGTTCTTATGGTTTGCAAGCATCATTACACCTTGCAACTCCGACCGACCGACCGACCGACCTAAACTATACGATTTTTAAATATTGTTGAATCATAAAGGGGCTAAACAGTGGTTGAATGGTAAAATCGCTGAACACTGGTAGTTTTGACCAGAGTTTGATTCCAAGCGAATGGGCTGGCTGCATGGCAGTTTCATGGTTTTCTCCATGTGTAAGTGTATAAAAGCCAGTTTTCCATAGAAAGCCATCCACAAAGGCATCTTTCCACATAGGCAGATAGCCCTAGTGTGGTTTGCCATAATAAACTAAAACAAACCACGTCGAATCACAAAAGCTACAAGTTGAATAATGCATCAATAATTTTCAATGCCTTTGACATCACCTGAGGAAACAATAAGGCCATATTTACATCTTTGGCATATTAAAATGCATAGAAATATATTTTTAAAAATATACTTTACATATATATATATATATTTTTTTTAAATATACTCTATTTTCGAAAATATAAATGTTAGTTTTTTTAAACAGTTTCCTTTCTGTTATTATCGTATTTTGCAGTTAGACATTATTCTCAAAATCATATAAAATGAAAATCATTCCCTCAGTAATCAGACACAGATAATTCATCACAATCTCTTTCAAAATATCTGTAATGAAAAATTGAGTACAGTATTCAGTACTCAAATTGGATGAAATCAATAGCACATGCCACATAACAAGCAAAAAGAAAACATTGGGAGTAAAAGAATTCTACTTAGTCCTTAATTATTGACCTATTAAAAAATTTTCACAACTCACTATTACTCAGTTTTCATAAAAGTTGAATAAAATTGAGTAACCAGGATTCATGAAAATAACTATCATACTATGACGGACTTTTCAAATCTTTAATAACCAAAGATGAGTAATGATATAGGGAGAAAATGTACTTTACACATAAAATTCTTTTTCTTTTTATTTATATACTAACTTAACAGTTAATGAACAGAAGATTCCTCTTTAAGTTTTTCATGTGAGAATACAACTAAGTAAAAACTATAATAAATATTTATCGATACAAATAATCAGCTTCAATATTTGCGGCTATTTCTGGTTCCCATTTATCACCATTGCTCAATAACTTCTCTTTATTATACAGAAGCTCTTCATGTGTTTCAGTAGAATATTCAAAATTAGGACCCTGAAAAAACAACATCACAGATAAGAAATTAAAATAAATAAATGAATGAAATAAAAATTAAAAAAAAAAAACTTACAAATATTATCACTACTTTATTTGAAATAAACCAAATGAATGAATAACGCAACAATAAAGATAAGATGCTAAATGACATCTGAAATGAAAACTATTTGAAAATCAATCTCCTTAAATTACTAGTTAAGAAACAATAATATGAACAGCTATCACTTATACATTATCTAGTGATAAATAATGATCTCAGCAAACATGATACATCCAACCATTGCTTATGCCAGGAGTCTTCATACTATGGTCGAGGGCCGAATCTGGCTTGTCAGCACTAATGACCCAGCCCGCCAGGGGTTTCTTTAAAATAATTTTATAAAATTTAAAGTAATAAATAACATACACATTCCCTATTTTATATAACAGCCAATCTAGAAATGCATTGCCTGTCATGCACGTTCTTTATAAAACATATTATAAATAATATACAACTCTTTCTAAATTTACAGTGAGTGAAATACGGTTATATGAAAAATCTCATGAGAGTACACGACTTCCTCATACATCTTATTAAATTAAACACATTTTTTTTGTCACACTACATTAAAATTTATTTCTTCAAATTTCATTAGAGATATATTTCTCACTCAATTAATTTAGTTCTCACTTTGTGGCAAGGCAAAAATGCACAAAAACTCAAAATATCAGCAAACAAAGCAAGAGTTTAAAATGTTAACAAATGGCAGCTTTGTTACGCTAGTAGCACTTACAACTTTTAAATTGTTGATAATTCTACAACTATTACCTGTAAATTAACTAAAGTCATAAAAACCTTAACTGGAACATAAGAACAACATAATACAGTCAATTTTAAGGCACAAAATGCATAATTTACAAGTATATAAGAATAAAATACTGAGCTCAACAAGTCGAGTACCAGAAAGATATATATATATATATATATTATACAAAATTTTGACGTTTTGAGGCTACTCGTTTTTGAGTTATGCTAGATACACTGGTTATTATAAATTAAGGAAAAATCATAAACATCACGATTACTGAAAAAGTTGCATGTAGAATTTTATGAAACTTACCCACAATATACAACACATAGTAAAGTATCAAATACCATACAAAGAAATTGCCAGATAATTATGGTAGTATAGAAATTAGCACATGTATAAAATCAACAAATCGAAGGTGTCAGTTTGCTATAGGAAAAGTACCTTCAATATGGAATATGATCGCCTCTAGAAGCAATACAACACATACAGCGATGTGTGATGCTTTCAATGATGCGGTCTATCAGTTCCATACAAAGCGAGAGCCATTGCTCTTGCAAAGAAAGCACTTGAAAGCATGGCAAGGAACTGATGGGGGCAGACTGACAGCAGCTAGACGTCTCCCTAAAGCATCCCAAACGTGCTCGATAGGATTCAAGTCCGGGGATCAAGCTGGCCACTCCATGCGCATAATTGTTTCCTGTTGAAGATAATCATCTACAATGCAAGCCCTGTGTGGTCTTGTGTTGTCGTCCTGTAACAGGAAAGCACCACCCATTGCCCTGGCATATGGGCGCACATAAACATCAAGGATGTCATCTCTATAAACCTGAGCATTCACGGTTCCCCTTGGAAAGACATGGAGGTCTGTGCGTCCACCCAAAGAGATGCCACCCCAAACACAGACACTGCCTCTTCTGAATGCATCTCTTTCACGGATGTTTGATGGATAAAAACAGGTTCTAGGTTCTCTCCATATCAAATAAAGTCTACTATCGCTTTCTAGACTAAACCTGGACTCATCTGTAAAGAGGACAGCCCTCCATTGATCAGGCGTCCAATGGACATGTTGTCGAGCCCACTGCAAATGGTCCCTCCTATGGCGTGACGTGAGCGGCACACAAATGGCTGGTCGTCTTGCACAGAGACCACCTTCGTGAAGGCTTCTACGCACAATTGACATTTACACCAACCTTCCGATGGCTGCAGCAAGGGAGGATCTAAGAAGAGTCGGAGTAGCGGTTCTATTCCTGCGTGCACATGATGTCAAATATCGCTCATCGGCACTCATCATAGCAGTTGGCCGTCCTTGGCTCAACCTCCTAGATGCCATGGTTTGAAATTGCCTCCAAAGTCTAGGAACCACAGAAGGACTCACATTTAGCCATCTGACCCCTTCTGTTTGACTTTGTCCTGCCTCTAATTTCCCAATGGATCTCCATGCAGGCAAATGATGCCTGGAGGTCATCGTTACGAATTAGCTCTCTCAGATTTCTGATGTCACTATCACAGTGAAATATGTACGCTTGCTCCTAAACATGGAATTTATGCTCCTCGCAGATGATGTATTCCGAGTGCAGCACCACTAATTTTCATATTGCAGTTTTAGTCAGCTACTCTTACTTGGCAACATATTCAAATTTTACATGGTTTAGCTTATTTCTGAGGGAGTTATCGCTATTTTTATGATTCTTCGTTAATTTATAATAACCAGTATACATACGTACATAGGTAACCACATACAGACGTCACGAAACAAATCTGTCCTGAATTCATTTTATATTCTGTTTTGGGAAAAAGAGTCCTTTATTCTGTCTGTATGTCAGATGTCACGCAAAAAAAAACAAAAAAAAAAAAAAAAACATTCAAATGGATTTGAAAGCCGCCAGTTTGATATTTTCATTGAAGTACGATATCTGAAATTTTTCCTGATTATAATACTTCCTTTACTTCATAGAAGGAAGTAAATTATTATACTTTTTACAACTATAAAGGTTTTGTGTTATCTTTCCTACTTTCATAGTAGTATTTTATGTTCGTTAGCATGCAGTGATCTGATATGCAAATCACTTACACTTGAGGATACTGTTCAAACCTGCACAAAATTTCATTTGTTTATCCTAATTACTTCCAAGTGAGGTCATTTCAATATAGAGCAATGTATATTTTTGCTTCAACTAAAATACTGATTCTCAGTTCCTCATCTAAAATACTGATAAATTTCAGGCTTACTTACTTAAATACTGATAATATCTCCTTACATGAAATATTTTAACAGCTAATTGCTTGTACAAAGATAAAATGCAATTTTTTGATGATCTGATTCTGATATTATTTAAAATTAAATTTGATATTGAAATTAAATTGATCTGATTATGAGATACTATTAAATATTTGATAGTTCAGCAAAACATTTTATAATATTTCTACAAAGAAACACCTTATGCAGAAAGGTTTTATTTCTGTAATCAATTAAAAAACCATATAAATGTTTACTAAACAAATATATAAAATAAAATAAAAATGAAGAAAATATCTCCCTGACAGCAAAGTTAGAATTAATTTTTACATACAATAAAAGTTTGACTACATGGAAAGCACAGGAAATGCTGGAGATCTGAAAATTCCAGATAGTACTGGGTAGAAAAAGGGCAATTTATAACAGAAAAGCAAAAAGAGTAGAAAAGAAATTTGCAGTCTAAAATTCGAAAAAAAAAATCATCTGCTATGTTATCAACTTGGCTATCAAAAGCTTACATTTAAAATTATGTATGATTTTTAAAAAAAATATGCATCTCAGATATAAAAGAAGGTCTATTTCCATAGACCTTCTTTTATATTTTTCTTCTGTTTAAGGTCTATTTCCATAGACCTTAAACATACAAAAGTAAAACATCTTACCCAATTATAATTTTGTTTTTTAAATAAAAATGTAAGAAATTTACTCAAAATGTATTTAACAGAACTCAAGATGTATTTTATATTTTTGATACTTCTGCATTATCCCATTGACCATGCACGGTGGCTAGCATTGAGGAATGTGGCGGAGATTCTGCCAAAATTGCAGCAATAGTTTCTATGGAATTTTGAAGAAGTTTATACCACTTTATTTAATAAACAGTCAATAACTAATCCATTCTGTTTTTATGAAAGAAACATTACTGTTTATGAAAAGTTACTAAAGTTTACTAAACTACGGTTACTAAAGTTTATTCACAAAAAGCTTTTGCCGATTTCTACTATTTTCTTAAGCTCTCTCATTTTACAGTGAGTTCTATTTAGAAAGCTACGAGTATAAATCTTTCACAGGTTTTTTTTCATTTTGTCATCAATATATAAATGACCACATTGTGTCCATTCATAACATACTTTTATTGACAGTAGGATCCAATAACTTTTAAAATGAACCTCTGACTGTTGTTTTGTAGACAACACTCCACAAAATTTAATCCTTTTTTTTTTTTTCAAAATGCAAGGGAAAATAAAATAAATAGAATACTAAAATATTTGATATATTAATGCTACTTTGATGCAGTTGATATTGGACTAAATAAATTATGAAAGTCTGTCTATTTCAATGAAAGTTCCCTTTTTCGTAAATCTCCATCTAATGAGATACAGTTCCAAAACTTCTTGTTTAGTAATATAAAGAGTTTTCTCACAGAACTTTAAGAGAAAAAAAAAATCTGAATGGTTTTAGATTTTAAATTACGTTCAAAGGGGTGTTTTTTTAACACTCTGTGTATTACCTTTATTTATTAAAATTGTGTTCTTTGAAATTAAAACCATAAAACTCAGTTCAAGAGCAATATTGCAAAATAATTTTAAAATGAGCATATCTTTGTAATTTCCAATACAGAGTCTCATGTACTGGAGATAAAAATGCCTTCCTTGCCATTGCTTGCTTTGAAATCGTTGAGTTTGTTAACAAAAAATTCGTTAAAGTTTTACAAAATATGAAATAGATAGTAAAACAAATTTCAAAATTGGGCTTCCAGATGCCCATATTCAGGTGGAAACATACGTTATTCAAAATTTGATGGCTCTAGGTACCATTGTTTTATCACACTGTGAAACTCGTACATACATTTATGAAGATTCTTTATTATGTAATTTCTTTAAATATAACACAGGGTGATAATATTTGCTGGAAACAATTTGAAAAGCAAAACAACACTTTTAGTGAATCGAAGCAAAATGCCAAAAAGAGTCCTCCTGGGCAAATTGCCCCTTTGGACTAATGAAAAAAAACACCCACTCTGAGAAATTATTTTTCCTCATTTTTCATCTTTACATTCTGAGGAAACAATTTTTTAATTCTTTTTTGGAACAATGTACTACTTTTTAATAAATTATTTTCTGTTATGTTATTGAAAATTAAATTTTTTTTTCTATAATACCCTTCCAAGTATCTGACATGTAACATAATTCTGAACAAGCCTGTACATGACTTCTTTTTTTGCAAACACAGATTAAAATTCTATTGAGGGACTCTCAGCATTTATCAGTCTGTTCACAAAATTTTTATGATAAAGCTTTTTAACTTTTAGGATAATTCCTTGAGCCATTTGGCTGACTAAACCAGAAGCAGCTAAGTTCAGGGGGGAGAAAAACTTCTAAAATTGCTCCATTGCATTCCTCTTTGCCATGATGTGCTTGGTAGTTATCAATCAGTATTATCTTTAGCTTTTAATTCTGAAATGATGGCACATAAATGCTTTTGAACCAAAAAAGAAAAACGTTTTTATCTATTTAACCAACTTTTCATATTTTTGCATTCCATGGGGAGATGCTTATATAACCTGCCAAAGACAGGAGATGCAATCATCATCTTTTGTATGATAGAAGTGTAATTATTTTACTCACATTTTGGTGTTATGAGAAGGGTTACGAATGATAATTCTATACATTCTTTGAAACGACTTTAAAAATCTCTTATCTGCTTAATTTTTTTGTTTTTTTTTAGAAAGCTTCTTAAGTAATCTGGTTAGTTGAATGTAGGATAGTTGGGCTTACTGTATTTTAGTTACTTAAGTTTTCTTTAAAATCATTGTTAACTGATACAATTTACCTTATATAAATTATTATACAAATATTATGAAGAACAGCTAATGAAATTACTTTTACTCAAGAACAAACAGTTCTGATTTACTTTCCTTTCTTTGACTTATTGCAAAGAAGCAAAAATATTACACATTGGTTTATAGTCACATATCCATAAGTGAAAAATTAACATTGAAATCTTTATAGCAAATAGCAATATTATGAAGTTACAAGATACACTTAAACATATAATTGTTCTAGTTCAATGAAAAATAACTTACTTCAACAATAGCATCTACAGGACAAGCTTCTTGGCAGAACCCACAATAAATACATTTTGTCATGTCTATGTCATAGCGAGTTGTTCTTCGGCTCCCATCTTCACGTTCTTCTGCTTCAATTGTAATAGCCTTAAGTGAAAAAAAAATCTAATTAAAATTATGATTACCAAGTCTTTTGACTAAATTAATTCATTTCATCTCAACTGGAAACTTTCCTTACTTTACTTCTAGTTTCACATTGCCTTGTGATTCTCAATTAACAGTAACTACAAACGATTATCATCCTATACAGCAAAATTAACAAATACAGTTTAATACTTTTTATTGTTGATAACAAAACTTTTTCTGCCGTGTTATGTTTCATGTCACTGATTTTAGTATACTGAGGTGCAGGCCAATACTCATGGCAGATCATCATTGTCATTATTCGACGATCAAAAAAGGACATCCAGCCCTTGGCCATGTCTAATAATTACACTGCCTTTACAATTAATGTTTTAAATAAACTCATTCATTGTGGTAATTAATTCCCTGACAAGCCTACTTTCAAGCCATAAAAGCTCAGGAAAACCACGCTAAGTGTTTGGAGTTATTAATATGTAAATACCTAAACAACAGAACATAACCAAACGGTACATCCAACGATGGTAATGGTAGATTAACTGATGATAATGGACAACACAAAAGGAAAGAAAGACACAAAAATAACTAATAAAAATAATGTTCTGCTAACAAAAACTTAAAAAAGGAAGGAATACATATTAACATATAAACACAAATAAGAAAAAATAAATAGAAACAGTATCAGTGTCATCAAGCTGTCGACACCTATTATGTCTTTATTACTATCAATTATCTTCATGATTTATCTGGCTGCTTATGTTGCGTTCAAGTTATTCAAGTTTGAATACTTGAATCCCCCATCTGCTACTTAGGCAACACCCTTTAAGAAAATAAAACTGTGTTAAATTTTGTTGTACTTTTGGCATTTATGTGGGAGGCATACTAATCAGAGAATAGCCAGCGAGGTGTGACATCGTCTGCTGCCAGCCCAGCGCAGCACAGAGCAGCAAAGACAACACTCAGATGCAGACGACTTCCAGACATGGACAGGAGTAGATGGTTCCCGGTAAGCAAGCTACATGAGGATAGCTAGCCATGGATGAGCGCAGATGTGCTCTGTTGAGGTTTATACCAAAGACTATCAGATAATTTAGGATTTTAGTTAGACCATTGTGATTAATAGTTCTGTGAGAGGCTTACAGTATAAAAGAACTATAGACTGAACTAGCTGCCTGAACCTAATTGCGGAGTTGCCTTTATTTATGTCAATTTCATCTATCACCAGTTATATATTCATTTTCAGCATTTACCATACTTTTATTCATTTTATTAATTTCATAATAAAGTAGATTAGTATTTATTTCGTGCTGTATTTGCTCTCCATGTGATCTTAAACTAGACAACCTTACATTTATTATTTGTCACTGACTTATATTATTATTTATTTACAGAATAGGCATAACACTTAAATAGTATGTTAATCTTTTTTACTTTCTTGCTGTTGTTGTGGTGACATAACATCAATTTCTGCACCACTTGTGGTGTTTAGCACACTACAAGAGAAATTATGATTCATATGTTTTTAATTACCCAAGTATCAAAAATGATACTTGGGTAATTAAAAAACGTATGAAATTCTTTTACAAAAGAGTATGAAAAAATGAATCAAATATATATGACAAAGTAATTGTCATTCTTCTCAAACTTCATCTCATTTTACAAAATATGATATTGCCTTGTGGTGAGATAACATCAATTTCTGCACTACTTGTAGTGTTTAGCACACCACATGAAACATTATGATTCTTATGTTTTTAATTATTCAAGTATCAAAAATGATACTTGGGTAATTAAAAACATATGAAATTCTTTTACAAAAGAGTATGAAAAAAATGAACCAAATATATATGACAAAATAACTTCAAAACTTCATCTCATTTCACAATATATGATATTTTTGCAACATAACATGCAGCCAAATGGTATGTCTCTACCAGGCCATATCAATAACAACAAGCAAAATACCTTGTATTTGCCATTGGTTTTCAATATGAATCACATACCCACCTAACAGTAAATCATCAGATGCATTTTGTTGACTCTACTATAGTGCAATAGAATCTCTGTTGGGTCATCTTAAACAAATAATTGAATGAGATATGAGAGGAACAACACCACAATGCTGTCCCATCAACTCACTGAATTGTAATGCTGATCTGCCAACAACAGGGACAAATTTATGGCCATGTTGACAGGCACCAGGCCACTGTATGAATTAAATATAGGGATGGTTATCAACATTATTGTATATGTGATTATAGTAGTAAAATGATAAATATGAAATAGGATTGCTTTAATTGATAGACATAGAACTGTGTGAACTACTTTTTTAATGTGTTCAAAGTATATTGATAACAGTCAAGGCATATAATAGATCCTCTTCCAGACTACACCAATGCATTCTTCTAATGTTGCATAATTTAATATAACAATCTGGTAATGTAATAAAAGTTCCTATATACAATTTCTTTGAATTTATTTATGTACTGCTGCTTTTCATATGGCATATGCTATAAGTAATGGTAAAGTTATCAGCTACTTTGGCTTTGATTCATGGAAGGTCAGTGAAATATTGCAACAATACCCAAACTACTACCACTTCCTTTAGAAATGGGATCAAGGAAACAAGGAAAATTATTGTATCCAAAAACACAATAGCCAAAACACTTAATCTTAGGAAAGATTAATGCCATCAATAAAGTACATGAAGATCCTACATATTCACACACAATGTCAAAAGTTACAAAATCAGTTTTTTTTAAAGATCTTTTATATTCTTGTTACTGTCATTCTTGTTATTTTAATTTAATATTTTTTGGGCCAGATTTCTTTCAGATAAAATTTTAAATAGCCTATTTCTAGCTACAAAAATATGGCAATATATTTCACATATGCTTTGTTATACAATAACTGCACGAGAGATGCAACAAATGGGATTCAGGTGCAACATTTTGCATACCATATTAAAACTTCTCAATGCCTGAAAAAAAAAAACACTTCAGTTTTCTTATTCTCAGCAAGAATACAGTAGAACATTGCATAACAGACCTTCTCATCATAAACAATTCAGTTCATTTCAGAACAAATTATTAGAAGTAAAAATGCATCAGCTGATGAACAGTATCTCATGAATTCTCTAATCAGCAATAAATTATTTTTAGAGGAATTTTGAGATAACCTGTGCCACAGAATTAACACTGAAGGTCTTCTGTAAACATAACTTTAATATTTCTAATTCCAATTTATGTTTAATTAATTTATGTTTAAATCTGATTAACAAAGCTTGGTAAAAGTGACTTAAAGGACCACAAATTCTGTTTGCAGGAAATTACAGCCAGAATGATTTGCAGATAAAGGCTTTAACATCTGAGACTTCTTTCTATCTTTTTAGCCCAAAGGGGCTAATAGTGTCGAAATGGCATTTTGCATCAAATCAGTATAAATTGTTGCCTTCTATTACATTTAAAAAAATTAAATAATGAAGAATCTGCATGAATGAATGTATGTATGTTTCTGGCACTGTGAAAAAATAATGATACCTAGAGCCATCAAATTTGAATAATGTAGTCCTCCATCTGATTATGGGCACCTGGAAGCCTGAATCTTGAATTTCAAATTTGCTTTATTATCTATTTCATATTTTTTACACTTACATCAATTTTTGATTAAGAAACTCAATGATTTCTAAACAAGCAGTGGCAACACACTATATGGAATTAACATATTTTTATCTCCAGCATGCAAGACAGTTTACTGGAAATTCTAAAGATATGCTGTTTTTAAATATTTTTAGTCCAAAGGGGCATTAGCCCAAATGCTAAAAGCAAGTGAAATCTGAATTACATTAGTTTCGTTATCTGTTATACTGAATTCTACTTCCCGACTTATCTGAGTCCTAAATAAATAAATTTCCACATATACTTATCTGGAAAACAAATCAGTTACTCTTAATTCAAACAATGCTAAATTTAATTTTTTGTCTATGACTATCATTCATAAAATCTATGTTTTGCATATGGGAGGAAATTTCTGTTACATTTCACCTCATCTGCTCAACATTTTGCAATGCAGTTGGCTAAGTCTGTGTAATCATTGCAAAGTGGAATGTCAACATAAAAGGTTACTATGCCATTTGGTATTCAGTTACTATTATTAAAAAAAATGCATAAGACATCGCTGTGTCAATCATTTTTCAAGCTCTGATGAGTTGACAGGTATATGTTGATGAAAGCAACAAAAAACGGTTTGTCAGTTTGGCATCGGAAATATCAGCACGTGTAAAATCAGCAATGAACTTTGGTAATGTTTCTGTTTGAGTTTTATGCTAAGCGAAAAAGTAATATAAGAGTCAAATTATTTTTATACAGATTTATATGGTTAATCTTCCATTAGCAGTGTGAGTGCAAAACTTGGCAAGAGTTTATATTTGGTGTGATTTTGATTTGATTGTGATTTTCAGGTGTATGTCTGTATGTTTTATTTTAATTTTATGCCATAAGTGGGCAATCAAATGCAAATAAAAATAATTTCACTAACATTTTTTCAATAGCATTCATGATTTATATCATTATCAGAATACAATACACATGTGATGTGAAAAACCAAAGTTAGCTGTAGGGTTAACAGCAATCATTTTAAATAAGGATATTAACATATTCCATACCTGAGCAGGGCAAATAGCTTCACATAATTTGCAAGCAATACATCTTTCCTCTCCAGATGGATATCTCCGAAGTGCATGCTCTCCACGGAAACGAGGACTTAAAGGGCCTTTTTCAAATGGATAATTAATAGTAGCAGGTTCTTTGAAAACATGAGCTAAGGTGAGAGCCATACCTAAAAGAAAGATACAATATTAGTTGTTATTTTGATTTTGTCTAGAAGGTCATTAATTGAATGGGTGGACTCAGATACATTTATGAAAAATTTGAGTACAATAAAAGGGAAAAAAAAATCTGAAACGTTTCCGATTTTAAATTACATCCAAAGGGGCATCTTTTTAACATTTTGTGTGTTACCTTTATTTATTAAATATCATATTCTTCACATTTAAACGATAAAATTCAATTCAACAGCAATACCACAAAATAATTTTAAAATGAGTATATCTTTAGAATTCTGATACACAGTTCCGCGTACTTTAGATAAAAAGTTCCCCTCCCCATAGAGTGTTGCCATTGGTCACTTTTAAATCGTTTGAGTTAGTTCATAAAAAATTAATTAAAGTTTCACAAAATATGAAATAGATAATAAAACAAATTCCGGCTTCCAAATGTGCATATTCGAGTGGAAACGTACGTTATTCAAAATGGGATGGCTCTAGATACCGTTGTTTTATCACAATACAAGAAATATACATACATTTATTAAGATTTTTCATTATTTAATTTCTTTGAATATAATACAAGGCTGCAATATTTTGTGGCAACAGTTTGAAAAGTGATTCAGACTTTTAATATTTCCAACACAAAATCGCAAAACAAAAACAATAGTCCTTCAGGGACAAAGCCCTTTTGAACTAAAAAAAGAATTAACCTAATTTTTATTACAAATATGTGTCACTATCTGTAACTTTATATAAAATTCTATTTACCTACCAACTCTTAAAGAGGAAGAACATTGCAAATATTTTAAAACATTCCAATAAAAATATAATTTTTTATTACATTTATTTCTGGTGTCTACTGTTCTGCTCATGAACAAAATTTGGTGCTTTCTGATGATTTGTACTCCCTCTGAAAGGAGTACAAGGCATTCACAGATATTTGCCCCGACTGCAAAACATAATAACTCATGATCGTGCACAGATAATGAAACTGCACTGAATCTCAAATACATAAACTCTTCAAGTTTACAATCATATTGAAAAATGTTAACAAACTTGTATATGTGCACTTCTGGTAGCACATAAAATATCCAATGAGTAATCAACTGCATGTCATACATTGTTCAACACTTCTGATGTCATTGTCCGAAGTGTCTGTGATGCACTGTCGTAAGGTCACTGCATCAGAAACTGTTGTGTGGTACAAGTCTTTAATGTACCCACAAAGAAAGAAATCTGGAGAGGGGAGGGTTATGCTATGAAAAGAATGTGGCATGAAACTGAGTATATGAATAGATATTTTGTAGCTACCAGAGGTTTACACGTGCAAGTTTATTAACTGTTTTTAATGGAGTTATAAACATTTCAATGCATGTTTTGTTATCAGTACACAACCATGAGTTATCATGTTTTGTATTCAGTTTAAACATTTATGGATATCCTGTATTGGTGACACAATGTACGATGTCAACAAAAAGTATTTATGTGGCAAACCTGATATGCACACAGCATTTTAGTAGATGGCTTTGCACTTCTCCAGACTTTCACCAGTGTGACTGCAGATTATGATCCCTCCTATGGGAACTTTACCATTTTAGGATAGCAATGGACTGCATATTCCAGTTTTTTCATTATCTTTGGCGATATTATGGACTGTCGCCCAGACGGTATAGTGGTTAACGGAGCCTACTATGGTACCGAAGGGCTCGGGTTCAAATCCCGGAGAAGACATGGATGTTTGTAAATGTATAGTGTTGGTGAAGCATGGCAGCACTGTGGTGAACCAAAAGTTTTCTCATGTGGATTGGTGGGAGAGGCAAAAGCGGTGGGAGACCCCTGGATGCCCCCCCCGGATTCTCTCCCTCAAAATTGGAGGTGGAAAATAGAAGTCCAACCTCTCTTCGGAGTAGGGTCTGGCAACCATTGTTCCATGTGATAATGGACATGACAACAACAACATACTATAGACTTAACTTTCTGCATGCATATAACATAATATGGCTTACAAAAAGTGCCTATTTTTTCCTTCTCATTTTACGATTTTGGGGCCGACCTTGTGTGTGATGCCAAGTTTGTGCAATTCCCTGTGTTTTTCTTACGAAAACAGATTGTAGTGTATGGGGAAAGAGCAACAGTGCAAAAAACTGATAGCTGTGCATATCTTGTATGGATAAAGAATATAAAAAATAGGCAGAACTGCATGCATTGTTGAAATAGTTATAAAGATACCTAAATAAATGTTCTGTCAAAAATTGGCAACAAGTTTGCAGATGCTCTCCAAACTCGATGTGGATAGTCAGAAATTACCCAAAATTTTAATCTGCTAACAAAATTGTTTAATTCTTCATTAATTATACAATAAAATATTATTAGCTTTATTACTATACACTGCAATAAGATCTTAAAATAAATTAATGAAATTGTAAAGAATCACATTTTTTGATTAAAGCATTTTCAAATAATTACATAAAAGTTTTAAAGCAATTTGGAGGAAACTCTCAGAATTTTATAAAAAAGAATACATATGCTGATTTATTTCTGTCTAACTCTTCATTGCACATATGACAATGTTTTGAAAGCTTGAAAAAGGAACCAAGTATTTTACTCTAGAAATTAAATACTAAATATTTAGGCTCCAGGTCAAATATACAAAAATTTATTTTTTTAAATTATTTATAACATGCTTTTTCATCAAAATCAATAATTTAAGAAATGTGTAGGAGGAAAATACACCTACACATCTTATTTTTCAACTAGCCTAATGCTTGAATTAAAACTGAATAACCTCTACAACAGAATTTTCAATTTCAATAAAAGTAAACAATCATATTGTAAAATTAGATTAATCTAATGCTATACCAACTTATTAAAAAAACAAATTCACAGAGATTAAAATAAAAAACTCACCTCGTATAATCTCAGTCAGAAACATGTATTGCAAAGAGCGCTCTGTTATACTCTTAAAATCCATTTCAGGGTCTGGGTCAGACACAATTTCTAGAAAAGTAACATAAAATTATGATAAAGTTTAAAAGATAGTTATAAACAGTTTGATCAAACATAGCCTCTGCCCCCCCCCCACAAAAAAAACTTTTAACATGTCACATTGCTTAAAAATATTCACCAATGTTATAACATATTGCATATGAAGAGTAATCTATGCTCTTATTTAGTTATAATAAGCAAAATTATTGACAAAATAATAGTTCTGTTTATTATTTAGTTATAATAAGCAGACTGTTATTATTTATTTAAATGGAAAAGACTTCAAGGCAAATACAACTTCAAAAGCTGATTAATTAAAAAAAAATTTATACTACTAAGAAATATACAAAGATTAAAGAAATATAAAAGCTGAAAGAAACCTAAAATTGTTTACTATCTTCTGATTTCAAGTAGCTAAGCACAGTCTCTTTTACCAGGTATCAAAGCATTTAAAAAAAAATCCCCCCCCCAAAAAAGGAAGCTCTTTTGAGCAATGGAATTCTAATAGAAATGTAAAAAAAAGGGGGGGACAACTTACTTCATTTCTAAAAATACTAACTCCTACTAAAAAAAATTGTAATTTATTTTTCAGGTGGCCATAAATGGACAACCAGCAGCTTACTGCTGTTAGGAATGTGAATTAAAAAAAATTCCCTTTTTAATGTTTTAAATATTGCCTTAGCAGCAAACTATCTGTAATAAGAAGATCTTCCTTTTTCGGCAATTTTTATTGCTTGCTTAAAAAATATTAGAAATAATTTTGATGATTTTGTAAGAAAGTAAAGATACTGAATTCACACAGGTAACAAAGTAAGAACTTCGAAAGCACAAATAAAAAATTTTCCTGTCAACATAAATCAGAAAGAGCATATTTTGAATACATAATGAATTAAGACTTCCTTTGGAATTGTTGATTGATAACTAGGCATTATAAGAAAAAAGAAGAAGGTGGTATATAAGACAGTGCACACTATCTTCCAATAAGTATTTCGACACCTGTGATAGAAAAGAAAAACAAAATTTATTCATATTCAGTAGTCGGTAGAGCCTCCATGAGCAGCAATTACAGTCTCAGCCCTTCGGGACATTTTCTACAAGCCCTTGTATGATGGCTATTGGTAGTTTCTTCCACTTGCTTTGGAGAAGACATTTTAATTTCCTTCACCAATATTGGACGGTTGTAGGACCCTTAATTCGGCTATTCAACTCATCCTAGAGATTCTCAATAACGTTTAGGTCTGGGCTCTGGGCAAATCAGTCCGAGTCCCTTATCACCATACTAATCCATGGTGAACCTTGCAACATGACAGCTCTCAATATCATCCTGAATGTAACATAGGTCCAACCTGCAAAACTACCAAAACAAACAAAGCACACTCTCATCCAATAAAAGCATAGGTGGCATTGAGTTTAGCATGAATTTGGACCAAGGGTTCAGTCCAGATCAGGAATAACACTCCCAGATCATAATTCTACCTCCACCAAACGCTACTGCAGGCACAATTCTTTTTGGCAGGAGGTGTTCTCCAGGCAGACGCCAGACACAGACCCTGCCATCTGAACTTTGATTTGTAAAATGGTCCACCAGCAAAGTACTTTGCACATTAATCAAGTAGTGCTGTTGGACTTTGTGATCAATTATGGGTGGCAGCACAACCATGAAAACCAAGTAGATGTGCTTTCTTATGGATGCTATTCATCGAAACAACACTTCTGGTTACATGTTGAAACTCCTGAGATATGTGGGCTATCATTTGGATGCGGTTCTCCTGAATTTCTCTGGACAGCATCCATCAATCTCTGTCTCCCAATTTCATAGGCCTGCTGACTTGGGGCACATTCTGATAATTACCACTTACTTTCCACTTTTGAATCACATAGGCACTGTTGAATTTTGGTAATTCAGTTCACTAGATATGACCCTTAAGGATGGGCCATTTTTAAGAGACCTGGCGATTACAGCTTCCTCGAAATCAGATAACTCTTCACTTCGTGGCATCTTGCATGTGACTCATGCCAATGTTGTTTCCTACACAATATTTAATGGCAGAAGCCATGGTACATATCAGGACTACAGATATTGACCTTTGCAAGGGTGTCCAAATGCTTATAGGTAGAGAGTGTATTGTATACTTAATTTCAATGATTTTTTACAAAATCAGCTATTGGAAAATTATGACATTGTTTTATTTTCATTATCCAATGATCACTTAAGTACAGAAGAAACAGCAGTTTTTCAGATTACTATGCCCCACTGAAAAGTATTCATAAGGCAGCACACTATGCTAGCAAAATGTATTTATGTTGCAATCCAACTTCATGCATTTAGGCAGCAAATGAATGCTGATTTCTGCCTTTAAATTTGACAAGCATTATTCTCATTAGTGTTCATTTTTGTTGAATTTGAGTACATTTTTTGGTAAGGAATTGTAATAGGGCAGTACAGTTTGCTAGCTCATGAAAAACAAAGTGTTGCATTTCTTCAAAAATATGTTGCTTTGTTTAACAGTATAGAATTAAAAATTCACATCCCATATTGTTGTACTTCGTAAGCAAATTTAATGGAATGATATTTATGCAACACACTGACTTTTTTTAAGTGAATGCAGATCTACTTACAAGGCAACATTCCTTACTCATCATCACTGATTTCGCTCAAATTTATAGGGCATGCAGGGCTTGACTAGAAATGAAAGTACCCGAAGTAGGAACTCCAGATGGCCATGCGTTTAGAAAATAAAAATTTTGACGCCGCTCTCGCACCATATAAGCCATTTACGTTAGGGCATTTGCCAAGCAGCAGTTGGCGCAATGGTAAGAGCTTGGAGTAGTAATGCGATGATCATGGGTTCAACTACCCATGTGGAGACTTTTTTTTTTCTTTTTCTCGATTTTTATATTATTCTTTTTCCAACTATGCAAAGAGGTGAATATTTTATTTTATTTATTTATTTATACTCAAAAGACATAGAAAAGGTAAAAATTTCGGAATTTTCAGTGAGGGATTGTAATTAAAGGGCATACAAAAAGACTTTGTACATGGAAATTCAAAACTTTACTTGTCGACAATCGATGATTACATGTGATGGGATGATATTTATCATAGAAACAGAGGAAACAATAATTATTTCTGCATCTAGCACATGTTATAAAGCTGCATTTTTACAATAACATCGTTGTTTCAACATCTCCATAGAAAAACATACTTGATTTACATTCATAAAGCATTCTCTCTCATCGCAAAGTTTAGAAGCAAACCACGTGTAACATAACATGTTACCAAATGCTGGGGCGGATAATTGATGATGAACAATCGAATTATTTTTATGCAGTCTTTTCGGGAAGTTATTTCTTTTTCTTAATCGATGAGATAAGAAAAATTTTCTATTTTTTAATAGTTTTTCACCTGACGATAAAAATATACATCGCAGGGTTGCACCAGTGGGATACATTTAGGAGGAATTACTTTGATGCTACATGTTGGTCATCCTTCTTCATCTTGGAAGAGTTCGCCGTATAATTGCGGATTTGTTTGTCCTCTCCACGAGTCAACCAGCAGAAGAAATTTGTTTTTTTGTACAAGTTAAGACAAGTTAAGTCTCTTAACGTACATACAAGAGAACAAATATCATCCCAACACATGCAATCATCGAATGCCGACAAATAAAGTTATGAATTTTCATGTACAAAGTCTTTTCGTATGCTCTTTAATTACAATCTCTTGCTGAAAAGTTCGAAATTTTTACTTTTTCTATGCATTTTGAGTATAAGTAAATTAATAAAATAACATATTCCCCTCTTTAATTAATTGGAAAAAGAATAACATAAAAATTGAGAAAAAGAAAAAAAAAATTTCTCCACATGGGGAATCGAACCCACGATCATCGTATTACTAGTCCAAGCTCCTACCGCCGCACCAACCACTGCTTGGCAAATGCCCTAACGTAAATGGCTTACACAGTGCGTCAAAATTTTTATTTTCTAAACGCTTGGCCATCTGGAGTTCCCACTTCGGGCACTTTCATTTCTAACCAAGGCCTGCATGCCCTATAAATTTGAGTGAAATCGGTGATGTCGAGTAGGGAATGCCCCCTTGTTAGACGCACAGTGCTAAGCTGTGCATAACGCTGAGTTTGAGCAATCTCCGATTTTTCTTTTTTAATGCTAAAACCAGATGTACACGAGACATGGCTTGCATGGGAAGAATAGTGTTAGGGGGTGGGGAAAGATGTTTGTTATGGATATTTCTAGCATTTTTAACATTTTTACTTGGTTGCTGTTTTATATAAGTGTTAGTATGTCACCAAATTTGACAATAGCTGTTGTTTTCTGAATCTTAGCTTTGTGAAAAATGAGCTGTCAGTGCTTGGGGACTTTTTGAGAAGGGAATGCAGATAATCACAAAGTAGCAAAATAACTATATAAAATATGCATTACTTGTTGGTACTGACACAAATTTAATTGTACATATGGATACAATATATGAAGAAACAATAAAATTGATCACTCAATGAAGTATACAATGAATGTAAGCATAGTTTGTAAATAAGAGATTGTAGAATTGTAAGCATAGTTTATACAGGCATCTTACTAGATTTAAATTAATGATCTAATAATCACAAATTTTGGAAATCCAGAATAGCTGAAGTCTCAAAGATTATGGATCTCAGACTTTGTATTGTATTAAAAAGCAGAATTTCAAATTAATATTAACTAAATTTATCACATTTCACTGTATTTATTTAAACAAAAATATTAATATAAAGAAATGTACTACTCGACGCATAAAACACAGAATGCACCCAACATATTTGTACAACAAAAAAGGTGTTTGCATACTACCAAACTGATTGAAGAAAATAAACGAATTTGTATTTAAATTCTGTTTACTTATTCTATTACTAGTTATTCTGTTTATTTAATTTCTATTTAAATTTCCTCATCATGTTAAAAAGAATTTTTTTTATTTATTAATTTCTTCAATAGACTGCAGTTATTAAAAATCATTTAAAAACACTTCACTCATGACACATTTTCAAAGATATTCATTATATCTTCAAAGAATGGAATCAAGTACAAGTTAAATATATAACAATTTGAACAATACACTTACTATAGGTAAACCTCGGTGCAGAACTTGAAAGGCATCGAGAAAACTGACCAATGAGGCTGACTGAAAAGGTAACATTTTAAAAATATATGTCTAAAACTGCATATGAATACACAGTATTTGAAGATAGAACAGTTTTTTTTATCATAAAACATAATGACATTTTTTCAAGAACATGATATTAATGCTTCATTCATAACAAAACTTTAAAAAACAAAATACTCATTCATATTTTTCTAATACCAGAGTTTATCAATTTAGATATTTAACTGGTTTAAGACATAAAACCATTTTAGGTATTCTAATCATATCCCACATCTACAATGAAAATTTAAAATAAAATAAAATAAAACTAGCAATTATAATGAGATTTATTTGAATTAATAATACATCTCATATGACAAAGTAAAATACAATGCACAAAAATTCATTTCATTCTCCTGACTAAATTTGTAGAAAACACAATTTGACATATGTGGAAGATCTAGTTGGTGAATCCTTTAACAGCAATAATGTGAGTGTTAGAGGTGAAATTATCCCATTTAAAAGTACATGAAATAAAATATATGTACAAACCATATCAGTATTTATTTTTGTGGGTTATGCCTTGTTATTTATTTGCATTAAACATTTTATTAATCAGCATAGGTAAAGGTGAATTAAATGAAGCATGCACATTTACAAATATGGCTCTGAAATAAATATTTAAATAATTAGAGTGTTAGAGGTGAAATTATCCCATTTAAAAGTACATGAAATAAAATATATGTACAAACCATATCAGTATTTATTTTTGTGGGTTATGCCTTGTTATTTATTTGCATTAAACATTTTATTAATCAGCATAGGTAAAGGTGAATTAAATGAAGCATGCACATTTACAAATATGGCTCTGAAATAAATATTTAAATAATTATTAATTATAATAATAATTATTATTTTTATACAAAATTCCTTTTTATTTCCCTGTGCAACACAGACAATTTTTTTGAAGAGAAATCTACGTTGAAAAAAAAAATTAGCAATAAAAATAAAAGAGCGCATGCATTTAATGCTTAATAAATAAATATCTCGTAATTACTGTTGCCATCCAGAAAAATCGTGATTGTTCTATTGATAATTAAAAAGCTTATAAAAGCTGAGGTGAAACACCTCATCTCAGTTGTTGTTGTTGCTGTTATACTTATAGCTGTAAAAAGCGACCTGCTGT
>KK114622.1:268368-287847 GCA_000611955.2 Stegodyphus mimosarum
GAGATAGAATTATTTTATCTGTTTTGAACTGAGTTTTTGCTAAGCGTTTCAGATATTGTGATATTGTGCGAAGATCTGTGAAGAAATATTTCAGCATTTTAATTTATTTCTTGTGGAAAGAATAAATTTTTGTTAACTTTTTAACGACTTGTGCATTCAATATATAATGAACCTATACGCACGTAACAATATGTTAATCTTAGAGGCAAAAGGAAGCAAATGACATGGTGCTACAGGAAGCTATAATGCAAAACAAGGATGGAAAGAGATTTTAAGCTGTCAGTCAAGACAAGCATAAATGATAAGTACTTATTCTACACAGTATATTACTGAGAAGACACAAAAAGTAACCAAAGAGAATGAGATATTGTATCTTATAAAAATTTATGAGTTAGTATCATTATTACTAATCCCTGGAGGTCTTGATAGACCTGGTTTCACCTATGCATTAAAGCATTACACCTTCCTTGTCATTCATTTAACTCACTTTTTTTAATTTATTATTTCATTCATCCAATTTCGTTTACTTTTTTTGACAGCCCTTCCATAGAGTTCCGGCACTTTCTTAAATTTAGAAATTAAACGCTAACTCTAAGCATATTGTTTTAAATATTCACTTGCGGTTGTTGTACAAGTGACAAGAAGTGATTAAATCCCCTCTCAGATCTTCTGATTGAAATTAATTTGAACATAATTGCAACGAGTTCAAAGGTATGAATCAGAAAACATACCATTTCATCAGAGCCAAATTAAAAAAAAAAGTATAAAAACAAGGATAATAAAATATCAAGAGCTGCAATTGCAACCCAACTAGCTCACTGAAAGCAAAAGGTGTTTGCAATGTGTAATAAAAACAGAAGCATGGTTTATGATGTGTTACACTTTTTAGAAGTTCAATAGTTTGCGTGTTCTTTGCAGTTTGCAATTTTTTGTCAGTGTCCTAAGACATTTTTTGCATTGCTGATACATTATTTGAACGGTTAAATTTCATATATAATTTTGTAAGCAATATAAAATTGCATAAAAAAAATACAATTAAAAACATTTAATTTGTATATGCTACTAATTTGAAACCGCAACAAGGTATCGCAACATTTTTCGAGCCACTGTATTAAGAATATAAGAGTATATAGGCTACACGTAAAACCACTATGACTTGATGACCTTGGAATGAAAGATGCAGTGACCAAAACATGGAATACAGTTTTGAATTTCGAAGCCTAGAAACTAAATAACAGTAATTATTTTAATATATGCATTCATTTCAATACCAGGAAACATTTACCCGACAGATTAGCATTTTTAAAAACTCTTGTGAGCGCAGCCATGTTTGTTTACGTTTTGATACAAAACGGAATAGCGAATCATAACAATAACTTACTATTGGAGTAAAATCTAGCGCTATCGTTGTCGGATGTCCCACCAGTCGTTAAATTTTTTGGAAACTGTTCAATATTAAAGTATATACTCAAACACAGTTCAAATTATTTTTGGAGAATTTTTCAATTTATCTAAGAATAGTTGTATCTCAGTATAATGCAAAACTTTTTTTTTAGTATTTTCTCCTAAATTATTTTCTTTGATACGAGAAACATGATACTCGTCTCATATTTGAGATGAAAAGAAGTCCTCGTCATATCATAATTTTCTTCTCCATACTTTAAGGCTTTGTTTTTACCTGATAATTTCATAAAATAGATAGCATAGCTGTTAGAATAAAATATGTTTATTTAAAAAAACTTTAAGAACTGGGAAGAGGAAAAATGGCTGAAGTGGTTCATATTTTAAAGTCACCTAAAAGGGCTCGTTTCCTCAGAGGTCCTCTTTTTTTTCTGACAATGCATTTTTGAATTGTTAAGGACAATATATGCCTACGCGATGTAAAATTTCCTCTATAAAATCGAAATAGGCAATTAAGAGTTTTCTATTATCATTCAACTAAATTCATAAATAAAATATATTAAGTATAGACAAAGATCCTTTTCTGAGATATCCTATTCCTATCTTCCAAACGATCCTTTTCTGAAATATTCTGTCAAAAATTACTCTGCTTCCGGATAAATGATTTAACGAAGGCTAAAAATTCATGAAATTGATGAGGAGTCGCCTGAAAGAAATTAAAAGAACTTTCGATATCTTTCAAGGGCATTTCTTCAAATAACTTTTTACGTGCCACACTATGATCCAGGAATAAATGACCCAAATAATTCATCAAATTCATATTACAATACACCCATAAAGACTGTAAACCAAAAAAATTGCCCTAAAAAATTCTGTCCGTGATTTCCCGGATGTTCCATTTTTGGAACATTGGTATGTAACGCTGTCTTTTCTCTTTTTTTTTCCTGCTTCGTTAAAACAAAGGATTTCAAGATGAATCTTTGAGAATTTTACGCTATAATTATGGTTTACTGAACAATCTGATGTGAAATTACTAAATTTTAAATAAAACTCATTAAAAAATTAAATAATTTTTAATCAGCATAATATTTTATAAGAAATACAATGCAAAAAGTGCAAAAAAACAATAAAAGCAATTTTACACTTGCACAAGCTTGACTAACAATATACATAATATGAATAAGAGCGATTTTAAGAACATGAAATACCTTACCAATAAAAATTAAAATATTTTATCCTATAGAAAGCACGTGAAATTTCAACCAGAAGCACAAAAAATATAAAACATCATAAAACACTAATTTTTTGTAATTCTTTTTTTCAGTTTCTCAGTGTCCATGATATTGTGGGAAGCAGTGTACGTGGAGCATTTTTGTGCATTCAAAACACATGTTTGTAGTGTTTTTCTTCACACTACACAATGCTCTTGTGATGATATAACTACTTAATGTGCATCTGATTTTCTTGCAGACGTCAACTGATGGACACGAGTTCCAGGTATAACGAGAATTTTAGGTTTTGCTCGAACTAAATTCAAAGTAATGTATCTTCTAAAATTACATGTGAGTCATTTGTAATGTGGTGCTTTGGTGTAAATAAGTGCGTAAGATCCACCCAGCAGCCACATCCATATTCAGCATGTTGATAAATAAGTTCCAATACCCTTTTTTGCTGCGAAATTTTGTTTGATAACTTCCAAGAAGTTGGCCCAACAGGTCTACTCCATCCATTCCTTCATTATGTCATTTTATAATGTAAGGTTGGGGAATATCAACTTTTTTTGAGCTCAGACATATCTTTTTGCTCTTCCTAACTATTCGTGACTGATAAAATTTGATGCAACAGTTACAACAGAACTATAGTTCCAACGGCACATATAAATTTCTCCATTGCATAGGTAATCAAATTCTTCACGTTAAAATTTCGACATTTGTTTTGCTGTTTTAAGAGGACATTGTTCCTTTCTAGAATCTCGTTCTGTGCTGATTGCCTTAAAGCCTTTGTTAGATATAATGTAAACAGATTGTGCAATGTGAAAAAAGTTACGGGAAAATACTATGTATATCTCTGGATTATCAATAAATCAATAAAATCAATCAATTATCAATAAAAGCTAATAGTTCGGAGACAACTTTTCGTTCAAGTGGCAAATTTTCAGTTTTCGAAGGACCTAATGTAAACAAACAAATATGGTCATTTCTAATGAAAGAAACAAGCAGCTATTTGAGCTGAAAACAGGGAAATAAATACAGCTGGAACCGATTACCAACCTCCCTTTATGAGAGAGATCAGACCCCTTTCCAGTCTTCTCCCCGTCCTTTCTACAGAAATAAATGACACATCGTTAATGCCTCTCGAAAAGGACATGTTTACGAGATATGAGTACTAAACGTATTTAAATCTAATAAAGAAAAACATATGTGTTATATCGCTGATTTTGTATATCGTTACGTGCCAATGTTCCTTTTTTGAAACATTGCACTTTTACGTAATCTTGAAATATTTCTTGTTATTATTTGAATTTATTTTACTGACTCATTAAACTTGTCCTTTATAAATATGATGGGGAAATGTTTGGGTGGATTTGAATTTTTACGAATTTTATAGAATTTTATTTCTTAAATACAGTTAAAATTGTAAAAAAAAAAACCATTTTTAGAAATTTTTCTCTGCTGAAATATTTATATTTGAAAAATAAATTTTATGTCAAAAAATAAATCATGCGTTATATAATAAACGACAATTTTTAAGACTGACAGATAAGATAGCATATTTTTTTAAAAATATTAAACATGATGTTTCAAAAAAGGAACATTGGCATGTAAAAAGTAATAACGCACTACTTTCTACTCTTCCTAGGTAACATAAGAACTAAAATAAGGTTTAATATAGTGGAAATCGGATCCATTTTAATAAAAAAATATAGTTGCGAAAAGCCAAAATACCACACAAAGTACTTTCTCCAAGTTTCCGACAAGAAAAGCTATATATATATAGTGGACGCATGTGACAACTTTTAAAGCGAAAGTTTCCGCCTTAATGTGAATTGACTTACGTAGAAAGTGTTTTTTTTTTCTAGATCCGCATTTCGAGTCAACGGACCAATTTAAACGCAGCATTGCATTGAAAAAAAAAAGCCTGCTTAACAGTTATATGATGTTTATAATCCTCTGTTTTTATCAATATTTACCTTCGCTTTATCACTTTTTAAGTAACAAAGAACTTCATTAATATCTCTGACTATGAACTCTGCTTTATCTTCTTTTTAAATAGCGAAGAAGCCAAAAATAAAAATTAAAAATTACATATGTATTCTAGAATGACGATAGCATAAATTTCAACAGAAAAAATGATGGAAGCCTGTGGCAGCTCCTTCTACGTATAATATTATTTTTGTTCATGTGAAGTTAAGTTTCTCTAGATTGGCAACAAGAAAAAACGTAAATAACAAGATCGCTTTGATGCTATAACCCTAACATCTTTTATTATTGTAAATTAAAATATGCTTAATCCATTCTGGAATTATAATTTAGTAAATTACGCCACGTTTTGACTGAGCACAGCCTCCAGAACATCTGGTGACTCTCGGATGAATAATTTCTTCTAACCATTGAATTCTGCAGGCCGACAGTCCTGTGTCGAATACACCTGGTGAAGAATTTACAGCAAACAACGTAAACGTTAAAATTCCAACTTTTGGGGAAAAAAAGCAGACATTCGGTTCTTTCAAGTTGAAACACAGTTCTCAATTGCTAATATTACCCAGGATCAGACTAAATTTCTCCAAAGTGAATGAAATGATAAATATGTAGCTGTTAAAGAAAGACTTTTAAGTACTTTTAAAGAAAGCCAAGAAAAAAGTATGGTAAAATTGCTGACAGGAATTTCACTTGGTGATATGAAACCAGGCCAATTATTGCGTAAAATGCAATCACTTGAACAAATATAACGAATAAAGTTTTGCGAACTTTATTCGTTATATTTGTTCAAGTGATTTTTCGGCTTGGAAAATTGCCAGAATCCATTAAAAATATTTGGATTGTGAGTAATGAAAACATAGATAACTTATCGATAATGGCGGGTAAAATATTTGAAACGAACTTAACCACAGAAATTTATTCTGCTCGTGCAGATACTTCAGTAATGAATACTGTGCTCGATAAAATCTCTAATTTAGAAAACCAAATTTCGGAGCTAAATATTCACAGACAGCCTAGAAGAATTTCGACACTCTGGCTTTAATCGAAGCAAGAATCATAGTTATTCGAGAAAAAATATAATCCTAATGAATCATACTGCTACTATCATTTTAAATTTGGCGATAAATATTACCCTAATAAATGTAAAAGCCCTTGTAGCTGGAAGGCGTCGAAAAACTCCGCTCACCAGTAGATTAGATGGCAGGTTCTGATGCAGATGAATCAAAAGATTGCCGTAAGTACCGATTATTCGTTACTGATAAAATAACTAGTTTACGTTTTCTTGTGGACAGCGGTGCTGATTTGTCTCTCATTAAACCGTAAAAATATATAATTCTTTTAAATCATATGTTTCAAATGGAACAATAATACCCACTTTCGGTTTCAACATTTTAACTCTGGATTTAGGCCTACGTCGGTCATTCCAATTTCCTTTTGTAATCGCTAAAGCGTGTCGAGCTATTTTAGGCGCAGTTTTTAATCAATTTTAAAATACCTATTTATATGCATAACAAAAAGTTAATACATAGCATCACAAATTTACTTGTTCGAAGTCATGTTACCTGTGTAATAATTGCGGTAGTGTAAGCACGATTGATAAAAATTCTAAATTTGCAAAATTGTTCTTATAATATCCGAATTTAAAGAAATCAGATCTCTTAATTTGCAACTCGCAACATAATATAAAGCACTACATAGCTACTAAAGGCTTTTCTGTTTTTTTCAAAAGCTTGCCTATTAGATGCACATAAGCTATACTTAGTCAAAGAGGATTTCAAATTTATGTTAGAAAGCGGCATAAGTAGACATTCAAAATCTGCATGGGCCAGTTCACTTCATTTAGTTTTCAAGCGGGATGGTAGTTTACGACCCTGCGGGGGCTACAGACATTTAAATGCACAAAAGATTCCCGATCGTTATCCTATTCCAAGAATAGAGGGTTTTTAACCATATATTAAAGCAAAAGAAAATATTTTCAACAATTTACCTATTTAAAGCTTATTTTCAGATTCCAATAGCAGAAGAAGATAATAAGAAAACAACAATAATAACGCCATTTGGTTTATATGAACTTTATGCAATGATCTTAGGGTTAAGGTACACCCCTGTGGCAGGATCATTTGCCACAATGAAGCGCCTTCTCTGAAACTCTTCGCCTGCAATTTTTCTTTCGCCGAAGTTGGAACAAAAAAAGACTGTTCGAAAGATTCAATGGATTTTCATTTTCAAAAGGCTACTAATCATTTGTTCCAGTCCTGTTTCCTCGTTAATAAAATCGTTTAAAGGAATTTCATCTTCATAGTATACGAATACGAACTTCATCACATCTACATTTCAACGATTCATCCTCTCAGCAATGTTTTTCAGACTGGCCTTTGTTTTCGCCTATTTAGGCGACATTTTAGTACCTTCTTCGAAGGAAGACAAGCGTTCAGAGCATCTAAAAGTAGTTTTCTCTACATTAAAACAATATGGTCTTCATATAAAATCTTGGAAAGTCGCTTATGGGAGTGAATTAACTAGAATTTCTAGCATACATTTTTCCGGAAGGCATCAAACCTCTTCCAGAAAAAAAAATGTTATCTTGAATTATAGATTACCAGAAACCATTCACGAATTGCATACTTTTCTTGATCTAATTGATTTCTAAAGGCGATATATCAAGTATGCTGCCAAAAATCAAGCAGTGCTCCATGAGCATTTAAAAGGTTCCATAAAAAAAGGTAAAAGCAAAATACTACGGACCGTAGAAGCAAAAGAAAAATTTGAGCAATGCAAAAGATCTGGTAAATGCTGCATTGTTGAGTTTTCCTAATCCTGACTCACCATTAGTTCTCTTCAGTAATACTTTGGACTACGCAGTCGGATCCGTACTGCAACAGTTCGAAGAAGGCAGTTGGAAATCCTTAGCGTTCTTTTTTCAAAATGTTAGCTAATGATAAAAAAGTATATAGCACTTACGACAGGAAGTTCTTATGAGTATATCTTTCGATTAAAGAAATCAGGCATATCCTAGAAGGAAGTAGTTTACAATTTACATTGAGCATAAATTTTTGATGTTTGCTTTTATTAAGAAAAAAAAGGAAAACCGAAAAGGCCTCACCTAGAGAACTCCGTCGTTTACAATATATCTCGGAGTTTTCAAAAGATATACGTCACATTAGTGGAAAAAAATATCGTTGCAGATTTGTTGTCCAGGATAGAGTCTATCTCTGACATAGATTATGATAAATTTGCATATACACTAATCAGTTATAAAAGAGCTATTCGAAACCATCTTTGCATTTTAAGCCCTGTACTTTGGACTCTCGTAAATTACTACGGTGTGATATTTTAACAACAAAAATTCGTCCATTTACGCCTTAAGATTTACGGAAGCACATATTAAAAAAATTCGCAGCTTAGTTCATCCTGCTGTAAAGTCTACAGCTAAACAAATAGCTTCGAGATTTATTTGGCTAAGCATTCGAAAGGATATTACCCAGTGGGCAAAATCTTGTATCCTTTGTCAAAAGATTAAAATTTACAGAACACACGCGTGCACAAATTACCACTTATAAAAAATAGATGATAGGTTCCTATACTTTTGAAGGGACAACTCACTGCCTTACCTGTATTGATCAATTCATATGTTGGATAGAAGGTAGTCCTTTAGCAAATGTGACAGCTGAAACAGTAGCTCGAAAGTGCTTGATCACTGGATTTCGTCCTTTGGAATGCCCTACTGAGTACTCACTGATCAAGGTAGTCAGTTTCGATCCAAACGTTTTAAGAACGTCATGCTATTTGTGAATTTAAAGTGTGCATAACAACGGCATATCATCCACAATGCAATGGGAAAATTGAAAGTATCTATCGAACTTTAAGGCTGCAATCAAAGCACGCAGTTCTCTTAAATTGACTCAAATGTTATCAACAGTTTTGTTAGGGCTTAGATCGTCTTTACGTGGTGATACAAGTTACACCATTCCACAAATGGTTTATGCAAAACCTATCAGGTTATCTAGAGAAGGTTTTGAAAAAAACATATCTTTGGTTTTTTACCGAAACGTTTTCTTAAGAACTGCAGAAACAAATAGAACTGTTAAAAACACTAGAGACTCGCCAATTCTTCTTAAAAAGTTTTTGTCCGTAAGAACTTGCATAACTGTACATCAATCACATGCGGTATCTCAATCCCATGCGGTGATTGAGTTCGAAAACCATTAGAACCTGCTTTTAATAGACCCTTTCCAGTTGTGAAGAGATATGACAAGTAGCTTACCGTGACGATCAAAGATAGAGATGTCAATCCTATATCTGTAGGCAGATTAAAACTAGCATATTTGCTGTTGACTGAGGTGAACGTTCCGCATCACAAGCAATCGGATAGTACACATACATTGCCCAATCAAAATCTGACTGACATTAACAACTTTAAAAAAACAACAACAATCAGATTTGCTGGATATAGATTTTCATAAAGAAACTACACGCTCTGGTACACATGTGAGGTTTCCAGTGCGTTACCAAGATTAATTATATACTATTCATTATTGTTACTTCATATTAATTTCATATATTTTTTTATTTATATACATAAATTTCCTTTTCATATTTATATACATTGCATGTAAACAAAGTTTTGTTATTGTTATTGAAAGTTGGGTAAAACTGCATATTGCGGGCCAGTTTGGCGCATTTTCGAAAAGTCACCAAATCCGTTATTTTCGGTGTTTTAGAAAATCACTAACTCATCATATCGCCATATTAGATGGTTGCGAATTTGAATGAATCTTGTAAAGATGAAAAAAGCTGATCATCTAAACATGCAAAAATATCTAAAACAGAAGTTCAAGAAAAACAACGATAAAGTATTTGAAAGTTAATAACTATGTATTTTATGGCATCAACAGTATTAAAAGGTTTCATAATATATACCATTTTTAAGACAGTAGCAAAATGGAGTAAAACGTTTTAGCACGAAGTATAAGAAATTGTAATAAGCAGTAAATGAGCAATAAATGATCAGAAAACATTGATTCATATTTAATCTAAATCTTAAAAAATAAACAAAAGAAAAAAAGATAAAATTCGAAATTTCGATCCACTGAAACATGAGCAATAGTATAGTAAAAAAAAGTAGTTAAACAATTTTAACTACGTAATTTATATTTTTACAATAAATTTTTATTTATAATAAATAGTAGAAACTCGCATTTGTTTATATCCACACTAAAATGTAACAATACAATGGAGATGAAATTCAAAATGGCGCGCTCATTCAACACCGATTCTACGGCTCATTTCAACCATGTGCTTAATTACACACCTCCATTCACACAAATCTGTCGCATATTTCATTTCAAGTAATTTCATACTATTTTTACACTTAGGACATTCGTACATATTGGCAATTAAACCATAATTCATGCACCATTCTATCACACATCTTTCGCCCTTATCTTGCAACCGAATCAAATAAGTAAAATCCACATGTTCAACTCTTTCGACGTCAGCCATTTTGCTCACACAATTTACTAGAAGCACAGTGAAATGACGAAAATACAAAAAGCCCGCTTAAATGCTATAAACTGTAACCTTAAATCCTAACGATTTTCATGACGCCAAGAGGTTACCAGATTTGGTGCGATTTCGCTTCATTTGGCGACTGGCCCGTAATCTGCAGTCTAGCCGAAAATTGTAGAGTGTATCGTAACTATGTTGTTACTGGGGAAGGAGTGATGTAGCAGCTCCCTGTACGTGTAATATTATATTTGTTGTTGCAAAATTTAGTTTCTGTAGATTTGCAACAACAAGAAACGTAACTAAAAACAAGTTCGCTATTTTCTTCGAGTGTGCAAACACCGGAGTATCTGGTCTGTGGCAATCTACCTCCATCGAGTAAATAGTCACTTTCGAATTTACTGCTTAGTAGCAGAGGTGCTTCTAAATGCTGAGGAATGACAAGAGTTCTAAGCATAAAGTATAAAAACACTGGGATCACATATCATTTCTCTTACGAAAGAAACATGTAAGGCGAGATCTCGAAATGGTGAGCATGTAAACAAAAATAAAGTTAAGCATGTAAAGGCAGTGCGAGTCTTAAGGGCATTAGAACAAATTTTAAAATAGTACAAATTCATAAACAGATTCAAAATGTAAAACGCAAAATCTAGGTTCAAATACATGCGACATTGGAATACCCCGAAGATTCCTCAATTGAAGATTTCTTCAAGTATACTAAATGATACAAATGTCTTCTAAATAGAAGTAAGGGGTTCCCTTATTTCATTAAGGCTACTAGTGATAATTTTAATTACATCGAGAGTCAAAAATTCGGATAAGATTGCCTTAATTTCATTGTAAACTTTAAGCATATACGGGGAAAGTAGCAGACATAATATGTGAACTTTTAGCATTTTTCTTCACTGAGGCTTTTGGCCTGTCAAGTTTTAGCAAAGAATAATCTATTATTGGCAATATTTCTGGGTTCTTCTACTCTAGATTTAGACGTATTGTCATATGTCAAAATTTTCTTGGCGATATTTAAGCGTGCCTCCTCGCCACGTGGTCCAGGGAAGTTTTTGCTAGAATCGATAATTTTCTCAGAATGTTTTTTACATATGTTCATTGGATTTGGGGGCACTTGGAAAAAATTGCCGTCATATTCTTCGCCACAGTTGCAACAGGTTGGTTTTTCGATACATTGTGATTGACAATCCGAACTTTTGTGTGAGAGAACACATTTTACACACCTCGTTTATACTCGTTACACAGCACGTTTATACTTGACCGAAGAATGATAGAAGTAGTGGCAATTGTAGGACTGGGCTAGCCTGCCTTTAAGTTTGTATGGCATGACAGTGACTTTGGAGAAAGATAGGTTTTCCATATCGTAGATCTTTTCCTTACCCGCTTCATTTACGAGATGGACCTAGAACACAGGCATGGGAACACGTATTTTGAATTTTATCACCTGTGCTATCCTGAGTATGTTATATCCATCATTAATTATTTCATCTTTTATTTTGTCCGGAGTACAATCACTTGGAGTACCCCTAATGGCAACTTTAAGGGGTC
Source organism: Stegodyphus mimosarum (assembly GCA_000611955.2). Lineage (NCBI taxonomy): Eukaryota > Metazoa > Arthropoda > Arachnida > Araneae > Eresidae > Stegodyphus > Stegodyphus mimosarum. The sequence goes on from KK114622.1 coordinate 280,032, forward strand.
TGACCTTCTCAGGATGTACAAGATAATGTTGAATAGTGTTGTCGGATAAATACCTCGAGATAATCCTGTTATCATTGTCGCTATTGGGAAAAGTTTCAGAAAGTCCAGGGCTAATCTAGGCATAAATACAGACTTAGTTTCCTGAGATAATTTTTTAACACAGTCATTAAATTTTAAAGTAGATTTAAACCGATCATCTATATAGATATCATCTATTTAGACCTATCTCTATATCATAATAGGCTTAATCCTAATAACTGAAGCTTCCGCGTGAAACGGCACATTACCTTGCACGCTAGCCTTAGTATCGACGTTGACATTAACATTACAGAATACATCGAATTGATTCCTGACATCAACATCCAAAAATTGTTTACTGCCCGTTTTTGGGTTGGGCGGTCCTCCGAACAAGTTCCCTTTGATGTTATAATTCTAATGTCTTCTTCTATTATTGTGAATTAAAATATGTCTAATCCATTCCAGAATTATCATTTAAGTTTTTAAATAATCCCATGTATTGAACGATCATAGCGTCCACAACAAGCCACAAATTTAAACTGGATGGATTAACTTGAAATTGGGCAAACACGTCTTCCTGTTTTACTGATTAAATTCATAAATCTTAAATGGATATATGAAGGCCGCTGTTTCTTGGATAGTCTTCTAAGATAAGCTGGTAATTTATGCATTCTGTTTTATTAGAGAAGGAGTGCATATCTTTTGGCATTCCATTAAATCCAAAATAACATGGAGCGTTTTTAGATCCTGATATTTCTAGTTTTAATTTTGGAAACGTTAGTCTCTCTTAAACAGACTCTCAAATACTCAGTTATCGCCATTTCCAACAATGTTCATGTCTCTTTCTCTCTTCCATCAGAACTCCCGAATATATTTTTCCTTTTCCATTTCCTGTTGTTTTAATCATTTATCAAAATCCGTCTTGTCCCGATTTATAAGCATAACCAACCATTCTTCTCACGTATCATGAGTTGATACTCAAGAAACTTAAATAGATTGTTATAAATTGGCTGTCCTACATTTTGTCATCTTTCTTGAATTTGCATACAAAAAAAGCATGTCAATCATCTCATCTTCTAAGCTACCATTTTTTATTCGTAGCTGGGTACGAGAAATAAGAAAAGAATCAAAGGAAATGAAACAAAATGGTCTCTCATACTGCAAAAAGAAGGTTATAATCGCATCTCCACCACTACAAAAAGCAAGAAGTTTCAAGTGGCAGACTTCTCTCTCCTTTAGGCATCCCAATAGCACATAACCGTTGAAATCATTTGCGACCGGTTCGTCATAAAATTACAAGATGGGAGATCTTTTAAATTGAAAGCACGATATTTAATTTTATGCTTTATTCATCTAGCTTGCAAATTTAAGAACCACGTTTCATTTATCAGTGTTAATAATGATTGTCATTCATTGAAGTAATCAAGCAAGCAACAGGCCTTTCTGCACGTAAAAAATCCCAATATGAGCACAAAGCATGGAAGACAAACTTCATTTTACTTGTGTGTAACTAACCATGATTTTTCCCCTTAATAATTTCACCTAGCTCTGAATGACTTTCAGTGCAAAAAACAACGTAAATTAGAAAATAAATAAATCGCTTTCAATATTTAGTTTCGGAAATCGGATGCAATAAAAATAATACCTAAACATTAGAAGTGAAGCTAAAATGAGAGTACGAATACCGCGAATTAGTCTTTAAATGCTCCAACATGGCAAATTTCCTCATTAAGTGCTTCAAGATAGTACATTCAAAGCCCTTTCCTCCCCGATCTGCTTTGCACTGCATATTAAAGAAAGTGAAAAAAATTGCTCAATTAATATTTTTATTACTCCTGTTTTAAAAGAGGACGAAACGTTTGTTTTATAACATGTGAAAATTTCAAAACTCTATAGGCGATACATTTTTAGATGTTGAAAGTTTAAAATCATGATTGTCAAATAGTTTAAAATATTTTTAAAAATTCGCAAATTTCAAAATTCAGAAATAAAGTTGTAATTTTCTTTTATATTTCGTTGAAAAGATGGTATACGATGGTACAAAGACTAAAATTCTGATATATTTAGTTCGTTCGTTAAACGAATATATGTGGGAAAAATCATTTAAACATTAAATTAAAAAAAATCATTTCTTTGCATTACATTTTCACTGACAAAAATACATGTACATAATACGAACTCGATAGCTTATCATGAAGTAGGTTAAAAATCGATAAAAAATTCCACTCAAAGGGAAATGCCATGAATGAACTACTTCTTCTTAAAGTTGAGTTTGTTACATGCCAGACTCCTTTACTAAACAGCATTTTGTGTCAAACGAACCAACCCAATGCTTCCTAGTTCCATTTGTTTGGTTCGCCCACTTTGGCTATGGGCGTCCGTCAACATTTCACTGTAGTCGAACGTGCCTGTACTACCTGAAACGGTAGAAAAAACACTGACCACCGTGAAACAGTTTGTGATCCTGAAGACGGCGTCTCATTTGTAGAAACTTCTTGTTGTGCTAAACATGCTATAAAATACACATCATATTTCCTGTATTGAGGGTAGGGGCGGAATGTGGCTGTATGATTCTTACAGGATATCTATCCTTTGAGCCATTGTATTTCTCTGCGTCCATCTTACATACATCCACTAGTTCCATAATTTTGCGACAGTTGTCAAATTTCGATCAACGCAAGTAGTAGGTGTGATTTTAACCAGTCGCTATTAAATTTGGACACAAGCTGCTTTAGGTTTTGCTTTCTTTTATTCGACACATATTCTAGAGTTTTAGTGAAACATATAGGGAAAAGGCGTGACTTCCATACTTAAAACCGTCCTCATCTTTTCTTCTACAGAGTCTGTTCGCACATTTTTTAGACGATGTATATTGTACTCACAAAACTAAATTACATAAAATTCTTGTATTTTAAATGTTCTATTTGACATCCCTTATTCTGAACTATCTTTCGACACCGCAATTTCCAGGATAATAATGCCTTTTGAAGTGTCAGAAGAGGTATTTTATCCCATCCCTCCCGAACAGCTTTCCAGAGTCTTGTTAGGGTTTTGGGACAACGTTTGGATAATGCAGTTTTTAAAAGTCCGAAAGCACAAAAATCCATAAGACACATCGGGAGATTTAGTAGAGATATCAGTGAAGAGTATGGCCTCGATACCAGTTTTTTTGTTCCATTTCTTTTAGGAAATTTACAGTGGATTTTGATGTGTGACTGCTAGCTTTGTCCTGATGGAGTCTCACAAAGGAATGGCACTGTGGGTAAAGCGATGGTATTTCACTCAGAAAAATTGGCGATAAAATATGTTCCTAATAGTATTTGGAGTTTATCCTGACATTTTTTTCATTCTCTTTATTTTTGACTTGCCTTTATAAGAAAAACCAGCAACAATCATGAATCCCTTAGAAAAACTTTCTTTCGATTCTTTAAACCGTGCACTTAAATTTTTTTCTCCCCTTTTATGATAATAAATGGCTCTTTTTTGTTACAATCATTTAAATGCACCCATGCTTCATCTATTGTGACAATTGTTTTCCATTTTTCTTTGGATAAGTGTTTCTCATATAGAATTCTGCAGCGTGTCCTGCGTCGAGCGATATGCTTTGGAAGAAGACGGTGCACATTGCGTTTTTTCGCTTTCTTAAGATTATAATCAACGTTTATCATTTTGTTTACAGTGGACACCGAGCATTTTAATGATTTTGCAACTGTCCTTTGATTAGGAGGATTTTCTTTTAACATTAAACAACGTACCTTTGCAATAGTCGAAGATGTCCGTTTTTTCCTTGGATACTTGTTTGGAATTTTTGTCCCACTTGAGGCTCCAATTTGACGTTGTTTTCCTTTCTTGTTGATGATATTATCTATCGACGCTTTAGATATCACAAAACCATGACTCTCACATCGTTTTTGGATAACGGAGTATGCATATTTCTCTTCGGAAAGAGCGTCAATGTAGCTTTCGAACCACTGCTTTGTTAAATTCGCCATTTTGAATAAAAACAAAACTTTCAAGCCACAGACGATAATTTTGACATTTAAGAACATAGTACAGTTGAAATTACTTCTTTTGCAGCACACGAATTTTCACTACCGCTTACCAAAGTCGTCTAAAAAATGTGCGAACAGCCTCTGTACGTAGATGCTAAGTGGTAAGAAAGATGCTAATTTATTTTGAAATTATGCAGGCAATTATTACATTTCTCTGTTCTGAGCTTTATACGCTGAACAAATTTCACATGAATCGGCTGTGTCCTTCATGATATTGAAATTTTAAAGCGTGGCATTGTGATTTTAACCTGCTGTTGAAAAAAATCCATAGGAAAATGGGAAACATTCTCTTCTTTTTGAACAAGCTTAGCAGAAACGTACGTACTATTAAAATCTTCTGTGTAGTAAAGTGAAATACATTCTAGTTAAAATTTGAAATCTGGGTCAGTATTATTGTTATTATTGAATTTTTATACTGAAACAAGAATATATTGGGAGTGTTCAGAATTCACTTCATAAACTATTTATTATTAATTCATTGTTTCTCGTTTAGTAAAAATTCACTAACATACTTTACTATACAAATTTTAAGGAACGCTATTGATTGTCAAAAAGGGTTCTATTTTGAAATTCAGAAATTTTATCGAAACGTAAACCTCAGTAGAGCAAAAAATGTAAGCTCTTAAAGTGTTTTTCTTGCAAGAAAATATTTTTCAGAAATAATCCACCTCCGGAAATATATTTCACTGTGCAAATAAAAAATATTTTATACTGGAGATGAGTTTCCTTGTCCTCTAAAATATTTTTATAGACTTAAGCATTTACGGTTTATATAACCATCTTAACATATGCTGTCAACAAACTTTGAAAGCTCTCAGCGGCTGCTTTACTCAAGTGCCATCTCGCCGAATGCTGAGAACTAAAATTCTTTGCATATAATAGAAATATTAATAATTTTATGACTGATCACTCTCCAAACTGCAACAGTAAATAATTTAAAGTATTCTTTCAAATAATCCACTAATGGCACTTCTCAAAAAATAATTTTTTTAACATCTTGAAAAGGTTAGAAAAATTCAAATGTGGAAAAATCCGCAGTAGCAAAAGAAATGAAAGTGAGAAAGAAGAAGGCTTCTCATATTACTTGACATAAATAAGGCTGTCTCAACATTAAATACATGTAAGAAATTTATAGTATGTAATAATTACTACAGCACTGATTAAGTAAAGGCTCAAGAAGAGTCTATGAAGCAGACAAACGTTTGAAATCTGAAGTTTTCAGGCAATAGTAATACAATAGATTCCTAAGTACAAAGAATACTAAATTATGAAAGTAGAACAGAAACACGCCAGGTGAAACATAAAATTAGCAACATAAGAACCCCGACTTTGGCGCAGATTTATGTCAAGATCTCAATCGATTTTAGGACTCAATTTCGTTACTATTTTTGTCTATAGATGACTCTACCTTCGTTCACATTATCATGAAATATAAATACGAGCGTTACTCCCACTACTTTCCAGTACTATACTTAAACGGTTATACGCAGATTTACGGGCTTCATAAATCTCATCCTGGAGAAAGCTTATTTTCCACAAGTTTGGAAAACAGTTGTTATTTCACCGATACATAAGTCCGGCAAGCCATTAGATGTAGATGACCATGCTTTATACCGGCCAATCAGCTTGCTTCCTGGCCTCAGTAAGATAGCTGAATGTGTGATACTCAAACGGATACTAGACTTCGCTACTGAATGAAACATCATTCTACCTCAACAGCATGGGTTCTAGCCTCAACATTTCTACGGTGCACTAACTTCCACGTGTTCTCGAAGGTATCTCGGATGGACTTAGCCGCCAATAATCGAATGGTGGACTCTTTCTCGACATTTAAAAGGCCTTTGATCGCGTTTGGCTGAAGGGAATAACTTACAACCTTATTACTCTAGGTTTCCCAGACTACATTACACATACAATTAATTCCTATCTCACCGATAGACACTTTGTCCTTCGTTTGAAAAGTACATACTCCATAAACCAGAAAATCAAAGCTGGTGTACCGCAAGGGTCTTTACTTGGCCCAATAATTTGCTCACTTTATGTGAACGACATACCCCGCACTCCCAGCACAACACTTGTCATGTATGCAGACGATACTCTGATCCTCACACGAAACGCATCTCTCAATTCAGTTAAGCATGCATTACAAAATCACATTCATGCAGTGGAGTCCAGTCTTCAGAGCTGGAAAATAAAGATCAACGTCGAATAAACTGTGGCAGTCATGTTTTCATACCGAAGAACTATCATCTTTAATATTTGTATGTATAATACTGCTATCCAATGGTCCAAGCAAGTAACATATTTGGTGTTACACTTTACCAAAAATTAATATGGAAGCCCCACGTTACACATATAATATATAAGTTCCGCAAATGTCAAGCTACCCTTCATCTCTTTAATTCGCAAGAACTCGCTTATATCCCTTGACAACAACTTACTCAACTATAAGGGCATGTTGCGCCCTATTATTACTTATGCCTGTCTCGTCTGCGGTTTTGTATGTAAAACCACGTTTCTGAGACTGCAGATTAGTCAAAACATTACACTACTCCAAATTGCTTGTGCTCACTGGTTCTACCGTAATGCAACTATACACGAAGAGCTTGGTATAAAATCTATTACAGTATTTATCGCAAAAATTTCTAAAAATATTTTTAACAGAATACCTAGGGTTAACAACCCCTCAATTCCAATGCTAAATTAGGATCCTTATCATGCAGTTAACAAAAGACAGCCTGGAGCCGTTCTTAGACATTTCGACTGATTGATTATTGTATTCATTTGTTGCACTATTATTCACTTTACTTGTCTGCTGTTATAAGCTGCTATAACATGCTTAATATGCTTATGCCTGTTTGTGTTATTATTTGCATTTTATTATTTGGAACAAGCCTGTAGTTGTCTGGGCTCTGGTACTTTCCTTACTTTCAGCCAATAGCTATGCTTCATTCATAGCTAGGCTATGTGACAATAGCTTGTTACGGATTTCGTATTTATTTAGCTATTTATTTAGAATTGTAATTAAAACTGTTTTATTTTCCCGTGCAACGCAGGCGATTTTTGAAGAGAAAGGTACGTCAGGAAAGTAAAAATAAAATAGCGCGTGCATTTAATATTTAATAAATAAATTAATTAAATAATTTAATAAATAAATATCTCGTAATTGCAGTTGCCATCCAGAAAAATCGAGAAAAGAGGTATTACCAGAATGTTCTAGTGAATAATTGAAAAGCCGAATTGAAACACCTCAGCTCAGTTGTAGCTGTTTTAAACGATTTGTTGTTTACTTAATGCTGTTATTTCTTAATGCTGTAAACGTTATATTAGTAATGTTTTAAGAAAATAAAAACAGTTCACATTTTTTAATAATCTATTCTTATGCCTAAATCATAATCAGTTTGAAGAAGGAAACAATTCTGCGTTTTGTAATATCGTTTAAGGGCAGTCCTATTGACTTGTCCGAACTACTGGAATAGAGATTAATCTGCAGAATGCCATATAAAAGTTTGGGTAAGAAAAAATTACGAATAAGAAAAGTGGGAATTTTTTTTAATTTTTCCCAAGAAACAGTTTTCAGGTTCATTCCCTTCTTCAAACTGACTTAACTAAAAATTCTGTAGCTTATAATGCAAATAGGTAGCCGAAAAAATATAAAATTAGCAAATGACGTAAAGAACAATTTTAAAAGTTGTACTTATGTTATCCATAAATCAAGTTATCAGAACTGTATCAGATTTGTTGTG
>KK114622.1:287886-385970 GCA_000611955.2 Stegodyphus mimosarum
GTACATTAAGAAATGAACTTTAAAAACTGAATAACTTAATATAACAAAGCAATATATATATACATATATTTCAATCAAATCTTATACTAAAATTGGAACAGGCGTCTCCATCTAACGGTCCGCAGCACAGAAAAAGGAAAAGCGAAAAGCATTAACTTCGAAATGTGATCAGTCTGTCACTTCTGGTTTGCGTCTCTGCTCTCGGGGTTGTCTGAATATCTTCATATACTTCTAGATTGACATACTTCAAACATCTATTTTTGTCTTCAGCTTGATGATAATTTCACAGTTAACGACATCTTCGGAGTGTCTGCTAAATCGTATTAATGACATGGCCAGAAAGCCTGCAGATTTATTCCCCCGGAGTCAATTGAAAGGCAGCGCTATAAGAAATACAGACTTCGTCACGGGAACGTCAAAACCTGACAACAAGGCAAGGGAGCCAACTTGTTTACGACTCAAAATTGTCCGTGAATATCAGGCCCAGAAGACACAGATGAGCTAGGTAGTGACAGATTTAATTTCAGACGCAGACCCTGGCCTAGGAGGTATTTACGACATAACCAGCCTAGCAGAATGGCTGAGGGAAAGTGCCCCGTGCAGTGCTAAAGCGAACCGAAATTAAACAGATATTGTTTTTCGGGTCAGCTGCAGTTTTCCTTTCGACTAAAATAACGGTTTTTTAAGATATGTACTCATATAATTTTATTATAACTTATATTTTTTTGTTTGTTCCTTGGAATATAAAAAGTATGAAAATTTTACGATTTTCAGCGGACCCCCTCGGAAAGAAACCCTAATAGGGATGCTGGATTCCTTGACTCTAAGTCTGCTCTCCAAAAAATTATTCCCTAGTGCATTTCAGAAATTGTCAAAGTTTTTCAAAAAAAAAAAAAAAAACTGCTAATTACATCTTAAAATGTGTCAGTACCTCAGTCAAACTATTTGAATCTCAAACTTGAATTAGGTAATAAAATTAATGGAGATAATTTTAACTTTTATGCAAAAATTTAAAATGTATCTTACCTTAAGTGGAATACTTTTGTAGAGACATTTGGTTGTTTCGAAGCAGGAGACATGAAAATTGAGCAACGCTTTCGTCGGGACTCGAACCACGGACCTTTGGAATACGTACCCAGCGTGCTGACCTCTACACCACGAAGGCAGGCGAAGAAGGTGGGAGAAATACCTTATATTCTTATTTTATCATTTTTATCCTTTTCTTTTGAAGGGAAGAGCTGTACCACTTTGAAATATTATTATTTCACATTCTTATTATAAATCTTGCCTTAACAAACAAGTTTATTTCTGGTTGAAATTGGTCAGCATTCTTCCAACCAATTTCTTTCGCTAAACTTTGAGTTATTCGTTTCATTTTTTCAAGTTTATTCCTGTAAAAGGTTTTAAAAATTTCTTCCAACTCACAAATGATTTTTCATCCACTATCCTGTGGGATATATAAGCCCTTCTTCTGTTTGCAGAATGCCTGAAGAAAAAGAGCAAGCCATTAAGAAGTAAAAATAAATTTTTGCATAAAATTTAGTATTTTTTTTTAAATTTAGAACTTTTTTAATCTTATGATATTTGCAATTTCAAAAATAAAATATTTGACTAAAATATGAATCACATTTTAAGAAACTAAATGTAGGATGCTAAAAGTGTGTAAAGCAATGAGTACAATGATAAAACTATTTAAAGCGATGTATAAATGTCATCCTAAGTTAAAATGTCAGTTATATTTATTTATTTATTATTCCGCCTGCTTCACCTTTCAATGGGCATTACAGGTCAGTCATGTTATTCTGATCGTTGCACCAGTAACCTGAGATGGTTATGTATCTCTCTTATTTAACTCTCTAACCGGCAAGGCTGTATATATACGGCCAAGAATTTTTTGTGATATCTGTACGAACGTATATATACGTGCATATTAAAATATGTTAAAAAATTTAGGCAATATATTAAAAGTACATAAATCCAGGTATAAAATGCCAGGAAACGTTTTACATTAAATCAAGAAAATAAATTTTTCTGGTAGTAGTTTTCGGAAACTTATGCTTTCTTAGCGAAAACCCTGGCCGGTCAGAGGGTTAAGTATCTTTTCTGAACAACCCATTGAAAGGCGTCTCCACTGTGCCTATTGTATTTTCTCTTTTACTATATGCAGTTTGCAAATGCATCGCAGTCTAGGTCACAAAGTATGCTTTCGAAAGAAACGCAATTCAAATAAATAAAATGAAATTCTGTAAAATTTCTATAATAAATATATTTAAAATGCGCAGTACGAATGAATAAATAGAAAATTTTAAAACAATTATCTGAAGAGACACATACAAGCACAAACAATTAAAATAAAATTCTGAAAATTTAAAAATGACCTAAAATAATAACTATGACTAAAAAATATAGTAAAGAAAACTATTTGAAAAAAATAAACGATAAACTACGCAGGTTGAATGAGTAAATAGAGAATTTTAAAACAGTTTTTTGAAGAAATCATGCAACTTAAACAACTAAAACGAAATTCGAAAAAGAAAAAAAATCGTTAAAATAATAACAATTATATTTAAAAATATAATATAAAGAAAAGTAGGGAACGATTGTGACTTTTTTCCGCTCACGCTCATGTAAAAAGGGAAAGGAAAATAGATTGCCATATATTAAGAAGTTAGCTAAGTGAGCTATTCTTGGCGCAAACTGAAAAAAATGCGCTGAGATAAAATTTTGAATTTCTCCGTAAATTTCGCACCAAATTTTACAAAATTTAATATCTAGGCATAATTTGAGTTGTAGAATCGAAATGTGTAAAAAAATTGGTATGTTATTTCAGAAAAAGTCCGATTTTGTGTCAAAATGCCTGTGTTAGAACAGCGCTGTATATAAATCTAATATATATCCTAAGTTGTACTTTCGAGACATGAAAAACGCTGCTTGAATTTCGTCAATCGGCCCAGTAGAACGGGAAATATAGAACTGTCCCTTTTTTTTTTTTGCGCAGTGTACGAGAATTCATAACACCAAAGAACCAACCCATCGATTAAAATGAATGAAAACTAAGCAGCGTATTTAATTCTTTGTCATTCAGGTCTTTTAAACTTAAGATGCTTATCTATTAACTTATAAGAAAATTTTAAATCTTTTAGATCTGTAGACAATAATTTTCGAAAACTCCATATTGCTTTCTAAATGCCCATTAATTAGGTCATTATAATCTAGAAATGAATCCATAACAATTTCATTGAATGAGGTAGCATCGGTAAAAACGGAATGATTTTAGTGTTGCAATTAGGATTAAGGAATGAATGATTTTTGAAAGAAATATGTATTATAAGGTTTGGTTTTGGGGTTTAAATCTGATATTACGACCATAGCTGGATAATTTATGCCTTCTAAGGTTTTGATTAATATCATAATTAAAATAAATTTCATTTCATAACTTTGATGTCAAAAATTACGGTATAATGTTTTAAATCATGGCAGAGCTTGGATGAAACTTTTTTTTTTGCCAAAAGAAATAATGTTAAAGAGTGTTATAGTCTAAAGCTTTTCTCTAAAAATCTAAAGCTTTTCTACCGTCTGTTAATTCGCTTTCTTTACTTTTCATTAGTTCTAACACTACTGACTGCGTACCTGTCTAAGAGGATAATTTGTTTGCTTACTTTCATAGAGGAGAATTTTCATTTGTTTTCTTAAAATTTCTTTCATTTGATTTTTATTTTGCCTTTAGAGATGTTTTCCTAAAAGCAATTGCAGCACCGATGTCTTCTTAATCCTATGCTATAACAAAAAATAACAACAAATAGTATCTTTAATTGGCTTGGTGTAAAGATTTTTGAAACAATACTTTCGGAAAATCCTAATCACTCTTTAGCCTACTTCATGCTCAATGGTAGTATTTTTCTAAACTTTGTTTCAAAAGCAAATTTTCTTTTTTCAGAAATTTATTCTGAGTTTTAAGGAATTCATGCTCTTAATTTTTTTTTTCAGAAGAACGTTTTGTGATTTCATGAGCTGTTAACTTAATCTTTGTGTTGTTTAATTTCTTGTAAAAATTTGTCATATTCTAGAGACATTACCAGTTGTTCTTGTCCATTACTATCATCATCATTATCATGAATTTCAATAATTGCTGAGAACTGTACTAAAAAAACACTTTATTTCCATTTTGTTTGATGTTTTGCCCAAGTTCATATCATTTTGATTATTTCCTCTTTTGAGCATTTGTCGAATTTATAGACGACATTTCTCTTTTATTTAAAAATTTTCGAAAAGGTGTTCCTAAAACTTCATTTCCTAAATTCCCCTCATAATCCTCGACTTTAAAATGAACCGAGCAGATGGTCGCATTTTCAGTTTTAAATTGATCTGCTCGTTTGCATGCAGCTATTCAGATGCCCATATTGTTTTTAGGAAGTCTGATAACCCATTCTCTTTCCTTTCATCCTTGAGTAATAATTATAGTAATAATTATTACTCAAGGATGTGCATATATACATACACCTGTCGCACATTCATTAGGTACTATTAATACATTTTAAGTGAGCTTTTATTTAAATTAATAATAAACAGCGTTGATACGTATCGTGATTCACTTAGCTCACTTCACCGTATGGAGAGCTGAAAACAATTCTGTTTCTTCTCATTTGCGAGTAATGTGCGAGCAGATTCGTAAGATACGTCACTGTCTAGAGTATCTGAAAGAGAAAAGTTTGACCTCGAAACGCGTCTATGTACTGAGTTTTGATAAAGTCAGAATATCTGACCAATTAACTAAGTGGACAATTCGCCAAGGTGGAATGAGAAAATTTTAAACCAATATGCGGTTATGCTTTCCATTTTTAATTTTATATTCATATGCTTCTCTTCTATTTTAAATCATTAAGAGTAATTAAGGAAATATTTTTAATGTTGTAATTTATATAGATTTTCCAAATGCATTTTAATGTCTGCATCAAAGGTAACATACACTCTTAACATTTCCACTTTATACCGAATTACATTCAAAATCATAAAAACAAACTTTCCAATTGAATATTAAAACAAATTTTGATGTGAATTGGTGATCTGGAAAAATATTGTCAAGAGAACATATTTTTTAAAGAGACATAAATAGAGAGAACATTTTTTATTTTATTTTTTAACATCAGTTATAAGATCCGTCAAATGAACTTTCTACGTTTCCTTTCGACATATTTCATTTGATTCACTACGACTTTTATACCTTTGTAATGGCTCCTTAACCATATTTTACGATCTTTGCCGGAATGTTCGATTTGATTCCGATGATGACTTCTACGCGAAAACGTTTCATAGGTATGGCAGGAACTAGAAACCAATTTAAAATGTTACACTAAAGAAGAAGGTGGCCTAGCGGTAGAATATTTCCATATCGAAGCGTAAAAATAGGTATCATAACTTGTGGCAGTTACAGAGGTATAGAAAGTTACCACAGAATAGTTTATACGTCAGTTTATAAAAAGCAACAGACGGAAATAAGAAACTTTGATTCATTGCTGAGTACTAAGAGCTAAAGGTAAGTGTTTTATTTCACTTCTCATTTCTAGTTCAGTTGTTCCAGATTTTACTCCGTACATTGCCATTACTCATGGGGAAAACACAGAAATTCCCTAAATGTGTAAAGGCAGTTACGTATTGATTGTTCTGTCTTCTTAGAACAAATAAATTGGGAAAGAACAATTGGATTCTCTGATACGCAACAAAGAACTAACATTCCATTGTCTAACACTGTTAGTCTAAGGATGCCTTTGACCTAAATGAAGAAAATTCTTGCTTCGATATCCAAACTACCTATTACAGCATTGTAATTTGTATTTACAGCATTGTAATTTGTATTCAAACAGAACCAATATATTTAAAATAAATAAAATTTACTTATATGATTTGATAAATCATTGTCACTCCAAATTTTGTATTCTCACTAATTTCTGTAAAGAGACTGTACGTATTCTAAAGCTCAAAGCACCTGAGATGTAATTTTTTCATATATCTTCTTAAGTAACAAAATAATAAATTATGTGCAGTCATTGTCATTTATAAACGCAGTCTATTTCTAGGGTTCCTCACTTTTATTCTGTCAGATTAAGTGTCGAGGAACCCAGAGAACTGCTAAGCGAACAAGAACGGAAATGTAAACCAAGAGCAGAAACATAAACTCAAGAAGAATTACTTACCCTTTATTTGCTCAAAATAAGATTGATAGTCGGCCCCTTTCTTTGGCCATACAACAAGCCTCCATTTGCGCTTAAAATATAAGAAATAAGAACTAACTGATGATTAACTAAAGAGATTAAGCCGAAGCTAACACAAACTAGTTGGCACGTAATATTAAATTAGCCAGCGAACTATCAAAAGGCACGTAATACAGCCGAGCGTAATAACAGCTTAGAGAGTCGTAGCTCGAAAGCAAATGCGCCCTACTCAGTAATCCTCACTTTCTCAGTGGAAGTCAGTGGAACTTGTGCTATACTATACTATTCTCTTTCTCCTTTGCATTTAACACGATTTTAAAAATTCATTCTGGTAGGGAGTCATAAGTTGAAACTAGGTAAGATAGAAAAGATGCATTAACTTACAAATAATTGTTATAAAATTTAAATATACCTTACACATTCTTAACCGTATTTTTATTGCCCATTAAAGGTTGAGCAATAAAGTAACTGAATATGGGTAGTTTTACCAGAACTCAAATCCCGGCGAATGAGCTGGCTACATACGTGTTTTCGTGGTTTCCGTCATCTTTGATTCGTGGTTTTCTCTTATCCCGTAAGGTCTCTTTTCTATCCTGTCCTTCACGAAGAGCCTAAAATGCTCTTCTTTGGGCAGATAGGTCTCGTGTGCTTTGCCTTAATCCAAATAACTCAATCCTCTCCAGTCTTAAACCTTACTATTTTTATGCTCAATACTTATAAAACGCAAAAGGTTAATTAAAGGTATCGTTGAAAACTATAACAGAAAAAACATTCTGCGAATAAAATTTTGTTAGAAATATTACAGTTCGTGACGTTAACACCTAGTTTTTTAGAATGGGTATTTAAGAATGAAATTTTAATTAAAGATATAATTGAAAACTAGAAAAGAAAAAACTTTCTGCGAATGAATTTTTGTTAAAAACATTAGATTTCGTGACTTTAACACCTGGTCTTTTAGATGGGTATTTAAGAATAAAATTTCTTTTAAAAAGCATATTACTTGAACTCTTAGTAACTAAGTTAAGTAGTTAGGTTGTTAAGCTACAGAAAAAGTGTGAAAACGCATGCACGGCAGCAAAAATTATATGAAAAGAAAATTGCTTTTGTAATAAATGAAAAGAAAACTTTAGTTTGAGAAAAGTGAAATTTTTCAAACAAAACACACTGAAAACAAAGTTTTTTTCCTCTTATTAAAATGTTTTAAGTGCTTTATATTTTATGTATATAATTTTTAATTTCCCAGCGTTTTCTCCTTCTAATCTGAATTACTGGAAATACGGTTGTTGTTTTGAAAGCATTTATCACTTAACATTTTTAAAATATTAAACAGAACACTTACTAAAATACCTCAGAGACTAAGATAGAAAAATATCCTAAAAAGAAAGGATGTTATATATTATCATTATATTTTATTACAAAACAAAGAGTTCATATGTCTACAGTAAGTGTTATGAAGAATGATGTTTCAAGAAAGATTAGTTAGAGAATTCCTAAGCAAAGATTTTTTTTTCGTTTAATAATATTTTCCTCCTTTCCTAAGAAAATTATAGAAAACCATAAAATACTGCACTTTCAAGTACGAGTAATAGATGATGGTGATGTGTTTTCTATAGCCTTTTAAGTTACATGGTAGTTGAGATTAATCAAATATCAGAAAAGGTGAAATCTGGTCAGGACAGCCTTGCTTATTCTATAGTTACAGAATCTTTTAACGATATTTTTGAAGGAAATCTTCCTATAGCAAAAAGGTAAAACAGACTCAGCTGAACAGAGAAAAATGTGTATGACATTCTTAACACATGTTTTCTTTGTTTTTACAACATTCGACAATTTTTTAACAACCCATTTCCAAATACGCATCAAAATAAAAAAAAAAAAAGAAAATTAGACCGATATTTTTTCAACGAGACGTTTTCTAAAGCAAAAGGTCAGAGAGTAAAAGAATTTTACGATACTTTTGCTTGTATTTTACTTAATTGTAAATTTAATACAAATGTTACAAGATCTGAGTTCAGCAACAATAATCAATAACACTTCCTGTTGTACCATTATATACATTTCAGAAGGCAAAATTGAGGTCAGAATGTTATAAACTATAATTTCAACAGGATATTATGAAAATAAGAAAAGGATTAAGCGTATCAAGGATTTATATACATTTTAGAATCTTGTGTTGGATACAAGTATATATCCTTTGCATTCCACTTTCAATGAGTTTTCTATAAAGGCAGTAATTGTAATATTATGCATTAGAACTACAAAAACTTTTATTTGTAAAAAGGACGGTTGCTATGATTTACAATTTTAAGTACGTGTTCAAAGCAAAAAATTAATCCTGATAATTTACATGTCATTCGAAAGAAACATAGAACGCCTTTATCAGTAATAATCTACGGTTTAAAATATTTGATCGTTTTAATTAAAGATGTATTTGCGCTCATGGCGTTTTAGAATATTTCTAAGCAAAAATTTAAGCTTGAATGAATGAAAAATGTGACAAGAATGTAGGAGAAATGATTTAAAATTTTAATAAGCTCTTTTATAAAAATGTGAGAGTTTTAAAACAGACTGATAATAATAAGTATTCATTGACAGATTAATTCTTTAGTTCGACTAATTAACTTTTCCTCTTTAGTTAAGACCGTTTTTTCCCTAAACTGTTTTTACGTCGATTTTTCTCACTTCAAAATATTTTTTCCTTCGTCGCTAGTAGCACTCTGAAAGTTCCATGAATGATGATATGAAGTTTGAGTTTTAATGCATTACCGAGGAAATTGACAGAATGAGGTAGTCTCTGGAGAAAAAGTTAAATATCAAATTAATCTCTAACTAAAAACCTCAATTAAAAGAAGATAATTAGATCCCATAACTTCATTGCTAAAATTGCCTCAGGTACGAAAATTTCTAAGAAAATCATGAAGAAGTAGAGAAAGTGTTGGTTACACCTTTAATCAATTACGGAAAAGTACTTAAGAGTTATTTTTAAGAACTAGATGAGGAAACTTCCGAAGAATGAATTCTTGTTTAAGAAATAGAGAGGATGTTTACACATTTTTAGAACGATTTCGAATATTTTTCGAAATTAAGAAAAAGTAAATATTTTCGAATAAAATTTTCTGGTAACAGCTTATTATTTGAAATAAGAAATATCATGTCTTACTTTTCAATTTAAACTTCTTTCAAAATGGCGCTTGTAAACAAGGTGTAGATTGAAGGATATGTTTTTGCTCTTCCTGAAGAGAAGCATTTCTATTCCATAATTTGAAAACGCTGTGAAATACATGATATTAAAATTTCTAAATACAAAAAAAGTAACTTTATTAATCAGAAATAGTAAAACCGACAATTATTATTTTCTGATGGAAAGAAGAGGATTTTTCTCAAGCGTTTTATTAAAAAATCGCTTTGTACGCTGCAGAAACACGCTTTGTACCATACAGAAAATCTAGGCTTAAACTTGTTTTGAATATCCGTATAACTTTCTGATAAGCTATTTCATTAAAAATTTCAAATACTTTCTGAAATAATTTAGGAAACAAAAGGATCATTTCAATATGTTTAAAATACATTCTTGAAAACGTTACTATGCCTTTGGCATGCATACCTGTGATGCCACTCCTTCCGCATTGATCCATCTTTCCCTCCTATAGGAAGGTATACCAGGCATTGCCATTTCTGAGAAATTCTAAACTCATATTATGAGATTAGCAGAAATAATAAAAAGTTCGTATCTTAAAAGCTAAAGTAATTCTTCAAGAGTTTTATTTATAATCAATTCACTTCTTTGAAGTCTGCTGCTAAAACAAAATAGTAGATGCAATATTCTATAATTCAGAGCCTGGATATAATCGTGTTTATTGAATAAAAATCCAGAGTATATCGTCCATTTATTGTTCAGAAGAAGGGTTGTCTGACAAAGATTCTGTTTTATAGCCTTTCGGATTGTGTTTCGAAGAAGAAAACATAAAAAAAAAGCAGTGCTCTCATTGAGAATCGATCTTCGGACCTTCCAGTTGCTAGCCAGATATGCTTCCTATTAAACCAAGAAGGTATGCGCTAAGAGGGTAGAAAATACCTTGCAAGATCATCTGCCATCATGTCTGAGAAAACGAGAAGTGTCTGAAAAACGATGTAAAAGTGATGATGATATCTGAGGAGAGTGATGAAGCTGTGTCATTAATTTGATATTCACTGAACTCAGAATCGTGGGTGGATTTTGTGGTACACAGATAGATTGCATCATTTCTATTAAATGCGTCAACTAAAAATCAATATGCACTTAGGCATTTTGATTTTTGCTGTGGAAGGCTTAAATGGTTATCTAATTCTACGCTTTTTGTGGTGACATAAAAGGTTTTGTAATTTCTATAAATGGATTATCTTTCTGGGTACGAATGCGAGCTCTGACATTACCAGGTTTTTGAAGTTAGTATCCCTTACAGTACAACTTGTTTTAGAACTTAAATCCCTCATTATCCCATCTTTTAATTCTCGGTGCTGTAAAAATTTCTAGAAAGGATGTCATTTACACTCAAATGATGGCTTGCAAATGACTGTGTCGAATTTTTTTATGTAGCAAAAGAGAAAATTCAATATTGGATTATCCAGTGGAAAAACGGAACATTGTATTAAAATTGGAAGAGTGAAGTCTATTACTTTTTCATCGACTATAAAGAGAAGTGAACTTGAGCTACTAAGAGATGGTATCAGCATGCTTGCGGCACTCAAGGAGATATGGAAAACGGTTCTACAAAGTCATAGCGTGCTTACAGCATTGCACCAAGCATGACCGATACAGAGGTGTAAGAATTTTGTTCAGCGAACAAATAACCTGTTACAAGTTTATTGTAGGTTGAAAATTTAGTGACAGATTCTGCTCTGTTCGACACAATGGTTAGTGACGTTGGTTGCTATATCAATGGACCCCGGATTGAATTCCGGAGAAGAAATGGTTGTTTGTAAGAGTTTAGTTTCTTCTGGGCACTGGGGCACTCAAAGTGCTGGCGAACCTGAAATTCACTAGAATGGTTTGTTGGCTGAGGATGAGAGTTACGAAAGTCTCGAAAAGTCTCCTGGGTCTTCTTCATGAAGAACTGGGGCAAAGCTGCATAGTTAGTGAGGTTGGATAATATTTGTATGATCAATGATGAAATTCTGCTGTCCCGCCCACTCGTATCTTTTTATCTGTACAGTGACAGATGTATAAGCCATACATTTATGAATAAGGTCTATGAATGGATTATGAAGATACGTACCGACGTCTACGCTAGATAAAGTTCAATAGTCATGAAAGAATACCGTGCAAAACGTGAAACGGGAAAAATGGTAAATTACATTAAAAGTATGCCATTATTGTTGGATATTAGAGCTGGATTAGCCCAACATATCATTCGTAATGAACTGAAGTTCTGAAAAGTGTGTTTAGTATGCACGCTCTTGACAGTTGAAACGTAAGACAGAAGTATCGATACTTACTAAGAGCTCCTAAATTGATGGAGCATTCCTGATGCGACGAAATATTCCTTTTGCATTTCATCAATATAAATGAAAACGGGCTTCCCGATTGAATGGAACTGAGTTCTGGGACCAAGAAGAGAATCGATTGCTGGTGGTACACTAGTGGTTGCAGGCACATCAGGAAGGATTTTTATGCAGCACTATCTACGCTCTTGTCAGGTGCTGAGCTAAGTGCATTATGAACAAAATGGGGATCTATGTTGGAGGCTGATAACATAAACGTTTAGTAATCTTAATAAATACTCTCAACAAAGCGTTTCAGTTTTCATTGAACGCAGTAATACGAGACTTTAAAGAAATAACAGGACTACCTTTTTATATTTAAAATACGTTGTCTAAAATGATTCATACGTCTTTAAAACTCATATAACATAATTAGATAATCGTATAAGAAATGTCATTAAAGAGCAAAATTGCATTTCTTAACGAGCTTTTCTTATTCATTAATGTGACAACTGTCTAATTCTAGCAACAAACACTTTCAAGGACAATGATGTTAAGTACTAACTTGTAAATTTATGACACAGTTATCATTAATCAAATTAAGACAATGTACTAAAATTTTGATTACTATATTACTTCCAAGTTATTTGTAAGTGCAATTATTAAATTTAATTTAATGGCTATTAAAATTATATTTTTCAGTAAAGTGAACTTATCCCAAGATACGATCATTAATGTTGAACTTTTAGTTCAATTTAATTAGTTTTTAATATACATTTAACTTTTCGAACTTTTAATATACATTTTTCGAACTTTATTAAATTTTCTTATTTAAACTTGAATCTTGTATTCATCAATCTGTTTATTATAGAGTAAATACTCAGTGTTGTACTATGATCTGTAGGTGGAGTGGGGTAGTGTGGAATCTTCGACTTACACTACCTGTCCTGTCCTGTAAAATTCTTTTTAAAGGAATTTATAGGGAATCGAATTATGAAAGATGGTTTGTTTGCAATTTCTTCTAGAATATTTATTTATTTTTTCCTAGAATTCCTAGAATTGTGGTTATAAGTTCCGTTTCCTTTACCACCAGGAAAGCCAACTTACATTGTTCTCGGCTGTTTTTCATTTGTACGAAAGGACAGTTTTGTCTTTAATGTTCTGTAGTTATTCTATTCACAGAATGTCTCATATTAAAGTATAGAGCTAAACTATTCGTCTAACACATACGTAATGTAATGAGGAGTGATACATCATACATTATTGACTTCTGTCACTAAAATTCTAGAGGAGGTATTGCTAAATAAAGAATTTAAATCAGTCATAAGAATTTTAAATTCCGATTCTACTATCATCACCGGTACAACATTATAATGAAGGAAGAAAATTGTACTTCCTTGATAATCGATATTTAGTTACTAACTAGAAGAAAATAAATCAATTTAGCGCTTATAAATAAAGAGCATTTTTTTAGGATTAAAAAAAAAAAGATACAGTTCAATGGTTTCTAATACTTTTACGGTATGTTTCTATCTAAAAAAATCAAATTTAAGGCAGGATAAATCTTAAAAAAAAGACCTATAGAATTTGGAAAAGAAACCATGCTTGCAATAACACGTGTACACATCGTTCCTTCATAAATTTATGTATTTAATATGCACATGTGAGCACAATGCTGTAAACGAAGAATGCTTTCGGGAAGAATTTCTTGAGGCAAAATGGCTCTCTACTATGGTTACAGTTGAGAAAAATGGCGAAATGTAGGCATCCTCGTTTAAGGAAATCGAAATTTGGCCAGTGTTTTGCGATTTTACTTGCTCAGTAACTGTACGGAACTCCTTCATGAACCTATGATTTGCTACTGTATAACGGATCTCAAAACTCCTAGCGGATTTCGGAAAATAGCTTAATGTGTGAATATTTTAATTATTTTTGAAATTAGAGTGTTCAGCTTCTTCTACAGTGAAAGTTAATTGCAGGCAGATGACACATTTAAAACCCGCTGTAACGAACTTTGTCTATATTGAGCTCCCGGATATAATGAATGAACCTTTTGATCCTGTACAATTTCCTTATTAATATTACTCCTTAATTAATGATTTTCATATGCGAACCTTCAAATGTGTGAAAATCGGATTTAACGAACTGTACGGATGTCGTCGATTAAAAGTTTTTCTTATATTTTTCATATATTTCTCAGAAGTTCTGAAAATCTTAAAAAATCAGTAGCCGTTAAAATCACCCACGTTTAGAGTATTAGGCTCCTCATCCAATCCGTAAAGGTAAACATCTTAATGTTATATTTCTTTTATTTTCAATCACCCACATTTCTCTGCATTCTAAGTAAAGGCTATACGGGACAGGTCTGACACCCAATTCCAGGAGCACGAGGATAAAATAAGCATATCTTAGGACATCATATAATGTACATTGCTTTGAATCAAAATCATGAATGAGATTTCTGATTCCGTTCAAATTCTTTGTTTGAGCTGCTAGACAAAGTATACAAGGCTAATGTTACGATGGAAATTTTGAAAGTTTGGTTATTCAAGTAAAGAGGTTCATGTGAATTTTTGTCGTTGATTTTTGTTTTAGGAAATGAAAAGTTTTGATACTTATCGGTTTGCTGAATTTAATTTTTTGTGTGGCAACCATATATATCTTGAGAGAAATGATCGCTTTCTCATCTTAAGGATTTAAAAAAAAAGATTAAATTAA
This sequence comes from Stegodyphus mimosarum, assembly GCA_000611955.2. Classification (NCBI taxonomy): domain Eukaryota; kingdom Metazoa; phylum Arthropoda; class Arachnida; order Araneae; family Eresidae; genus Stegodyphus; species Stegodyphus mimosarum. The sequence goes on from KK114622.1 coordinate 302,274, forward strand.
GGATTTAAGACATTTTTTAGCTGCTGGGTCTAAAGATATGCTAATTATGTAAACACGAAATTCTAAAGATATGCTGTTTTTAAATATTTTGTGATTTTGCTGCGGAATTTTATATAGCGCAAGCAGGTGATGCTTAATAAATAAAGTAAAAAAAAACCAAGAAGCCAAAAAATTTTTTTAAGCCATCTGTTTAAGAAAACTGAAGATTAATATGATGAACTGAGAAAAGATTGAAAAGAATAGATCACTTAACGCTGCATCGGGAACACTTTCCAACACTTAACGCTGCATCGGGAATTATAAACATACATGCTGTTATGCTGCTTTTAAAACTTGTGACTTTGCTGTTGGATTTTATGTGGCGTAGGCGCAGAGAAAGCAGTGCTTAGTAATAAACCCAACAAGATAAAAAAATGTGTTAGCACGTGTCAGTTCCAGAACAGTTTGGTAACCTGCGATGCTCAGCGAAAACAAAACATCTTAACAAAAATCCTCTTGTGAGACTTATTTCAGATTTTTGTTCTCTCTGTTTTTTACTTTTATCCATCATTCAATTTTTACACGATTTTGTGAGATAATCAATTTTTTTTTCATCGGATCAGTTATAACGAACTAAAGTTCCTGTTCCTTTAAGTTCGTCATAGCGGCTTCCGACTGTATGTATTGTGAACATAAAAATGTAAAATTGAACCCTTATTTTATATAAGAAATAGCTTTCGACTTACAAAACTTTGTATTGCAAAATTATTCATGTAATCTTTCAAATATTTTGATATGTGTTTCTTTAGAGTAATTACTAATTATCCCTGCTTCACTTTATTTTGGAAATTAAATTTTAATTCCTTCAATATCAAGAATTTTTAATTCTTTCGATATCACTAAATCTTTTATTTCTAAAGCGCATTTTACATAATATTTGTGTTTTTTGAAGAATATCTAATAAAGTTTTGGGAGGTTCATCATTTGTATGGCTTTGAAGTTTCAATAAATGAATTTTCTTTCTGCAATTTCAAGAAGTAAGAATGCCTGTTCTTCAAATATTGACTGCACTGATTAATTTTCTGTTTTTAAAAACATGACATCAAAAAATGCCCCAGATTCAAAACTTGAATGCTCCAGACTCAAAGTTTGGTTTTCTCCCTTTCTGGTGTACATCATAATTGTAATTATTCTGTTACTATTATGCATATAATAGAGCAAACTCTAAATTATAATAATTTTTGACGCATGTGGGTAATCGGTATTTTAGCAAACGGTTTGAGGAAAAATCTAATCATCCATTTGATGTTAGCTCTTACAAAATTTGTATCTATTGTGTATGGGTTACTATGTTGTGTTTCAATTAGATAGCTTATGCACATAATTGTTAACATAGTTTAAATAAACGGAATAAAATTAAAAATTTTATGTTTCGTGATTTGAAGAACTTAGTATCATACTGCGTATTATCAAATCTTCCACATGCCACTCCTACATGACTGGAAAGATAGCTGAGAAAAACTCTGAAGGTATTCTTTTTACTATGTTATGGTTACTATCACTTGAGATACAGTAAAGCAAGTGAGATTTGCTACCTTTGGGAAGGAATTTTTAAGGGAAGCTGATTCATATTTTAAGTTACATACCAGAAAAATTATGAAAGCTTCCATGCAGCCAGCCAGTCCACTATAATGTAAGTCGAGGACAAACTATTAGCGATTAGCGCTGTTATTACACGGCCGCTGCTCTGTCTGGTTTTATACGGAATGAAACTCAAAAAACGTTGGTTTAAAGTCAGTTAAAATAAGCTTTATATCCAAGTTTATATGCCTGTACGACAAATGGTGAAATTGTGGTGTCCCATCCTCTTCTACCTGTAACTGTACCTGTTTAGTTTGCAAGGTATATCCTAATTTTATTAACAGTTATTTTAAGTTATGCACCTATCCTATCTTTCTAGTTTCAGCTTACAATTTCCTACCAGAATGTTATTTTAAAAACGCAGTAAATGCAAATGAGTAAGAGTACTATTTAAGTCGATATTTCGACGACTTCGAAAGAGAGAGTCTGATTTCCTGACTAGCGCGCGTTTGCCTTAGATATTACTACGCTCGGCCATATTTTAGGCCTGCTTGGCTTCGCCGATTTAATTAATATTTAGAGGTCAACTACTTAAATTCCTGATAGATTCGGCTATATCTTTCAGTTAGCTTTAGTTCACCTTAGTTAGTTTAATTTCATAATTATTTAAGTTGAAGCCCAAGTGGAGGCTTTGCTGTACACTCCGAGTTAGGAGTTGATTGTATTTATTCTAAGAAATAAAGGATAGTTAACCCTTCTTACGTTTTACGTGTTTGCTCACACACTTAAGCGATTTTTCGCTTATTAGTGATTGTGGGGTCTATGGTTTTGAAACTGAATTAATTTGAAGTGAAATCCCACAAGTTTGTAGACATTATGTTATTTAGAAGCAGGAGAGATGAAAAATGAGAAATGCCCTCGACGGGACTTGAACCACGGACCTCTCCAATACGCGTCGAGCGAGTTGAACACTTCACCACGAAGGCATGCGAAGAAGACGGCAGAAATACCTTATGTACTGGCGACTGGGGAGTAGGGGACCCAACCGCCAAATCCTGTTGGTGGAGAATCATCATCCACCACCTTTTTTAGTTCGGGCGCCACTGTAGAGACATTAGGTTATTTAGAAGCAGGAGACATGAAAAATGAGCAATGTCCTCGCCGGAATTCGAACGACAGACCTCTCGAATACGCGTCGAACGTGCTGACCATTACACCACGAAGGCATGCGAAGAAAGCGGGAGAAATACCTTATAAGTTCAGCGAAAGAAGTTTGTGTAAAGTTTAACTTAACAAAATTGATTTTTTCAATTGCCTTCGTTGATTTTGATGCATAATAAATATGCTGAAATCGAAATTAAGCATTTTATTGAGGGAGTTAATAAAATGCTTAATTTCATTTCATTCAATAACATTATAAAGGCGTTTCTTGGTGCTCTGATTAGTATATTAGGCCTACGTTCTACTGTATTTATTTAGTGTATTCTTTAGAGACTGAATAAAAGTTCAAAATTTTCCTTCCATTGGGTTATGTATTTAGGAGATAAAAGACGACAAAGTAATAATGTTCATTTAAATTTAAGTCTACTATATTCATAAACTGATATTAAGACACATTCGAGTATCAGTTCAAGTTAAGGATTTAAAATGATTCATATTTATTCAAATAACAGTAAAGAAACAAGGAAAAGGTAAATATTAAAAGGAACGCGAGAACTGTCAACAAACTGGAGCACCGAAAAAACGTTTCTATAGCATTTAGTTACTGTAAAATAAGCGAAGGTTTTAAGCCTTTAAAGAAATATCTTCATGTAGGATTTCCTAAGAGAGGTTGATTAGAAGTTTAATTAAATTTCCAGCAAATCATTAACGCAGTCATAAAAGTAAGCAACTTTACGACTGGGACATTTCCAGCGTGGAATTACCTTCCGAGAATTTAATCACTTTGCTACTGCGATCTCAGTCTTCAACTTGTAAACGAAAATGAAAGCACTCGTAGAACCAGAACTGTAGTAACCTTTATTAAACTGCAGTGACCTTTATGGAAAATTGAACTAACAAAGACAGATCATATACTACAACTTCGAAATAAAAAAAAAACATTGGTTTTATGTTCAAAGAACCGAAAGCATCTAAGCACACACACACACACATGCATAGACAAAAAATAAGAAATTTAGAAACTATTTTATAAAGACCCAAAAAAAGGAAATTCAAAACAAATAAATTTAAAAACAACATATAAATATGCCAAAAAAGAATTAAAGAAATGCGAAATTAAAACCTAAAAATTATAACTTGAATAAAATATAAACCAAAACCAGAAGAATAAATAAAGAAGAGGTGAATTCAATTAAATCTGATGTAACATTATCAAGAGGAGGTTACATCAGACCCAATTACCCTTGGTTTCTGTATTCAAAATTAGCTGATGAATTATTTTAAAGTTTTTTATTTAATATTCATCCGAAAATTCTGAAGACTTCCTCGACGCAAGGTAATTTCAAATTAATTGAAAAAATAAGATTAGACTTTTTCACTGAATTCAAAGATGAAATAAAAACAAAAATAAATCGAGAACATGAATAAAAACTTGCTTACAGGACAAAGTAGCAATCCGTTGCGTCGAGGATTTTCCGATAAACTGTTATTAATGAAAAAACTTTAAAATATTTCATCAGATAATTTTGAATCGCAAGGGTTTTCAGTGGAAGCGCGATCGTAATTGAGTCTGATGTATTCCTCTCTTCAAAACGTTACATCAGATTGAACTGATGTCTTCTTCTTTATTCATTTTTCTCGTTTTGATATATATTTTCAGGTTATAAAATTTAAGTTTTAATTTCACATTTCTTTAATTCTTTTTTGTATATTTATATTATATTTTGAAATGTATTTGTTTTGAATTTCACTTTTTTGGTTTTTTGTGTAAAATAAGTTCTCAATTTCTTACTTTTGTCCATACAGATAAATTTTCAGCAGCACATTGCGCAAAAATACTTTAATTATGTTTTTTAATAAAAATGTTTTACGATGTGTGTATACACATACATATGTTTTCTGATTATAGAAAAACTATAACAACCAATGCAGAAGTAGAAGCATTTATCATTAAGACTAGCTTAACTATTACCTACAAAAAAAAAAGGTTCCCACTGTCATCAGTCAAAAAGAAATTCCCTTTGATTTATCTTATGGTTATGGATGTAAGGTAACTTTCATTTTTGTCCAGTTGCCGCTGACTTTTCTTTTGAAGCAGGAAGTATATTCTTTTTACTGCCTCATAAAGTGTATCATATTGGCTTCCTGTAGTAACTTCTCCGTTTTCCCAATACTTCAGAAAGAAGCTGGGTAGTATGAAAAAACACTTTTGTTGTGTTTAGAAAACATGTGGCTTAATTTAATTTGTTTATTACCTGGTGTAAATCAAAACATACTAAATTAAACACAAGTCATATCTAACACAAAGTTTATATTACAAGTTGTCCACAAAGTTTTCATTTGGTGACAAAAAACAACATTTTACGACATAGTGTTTGAGTTGTTTCATGTTCAGTACTTCGGATTTACTAGCATATTAAGAAGCATTTAGATGAAAGGTGGCTGTAAACGCTGAATGACCATTACTTGCAAAAACATAAAGCAAATATGATTTTAGGTCATTTGAGTGTAATGAGAGACATGTTCAGAACTTTGTATAAAAGCTGATTGAAGGAGGCATCCGTCATGTGTACTTATCGAAACAACATTTTTGTTAAGTTCCTATTTTTGTTCAGGCTTCTTTAAATGTTAATGTTCATGTCATTTTCTCTCTTTTAGAAGAAAATATAAAGCTTTGTGAATTTTTGGGCTCTGCTGTTCAGCAGCCACATCATTTGCAGTAATGTTTTCAATAAACTAAAACCTCCAATGGCAGTTGGACGACAGTACATAGTTGAACACTGGTAGCTCGATTTGAATTTAAATTCCGGAGAACAGCTTGGCTGCATGAGAGATTTCATAGTTTTCTCCATGTGTAGCGTGAATATGAGTCAGTTTCCATTAAAAGGCTTCCCTTCTCTAAGGTAGATAATACTCGCGTGGTTTGCCACAATCTTAATGATAAAAAGGAAGTTTCCAACGTCTTAATGATAAAATCTTAATGATTTCCACAACTTTAATGATAAAAAAAAGCTGAAACGTGTGTGGTACTATTATTATTTACGTGTTCGGCCTTAAGGCACTACACGGAAGGGAGGATACCTTCGGGGAGGACTTTATTGTTAACTAATATAAAAATGTAAAAGTGCAGAATATATACTAGCAAGCTATGCTGTTAATTTAGATGAATATACATGTAACGTTTATTGGTTTGCAATAAAAATAATTTACTGTAGTCAAGGTAAGCATATCATACTCATTTCTTTGAAAAGGAATTTTAATATATATTGATTACTATTAATTCAATAGTTATTGATCACATGGTAATAACATGTCACTATGTATCATTTGATGTGTATGTAGTTTATAAAGAGGAATAGTAAAAGTAAGTAGGTATTGCATAAAGGTCTGTTCCTTATTTATTCCTAATTGGATTATTGTTTAATTACAACAAATGTTTCTTTGCTAACAATACACCAAATCTCATGGCGATGTTATGACTGTTCTTTCTTGACGTGAGGAAAATAAGTGAGTTTAATTTTAAGACCTATGCGAATAAAAATTTCATTTTATTTCATATAAAAATGGGTCGTGTGCTTCCGCCATCCCCCCCCCCAAAAAAATTCCATAAGCGAGTTTTGCATTTTCATTTCATATAAATAATAATATATTTTTTCTTTTTTATTTTCATAATCTTACCTCCAATAGAATAAACGTAAAGATCTGAATGAAAAGAATGAGGAATTTTCGATCAGGACGATCCGCGATTCCAGTAAGATAACTGGAGTTCTGGTATAAACTATATTCAATAAACATCGACATTTGAAAACTGGGAAGAATACTGGATACATATGAACAACTTTTATGTGTTTAGAAGTTGAGAGAATAGTTACTGCTCAACAATATTTTATTCCCTTTATTTTCGTACTCTGTTGAAATAAGATAAGGAATTCAGTTATTTAAAATTTTTTATTTTCATACAGGCATTTTCGTTATTTCATATGAAACTTGCACACAAGTATTTTATCCATTAAATACGCTGATTGCACGTATTCTTACATATAAGAAAACACTGAAAATATTTATTTATTATTTGTTTTCAAATTTTGTTAAAGAAAAAACCCTGTGTCTCATAACAAACCCACTGGAATACTAAAAATTAAACAAAAGTGTTAAAAATAATAAGAAAATGTTAGAAGTGATGACCTTAAACTGTACTACTTTGCTGAAATAAATATGTTATATCAATAAAGTCGATCCTGCTTGATTCCCTTTAAAATATTTCTCTCAAGCCTGACAAAAAGGGAAGTCTTTAATACTTACTTCAATATGTTCAGATAGATTAAATTGAGCTCAAACAGTACTGCACGCTGCGAAAGAAAAAGGAAGACAGTTCTATATCTCCCAATTTTACTCGGACAGTTCAGGAAATTCAAATTGCGGTTTCCATGTCTCGAACGCGCAACCCAAGATGTATATTAGATTTATATATAGCACTTTTGCAATATAGGTATTTTGACACAAAATTGGATTTTTTCTGAAATGACATGGCAATCTTTTTCCATATTTCGTTTCTAAGACCTAAATTATGCCTAAATATTAAATTTTGTAAAATTTGCGGAGAAATTCAAAAATTTATCTTGACTCATTTTTTTTCAGTTTTCGCCTAGAAAAATTTACCTGGCAAAATTTTTCATTTATACCAAGCTATTTTCGTTTCCTTTTTATTGCACACTAGCGGAAAAAGGGTCATTTTTCGTACTTTCAAATAATTTTAACAAAGTGCGTAAATCACATTTGGAGTTATGATCGCTTATAACAAATATGCCAAATTTCAAAACGCGCGAATATGTAAATTCATGTATATCTGAGGAAATTTTGAAAATAAACTTTAATTTTTTGCAGGTGTGCCTGAAAATAACATCTACTTTAAGATGATGTTAAAAATTTTATAGGTTTAAATAAAAAATGTTTTCGAAAAATTTATAAGAAATATTTAAAAATACAAATTTTAAAAACAAATCATAAAAATGTACGAATTATATTTGGATTAAGCCTAAATTTCGAATTCTGGAAGAAGGAATCAAGTAAGTTTAATAAAAAAGAGATGTTAGTAAATATACATCAAATTCAATTAACATTGAGTAGCTAAAATTTTGAGAGATAATTTTTTAAAAATTATTCGTGTGATTTTTACAACAACAGACTCAAATTATGCAAGACCCAAATTATCGATTCTAAGACTCAAATTATGCAGTTTAGCATAATTTGAGTCTTAGAATAGAAATATGGAAAAAAATTGGCATGTCATTTAAAAAAAAAGTGCAATTTTGTCTCAAAATACCTATATCAGAACAATGATATATATAAATATAATACATATTCTAAGTCGCGCTTTCGAGACGTGAAAAAAGCAATTTTAATTTCGTCAATTGTCCCAGTAGAACGGGAGATACAGAATTGTCCCATTTCTTTGCGCAGATCTAAAAGCACGATTCTTTCTCAGAAACTGTACTCTCCATTTGATAAATATTACACGTAGTAACTACATTCATGGCATATGAGTGACAGGATCATCGAAATATTAAAGTCTTTTCTAAAAAAATGTGTCACAGTATTTCATTCTTCCACGAAGCCAAGCTTTGGAAAAGTTTCTAGACTCGTGGGGACATTCGAAGAAACTATGAGCAAGATCGCAGTGTAAACAGCTGCACAGTAGGATAACTACTCAATACTAACTTCCCCATACAACATACCATATGCACTAACTAGAAGTTTCCTAGTGATTTCAGAGATATAATTTTGGATCCCGATATATGATTATATGATTTACCCTAGGTTACATGATACTGTACTCTAAGCAGGACAGTTTGCTGTATGAATTCCCATCTAGGATTTTATACTGAATACTTTTCCTAAGTCCCAGAACAGTGAAGCAGTTTACGTCTATCGAAGTTTTATTTCAGTCTGAGGAATATCGAGGGCACTATTCAATCCACACAGTTTTATCGAAGTGTTCGTGATAGAGATTCTAGTGTCTTTTGAATTTCAAAAGAGTGATCGGTGGTATCGTGTTAAAGTCTTGTAAACTATTGTACTTGTTTTCAGAGGTACTAAACATCGCAACTCATAGAAACGGTATCCTTCGCAATTACAATTTTTTATGGACAAACTCAGTGCGCCATAAGTCTCACGCAAAAACAAACTTATACCCTTGCTTAAGACCTATGGCGTACTGACTGTTCTTTCTTTCAACTTCCTGCTCACAATGTTTGGCACATCATATTGTAATGCGCATGAGCGCTTTGCTGAATATTAGACAGACTTATCTTAAATAGCAATACTCGCATGTATTTACCATTTACTAGAGTAAATATTTACAATTAAAGTTCTGTGTCTTTTGCACGGCTTTGTGTATAAATGCAACAAAACACTCATAAACGAACAGGATAATATTTCGTGGTATGATGGCTTGTTACTGTGGTTCGTAGTTATAAACAAAAGTAAATACGAGAAAACTATTTCTAAAAGATACTACTCGGCTAACGGAACTGCTAACATACGAAATTATGCAGAGTTTCTTTTTTATGATCTTTATCAGAATCTTTGCTGCATTATGCTGTTCATCACTGAAAGTTTGTTTATTCGCATAATTTGATGCTGTAAAATACGAAAAGTGTATCTTTCTAAGAAGGAATTCATTTATAAAGAGCTTTATAAGAAAACTGCTCGTATTTACGTTACGCATGAGATAAACTAAGAAAATTTCCTTGCAGTCAGCCCATTCACCTGATCAAACTGTCAGCATTCAGCTGTGTTATGTATGTGGCAACTGGTGGGCTAATCATTTTCTGAAAGGAAAAAACCTATTTGATGATCAGATTAAAAGATTTCTGGCAACTCGAGCGTCATACGCTGTTTAGGAAGGAAGATTATTGGATCTTCTAAGAAACAATTCTTATGCTTCCATATATGATATTCCCAATGCAGACATTAATTCCATTCAACGCAGAGACAAAATTTTATTGAACTATTAGTATTGGTTAAAATCTAATTCGAATAAAGTATTGTACGTTAAAAATTAAAAGTAATTAACATAAATTGCAATTTAACAGCTATGATAGGTACTTAATTTTTTTTAAAATTTAATAATAGAGAAAAATTTGCATAAATTGATACAGAAGTGAAAAAAGGACATGTATTAGTTATCGATTTCAACAAATCAAAGTTTTTGTATATATTGACATGTAATTAATTACCTGTTTAAGATAACGAATACTTTGTTGTATTTAGTTATTCTTAGACAGCAAAATATCCTACATTGAAAGGCTAATATTTCACCGTACGATGAATATTATTGCTTATTATTTATCCCTAACTAAAACAGAAAGAGGTATTTAAAAATTATATTTCCAGAAGATGTAACATAAAATATTTGATGCGAATCCTGAATTAAGTTAACCATATAACATTCAGATATACTCTTTTTAATCAAAGAAGTTTAGCTGAAATAAAAAATGTACGAACAGTAAGACGTACTGTTCGTACATTTCAGATATGATTAATTAGCAGACTTAGATTAATTTCTAATTAATCATATTTTTCTCACACTGGAGAAAACACAGTTGGTAGTCTAGCTATCATTTTATTAAAAAGCGATACGTCAAGTTTAGGAAATAACTCTGAAGGAAGCTATTGTTGCATTAACATGGATTTGGTTTGGTTTAGATACCTGAATACGGCGAAGCTATTTGACTAAGGAAGAGATGCCATCTTGGAAGACTTCCTAAGATAAACTTGATCGTATTCGCATAAACAAAACCACTGAAACCAGCCATGAAAACAGCTCGTTCGCCTGTGTTCGAACTTGAGACAAACTACTTATATTCATCAATATTTTACCGCTTGGCTAATGGTTGGGCTTATTAACATAATGTGATGACTAAAATGAAAACGAAATTCCAAATAAGTGTTTCGAAAGGTGTTGAACATATTATTGTATTCCGAATGGTCAAAATTACTATTATTATTACCATTTTCAGTTTGTTGTGTTGTTGTTGTTTTTAATCCCCTTGGGGCAGGAAAGCCTACACCAAGTCCAAGAGATCTTGCCGCACAAGTAAATCACTTACGTCGTCCTGCTCAGCCGATAGCTGTCTCAGGGCTAAATAACACAGCTAATTTACACAGCTAAATTCATGTTTAAGAAAGTTTCTACAGTTGAAATATAATAATTACACAGCTAAATTGATGTTTCTTCAACACCATAAACGACTTTACCACCAGAGTCAGAAAATATGGATTCAAAACTTTACCAGAATTAGGGATAAGTTAAGCAAAACTTATTAAACTTTATACACCAACTAGTGTAATAAACAGAAAATTTTAAAATTTAAAGTAAAAATGACCTTAGGGGTCAACCTAACCAGAAATTAAACAAACAGTATAAAAACCAAGTTAAAATTTTGAGTTGAAGAACAAAAGTTAATGGTTAACCATATAACCTTAAAGGATAAAAGAAAAATTAACATAAGGAACTTAAATTCAGAATTAATTAAAACTGCCACTTAAAAATTAACAACAATTACTTTTTAACAGAGCAAATTAAAATCAAACTAATAAAATCACATTAATAACTTCAATTACTGATAACTGAATTAAGGTAAGCATTACAATCAAGATAAGTGTTACAATTAAGATAAGAATGTATTAAATAACAATTCAGAGTTAACCAAAACTGCCACTTAAAAATTTAACAACAATTACCTTTCAACAGAGCAAATTAAAATCAAACTGATAAAATCACATAAATAACTTCAATTACTGATAACTGAATTAAGATAAGCATCACAATTAAGATAAGTATGTATTACCTAACAAGAAATAAATTGTAAAATACGTCATATTTAATGTTGAAATTGTATACAGATCAAAATTACTTGCACCAGTTAAAAATATAACTTTTAAAGATAAATAAAAACAGTAGGCGTTTTAATTCATTAACGTATGACAAAGTTAAAACTACTAAGAAAATATATAAATTCTCTTTCTAACTGGATGACAGATTTTTATTTTAATTTATTACTCACTTTCTATATCGATATTTGATATGTATCAGTACATCAGCAGAAATATATAAACATTGAATATGAAATAAGTAAGTTAAAAAAAATTTTGAAAATGAATTTCTCCGAGATACAAGCATTTTTCGTATATTTCTATTTCATTAATATCTCATAAATATCACACATTTTTTTGTTTAAAATAAAAAATCTACCTCCTCGAAAATGGGCATTAGGCAGAATAACTGAGCTTCATTTTGGTGACGGGTAAGAGTGTTTAAAGTAAAAACTCAATCTGGAGTTTAGGACTGATTTCAAATGCAATAGAAAGATGTTTACTGATATGTTTTATTGGATATTCCATATAAAATTTGCGCAAAATATTTTATTAAATATATCGAGCTCAAAGATCACGTTTATTCAATTTTCACTTTTACTTTATTTAAAAAAATGAATAAGTGGATTTAAACCTCATTATCTGTTCTACAAACATTTTTCTTATTATAAGCAAACCTGATTCAGTATGTAATAAAATTCTATTAAATATAATTATATTCTATTAATATAACTATTCTATTAAATATAATCTAAAAAATATTATTCTGATTCAGTATATAATAAAATTCTTATTTTCGAATTGAATTTAGTGCTTCAACTATAATCCAATAAAAGATTTAATATTTCACAGGTGGCTCATATTTTATTTCATTCACCACAGTTGCAGGTAAAGGATGGTACTCAGAATAATTTCACCCCAAACGAGCACTTCTGCACCACCGTAACGGTGTCGTTCAGTGATGTTTTCTTGGTGGTAACGGGTACCTGGAGCTCTCCATATGAAAGTCCGGCGAGAATCAGACTGCAAGCTAAACCTGGACTCGTCGGAAAACATCACACAAGCCCACTGTTGCTGTGTCCACAATGCATGCTCTCTACTCCAGGCTAACCGCAGGCGACAGTGAGTTGCAGTAAGTGGAACGCATCTGACAGGTCTACGAGCATATAGACCAATCTGCCCTAAGTGTCTGTACACGGTCTGCCTTGAAATTGTCGTACCAGTGGCTGAAGAGAGCTGATGAGGCAGGTCTGAGGCTGTGCTCCGCCTATTTTTTTTGGCATTAACTGCCAAATACCGGTTCTCATTCGGCGTTGTAACTCTGGGGTGACCTGTGCTGTAATGTCTTCTCACATTACCATAATCGTGGAACCGTTGCCAAAGCCTGGAGATAACACTCTGGGCAATTCCAAGTTCGTCTGATGCTTCCAGTTGGGTACGCCCACATTCCAGACGGCCGATAATTCTACCACGTAAAAAATCATCCAAATGTGTCCTTTGTGTCATAACTATTCGGTTATTGCACTGAAATGCTTATAAAGCGCCTGAGAACAATTTGACTTCTTTGCCTGTGTTCCTTATATATCACTCTCTCACACTCTCGTCATTGTGACGTACCATCGGTGTCATCTGGTTCTTCCTGAAATTTGCATATGATTCTTGAAGATGTATTTAGTGATTTTACAGGTGATATATTTATTTTAGAGTTTGATTTCCGCGTGACTCCGAATTATCCTTAATTTATGGACATGAATGTATATAGACATACCATTTTAGTTGTTTCTCAGATTGAAACTTTTGAAACTTAGGATTCCATTTTAAATAAATTTACACATTGTTGCCACCGACAGATTAAAATCAAGGAATAATTAAACTTAATATTTCGATATTTTTTCAATGTGTTCAAATTCTGAGTTAATGTTTTTGTGTTTTAAGAGTTCGTATAAATTTTGTGAATAAACTATCAGAACAGGAAAAAAAAAGAAAATCTGAACTGTTTCACATTTTAAATTACGTTCAAAGGGGCGTTTTTTTAACATTTTATGTGTTACCTTTATTGATTAAATATCATGCTCTTCGCACTTGAACCATAAAATTCAGTTAAGAACAATATCTCAAAATAATTTTAAACTGAAGATACCATTAGAATTTCCTATACACAATCTCACACAATAAATCTCATCGTGGAGATAAAAATGTTTATCTGTACAACGTTGCCATTTCTTGCTTTGAAATCCTTGAGTTTGTTAATCAAAAATTCGTTAAAGGTTTGCAAAATAGGAAATCGATCATAAAACAAATTCCAAATTTCAAATTTGGGCTTCCAGATGCCCATATTCGCGTCAGGATTACGTCATTCAAGATTCGATGGTTCTAGGTAGCGTCGTTTTATTACAATGCGAGAAACATACATACATTTATGCCAAATTCTTCATTATTTAATTTCTTTAAATATAATATATAATACAGTGCTGCAACGCTTGGTGGCAACAGTAGAAAAATTAACCGACATTTAATTTTTCGACGCTGAAAACAATAGTCCTTCAGGAACAAAGCACCTTTGGACAAAAAAAAAAGGCCGAAAAAAAAAGCCACTTTGGCCCTTTTTTACAACTCCAAGAAATAAGAGTTTGTACGGGTGACGATATGCGGAGCTAATCCGGATATCTATGTTAGAAATCATCCTCAGTCTCACCGGATTTGAAGTGAATTATAGAGAATTCCTTTTTTCAGTGCAAAAAAACTGAATTGGAGGTAGAATCTTTCTTTTTGGCTTTCGACTTTGTACGTGAGTCTGAGGCACAGTAATGATGAACACCATCATTTTAAGTATATAATTTCTTTTGCTAGATTCGGCTTTTTTTGCAAACTGGATAACGGCTTCACAGGAACAGGAAACTCTTCGCCGGTACTTTGTCTTTGCTTTATCGTTATCGGTATCCATACTTTCTTCATCGTGATCAGTATCCGTTCAATTTTATCGTCATCTTCATTTCATTGTCATTATCATTCATATAATCTTCATCTCATTGTCATTATCATTCATGTCACCTCTAGCTTAGAAGTCATTGTTTTTCATACAGTCTTCATCTTCATCGTCGTTAGTATCTATACCGGCTTCGTCATTTTCGTTATCTTCCATACTTCAGCTCAAATGGGATATTTCTAACTCCTAAGAAATCTCAAGATCTACAGAATCATTTTAAAATTTTGCATTTTAGACCAGTCTACAATTTTATGCCTCATAGTAACTTCACAATACTTCGGAATCATTTACATCCATATGTTCTGCAGTTTCTATGTTATTTGACGTCTTTAGAATTTTCTATATTAATCATTTCCACTAAAATTATACAATTGCTTCTTAATGTTATGATCACCTTCTTCGAATATAGCATGATATAAAATTTTAATAGTTCTTATAGAATATACATATTACTAATTGTTCACTGCGAGAATATCTTTTATTTTAAGAGACACTTTGCTAATGGACAAAACGTACTTACATAAAAAGTTTATCTTTTTCTCTATACAATCAAACGTTGTTTTTAGTTGCATAAAATAAATACATCAAAGCTTCAGGATAATCAAAGCCCAGAAATGCAAATTATTACTTCATCAATTTTTCTTACTTGTAATTTAAAAAATAGCTTTCGTTTCTTTATGTTTTCGTTTCCTTCATCCGCATGATCTGACAGCAGTGTATTGCGGAGATCAAGATTTTACTACTTTAATTGAATGAAATAAATGAATATTTTCTTGCTTGATAATCCCTCTTCTGATGAATTGTAGAGTCCACATGGGTAGTAGAAGTTAAATCCATGGGGCTTCTTGATTTAGAAAGACATTTTAACGGACTAAAATGTACACCAAATACACATACGGCACACAAAAAATACAAAACTGCGAAAAATACAAGATGTTAGAAGTGAGCTTCAACCTCACCGGATTTGAAATGAAGCAACAGGTGAATTCCTTTTCCACAGAGTGAAAGAACTGAACTGAAGAGACAGTGTTTTTTTACTTTCGATTTTGTACCTTGAGTCTGTGATGCAGCAATGATAAATACTATCACCTTGAGAGTATGATTTCTTTTTGCTATTAATTAAATGCTATTTAATCGTTAAGGGTGACTTAGTGATTTATTCCAACGACTCAACGGCTGCTATATATTGGTTAGTTGCAAGAGAGCCCCTTTAGAATAGTTCGAAACTATATAGAATAGATTATAATAGTGCCCAAACGTGAGGTGAATAGCTAGCAGCTGATTAAACAATATGGATCTTCGGAAATTAATAGCCAAATGAAGGGTATTAATAAAAAATGTTACTTTGTGTTCGAATAAAATTAATGCTGGAATTTCGAATAACAAATCCAGATATGAACGAAATTTCGGTTTTACAACTGCTGTTCAAAGGCAAGATTGAACGACTGGCAAGCTGTCGAGACGAATTAGAAAACACTATTTTGCAATCTTGAGTATTATTCTGAGCAAAATTATGAAGACGATTTATCGAAATCCGAAGAGTATAGAGATAAGTATTACGAACTGGTTTCTAAAATAAAAGACTGCATAATTGGAAGCAAAGTTAAAATCGTCGACGGCGAGGGATTCTGCCAAAAGAAGGCAGTGTAAAAGTCCGAAAATTGAATTAAAGAGGTTTAGTGGAGAAGCTAAAATATTACTCTCGTTTTGGTCATGGTTTGACAAAATACACACCAATGCAAATTTGCCCGCGAAAGGCAAGTTCTACTATTTATTGCAGGCAGTAGTACCGACATCAAAAACTGCAAGTGTCATAGAAAGTTCTCCAGGTGCAACAGAAAATTTTTCAAAGACAGTCGAGCAAGTACGGGAACGTTTTGATAGATATCTACTGGTGCAAATTTATGTTATCACCTGACAGTTGAGATGAAGAATGCTACGTGTGCATATTCTCAAACGGATTTTCCTACATTATACGATGAATAAAAATGAAAAGTCAGAACATTAGAATTCTTGGAAAAAACACAAGACAAATATGGTGACTGTCATGATCCTTGACAAATTCATTTCTTCCGGTTCGTTTTCATCCACTTATGAATGTTGTTGGTCGACTCTATTCGCAGAAAATAAATTGGCACACTTATGCAGGTTTAACAATAACATGAACTATATTTTATTGAAGTATATATATTATCTTTTCACAAAGTATTTTTTTCACAATTACGTTAAAACGCACAACTATTACATTTCACCCCTGAGTTCTTAATAATAACAGATCAAACTTTCCTCTTGGAATACCAAAAAAGAAAAATTCAAAATGTTTCACACGAGCTTCCGTCCTTCTCGCATCAAGCACGTTTCTTCTTCTCGTAGCTAGATTTTGTTTTCTCTCCGCTTTCAGATAGACAGTTTTTTAAAATTTTATTTCCCATGAGCAGGCCGTTGGCTTAACTGTTCTTCCATCAGGGCTTGGTTGGTAGCTTCCTCTTACCGAGCATGTGCATGACACGCCCCTGCCCAGAATGAAATTTGTCCTTTCTTTAGGACGTATTTCATTAATCAATATCCAAGCAAATTTTCTGTACACTACTTTTACAGAATACAAATCTCGTACAATATTAAATAAAATAAAACAGAACAAACAATATAAGATACAATCATACAGAAAGCAAAGAAAAAAAACAAATTATATTACTCATATTATATCTGATCCAGACGTGAGAGTGCATCAGCACTTTGGTGCTGCATCCCTGGCCTATGACTAATTCGCAAGTTCCATATCTGCAATGCCAAAGCCCACCTCGTCAATTTTGGACTTCGAGGAGTAGTTTCGTTCAAATATTTGAGAGGATTGTGATCTGTTATAATTTCTACCTGAGCCCCATAGATCCATTTATGAAATTTATTCAGGCCAAATAAGACTGCCCAAACTTCCTTCTCAATGCTTGCCCAATTTTTCTGAGTCTGAGAAAGCTTTTGGCTTGCAAATGCAATAGGACAATAGTTACCACTCTCGTCTCTCTGGGTTAAACAGCAGCCTACCGCCAAATTGGATGCATCACAATGGATCTGAAATGGCTTTCCAATATTTGGTGTGGCCAGAAATGTCGCTTGGCACAGAGTATCCTTTAATTTGTTAAAAGCATTCTGTTCCAATTCCCCCCTTAGAACAATATTGGCATGCCTCTTCTTAATCAACTCTGTCAACGGTGCCGATATTTCTGCATAATTAGGAATATAAGATCGATAAAATCCCATTAATCCTAAAACCGATCTCACATCTTTTTTTGTGACTGGCCTGACGAGTTTTCTAATTGCTTTGACCCTTTCTTCATCAGGACCATGCTTGCCTCCTCCAATTATATGCCCCAAATATTTGATTTGTTTAGCTGCAAAAGCACATTTGTCCAAACGTACAGAAAATCCTAATTTTTCTAAGGTGTCCAAGACCAGAGAAAAGTGTTTCAAGAGAAAATCGCCACATCATCTATATATGCCTGAGCATAATCACTATGACTCTGTAAAACACGATTCATTTCCCTCTGGAATGTCCCCGAGGCTCCTGATAAACCGAAAGGCATTGTTCTCCACTGGTACACTCCATTAGATGTCGCAAATTCAGTCAAAAATTTGCTCCTTTCATCCATTCGGATTTGCCAATACCCTTTTCGAAGGTCGATGCTTGTCAGCCAGTTAGCTGCATCCGCCACAAAAACCAACTCCTGCATGTCCTTCATGGGAAATGATGGAGTTTTTGTAACAGCATTCAATGATCTAAAATCTATACACATTCTAACTGTAGCATCTTTTTTCACCCCACAAATTATAGGTGTTGTGAAAATATTTATATGTAGTAAGCATACTTATATATATTTTAATTTTTTTGTAGTAAAATTTATATTAATTTTTATATGTTATGAAAAATATTAATTATAATTATTCTGGTGTATAAGTGATAACCAAAATTTTGGTTATTAATTTTATCAGCGATGAACCGCGAATAAGAATGAAGAAATCAAATTACCCAGTATAGGATTATAACATGTGATTAAGAAAGAGTACATCACGTAGTTTCCGCAATAACCCGAATGATAGGGATAAAACATGTGACCTACAGAGGATAACAAAATAATGTACGTACCCCAGACGTTGTGATAGTTGAAGAAGAAAATACAAGTTAATCATCTACAATTCACTCTATTTATTTTTCCAATCAAAAAATGTACTGCTGAGCTCACACAAATAAAACAAGAAAATTAAATAATCAGATCATAACTATAGTCCTACTATAAATGCAGAATGTCCACTCGTTTAACGATACACTTAAGAGCACAATCTATGTGCATCGCTTTCTATAAATCACGAAAAACCTGGAATCGAAAATATATGTTTATCAGGAATATACTTATCTTGAAATTTCTTATGATTTTGAAGCTTCTACCAGTGAATTAATTTGCAGCAGTGCACCACGTGGCGATAGATAATGGATGAGTCTTATATAGCACAATGAGATCGTTCATGATTCTTGCTTAAAAGACATAATTAAATCCTGGATGAATTTTCAGAAACTGCATATAGAATGAATATATTCAATAAAAAAACTACAGTTGGCTTTTTATAAATCAGGAACCATATCATCGGACTTTTCAGGAGAGTTAAACGTGCATCATGAAGCGAGGTGGTAGGTGAAGAGAGACAGTCGGTGAAGAGACAGGCCGAAGCCTGTCCTTCACCTTTGAACTGCCAGCAGCGAAGAAGGCAGAAACCGGTCCAACAACTGCCACCAAGGGCTTGGACGAAACGATGACGATTCTTGAAGCTATAGTTTGATGATAGATGCCGGCTTGCTAGCACAATAGGATGAGCAATTTCTGACTCAGAAGGTTCAATTAATACTAATTCTAGTAACTCACGTATCTGCCCATCTACTGCTTTGCGATATGCCATGGGTATTCCATAGCAGTGGGGTTTCTTCCTAATAGCAGTAGGAATAAGTTCGATCTTGTGTGTACCTACTCGGGCTGGTTGCACTGGACATGTAAATAATAAAAAGTCTACTCCTTTGGACCGAGTCTAAATTAGACATTTTTAATCCTTCGAGAGATTCAGAAAAAGTTTTCCTCCCTTGTTGACAGGTGTAGATTCAATTTCGCCAAACTCTTCTTCTCCCTCCAAGATAACATTTACTGCTTGAGATCTAACTACATAAAGTCTAATCTTATTCTAATGAACATGCCTTTTGGTTCCATTGGGCATTCGTACTACAAAAGAGTGAGGAATTTTCTGTTCCAATATATTTGCAGGACCCTTCCATCTAGCGTAAAGCTTGTTATTAGAATCGAGAATCAAGACTATCACCTTATCTCCCACCTTAAACGTTTTTACGGTAGATCTTAAATTATGATAGTGTGCTGTCCTCTCTTGTTGAATTTCAGCTGTGAGCTTTGCCTGCTCCGCTGCCTTCTCAAACCTAGCCTTTAGATTTTGTAAATATGTATAAACAGGAAATGCATCTAATTCCAAATTTTCATGTTTCCCAATCCATGATGATTTTAATATCGACAGAGGTCCTTGAGGTGTCCTGCCGTACATTAGTTGAAATCGAGCCACCCCAGTTGTTGAGTTGAGTACTTTTCTATAGGCCCACAACACATAAGGAATTTGCAAATGCCACCCCCTACCTTCTTCTCTGATGACATGATGCAACATTCTTTTTAAAGTACCATTAAATCGTTCAACTAATCCATTAGATTGAGGATACCCAGGGGTCGAAAACTTAGGACTGCCCCCTATTCGTCTCTCAAATTCTTGAGTCAAATCTGCTTAAAATTTGTTTCATTGTCACATGCAATTACATTTGGAATACCCGTTCTTGAAAAAATATGTAATAACTCCTCACAAGTCGACTTGGCAGAGAGGCTGGTTAGGGGTATTGCTTCTGCCCATCTGGTATGCTGATCAACTAAGCATAATATATACTTATGCGCCTTAGAGCTGGGAGGATCAATCGGACCTATCACATCAATGTTTACAATTTGTAAGGGCAGATCTGGCCTCGTTACTGGTGTGATTCGTGTCCTATTAACAGTTTTAATTGGTCTAGTCAACTGGCCCTCTTTACACGCCTCGCAAAATTTCTGGACGTCTAACCTCAGACTTTCCCAATAGAAAGAGTATCTAATTCTCTCCACAGTCTTCTTTACCCCCATGTGGCCACTAAACACCGAGCAATGTGCTAACTGTAGGATTTCCTCCCTTCGACTCTTAGGTACACCTAATTGTCCCACGTTTTCCCCCAGAATTTTTTCCTTATGAAAGAGAAAGTTATCCATTGTATAATAATTCCCCTTTCCTTTTTGAGCATTCTCCCATGATCCTACCAGAGATTCACAAGTCTCCTGCTCTCTTCTAAAAACATCCGCTGTACATAGTCTTCCTGACTGAGGTTCTTGGCTTTCACTTGATTCCACCTTTCCTTTCTCATCGAGATTCCTTCCTGCACTAGTGTTTCTTTCTAGTTTCCCTGTGTTTACCTTCACAGACTTTTCATTTCTCCTAACCTCTGGGATGTTTGTGGTTTCTTCAGGTAAGTTCTCTACCACCTCACCTGTGTCATGTAACTGACCCCCTAACATGGTGAATACTTCCGGAGGAAGCAACACATCCTCTGCTAGAGATTCTGCAACTGCACACAAAATCTCTTGATCTGTGACACTGGAACTTTCTCCTAAAGTGATACCCAGTGGAATGTTTACCAAAGGGCATTTAACAGCTTTACCAAATGTACCCTTCAAATATATTCTCAATCCTTCCTCCAGTTGGAGATTTTTGTTTAACTCCTTTTTAACCACCGTAATTTCTGTTCCTGAATCAACGAGGGTTTCCCCTATTGTTCCATTCACACTAATAAGAACCCTTTTCAACTTACACAGCTTATAGTTGTTTACATTCCCTGGCTTCCCCAAAGGATCCACACGAGCTACCACAACTTTGTCCGCTAGGATATCATTATCCTGACCTTTTTTTACCCAGTTTACCCTAGCTTTATCCTTTTCCTCATTTCGGTTATACTGCCTAGAACCCTTAATCTGAGGACAGTTCCTTTTAAAATGCGAAGCTGAACCACATACAAAACATGTTAAACCTTTAACATTCCCTGTGTTTTTCCCTATGGTTTCTGACCCATGCCGACCGCTTCGTCTCTCGTCGACCTTAGGTTTCTCACATATTGTCTGATTTAGCATCTTAGTTTCACAAGCTTCCCTACGTACGTTGTAGGACTTCCCTTTAGCCGCAAAGAATATGTCACACTCTTTTCCAAGCTCTCTTGTCTTGAACCACGAGTCTAGCGTTGTCAGTTTTAATGCCGTTTTTCGAGATTTTATAGCCAAGGTACCTCAATTCTTTGGCGGAAAATTTGCACTTTTTTGGATTAATTTTCAGGCTCGCCTCATTTAATAACGTAAAAACGTTCTCTAAATGTTTAATGTGTTCTTCTAGGCTTTCGCTTGTCAAAATTATATCATCGAGATAGATGACTGTACTTTTGCCCAAGTCTGGCCTTAAAACAATATCCAACACTTTTTGAAATGTAGCCGGAGCTCCTCTTAAGCCAAACGGCATTCTCTAAAAGGCCTACACGCCTGACTTTGTAATAAAAGCTGTTTTTTCGACATCCTCGGGTTTTACTGCAATATGCTTGACATCATGCCTAAAGTGGTCATATATTTAGTCGAACGAATTTTTCTTATAATTTCATCTATTACTCTGAGGGGATATGTGGGGTATTTCGTTATGCTATTTAATTTTCGGTAATCAATTGCGAATCTCCATGCATTCGGATCTGCGGGTGGCAGTCCATTCTTCTTTCTACATAAAACTACAGAACTAGCATGGGGGCTGGTACTTATCTTATCCTCGAGCATTTTCTAAATGTATTGCTCGAGAATGTCTTTCTTACCCGATTATATCTATAAGGTTTTCAACGAACTGGGGGCTCACTACCAGTATCTATGCCATGCGAGACAAACTGGCAGAAGCCAGGTTTGTCATCAAATAATTGAGGAAAGGTTCTTACGAAATGTTGGATTTTTCTTTTTCTCCTTTTTCGAGGTGACTTAGATTCCCCTCCGGGACTGCGGATTTTTCTTCTTGAACTTTGTCCATCTTGACCTCTAAGGTAGAATCTTCAAAATTAATTTTTGCGCTAGCTGCGCGTAAGAAATCAACCCCCAGTATGACTGAGGTTAGCAAGATCTTTACTACGAGAAAGTTTATTTTCTACACCTCATGCTTTATTTGATTATGCAGCTCCACTTTTCCCAATCAGACACACTGTTTGCCTTGGGCAGCAATCACCCGTTGTCTTAAACAGTCTATAACGACGAAAATGCTTCTTAAAAAAATCCTGTGTTAGAAAGCTGCATTTATCCCCGGCATCCAGTAGGACGGTCGTAGGGACGTTGTTTAGTAATATCTGGATTTCTGGCAAGGCCAAATTTTGTACGACTACCGTATTCAGTTTGATTTCTGATGTATTTACCTTCTCTCACGATGACTTCACTCTCCTTCTGGTCACCGTGACTAGTTTAAATTTTTCTTTTCAATCCCTTAGTCCAATTGCTTGCCGATAGGAATTCTGCTGACCTTGAGATTTCATCTGGGCATGAAACCTTGAATACTGCCTAAAATTTTTCGCATGCGCGTTTTCGGCCGTTCGTCTACTCTGAAATTTGGTAGCTAGTTCGAATGAGCTTTCCAGCGTTTGCGGACTTCTAACTTTAAGAAAGTTCTGATTTGACGGAAGCAACCGTCGCAAAATTATTTCTATGATATTTTTGTCGGTGCTTTTTCCATATAATAACTTGACAATGTGGATCTTCCTTAAGATAATATCTATTAATTCGTCGAAATTAGTTTGATATTTACTGAATAATTCTGATTCTAGTCTCGCACGGTCTCTCACAACTGGGAATGCTTTCAATAGCGAATTTAAAAAATTTTCCCAAGCATACGTTTCGGATCCTGGATCCCCCAACAAACTTGCCAATATTCTTGTACCACCTGATGGATTGACCTTTTAAGTTTGACGTGCCGATGATAATTATTTGCGTTTGATTGACAGGATGTAATGTGAAGTGTAGATCCAGCTACTCCAGGAAGTCCATTACGGATCCTCTTCCATCAAAAGTTGCTGTTGGCTTCTTCGCCGCTCTCATAGTTTCCACGATAAATCTGAATCCCTCCATGGGGTTTGGTTGTGGCTGAGGAACTGAAAGGTGGGAGGGATCAACGAAAAATCTTCAGTACCTAGAGGCATGGTTTGTTAAGAACAACTTCGAGCGCCCAATGTGGAGTTTTACGTTGTGTTTTACGTATTTAATTCCAATGATCAGTCTTAGAACCCCACACACACTAACAAGCGAATAATCGCTTAAGTGTGGGAACAAACACGTAAGACGTAAGAAAGGTTAACTACCCTTTATTTCTTAGAAGATATACAATCATTTCCTAACTCTGAGTATACAGAAAGCCTCCATTTGGGCTTGAACTTAATTGATTATGAATTTAAACTAAACAAATCTTAACTAAAGCTATCCGAAAGATATAGCCGAAGCTATCAGGTTTCTAAGTAGTTGGCTCCTAAGTATTAATTAAATCGACAAAGCCAAGCAAGGCCTAAAGTATGGCCGAGCGTAGTATCTAGGAGAGACGTAGCCAAATGGCAAACGCGCACTAGTCAGGAAAACTAGACTCTCTCTCTCGAAGTCGGTGAAACATCGACTTAAATAGTACTCATTTGCATTCACTGCGTTTCTGAAATTACATTCTGGTTGGAAATTGTAAGCTGAAATTAGAACAGAAAGTTGCATAACTTAAAATAACTGTTAATAAAATTAGTATAAACCTTACAACGTATTCTCTGATATTACATACATCCTCTGAGACAACAACAAATTTTCCACTCTGATTTCCCTTGCAGAAATAACGGTACGAAAATTGAACATTCCGGAGGTTCCTTCACTTGTATCTTCTTCACCGTGCGCTGGGAGAGAGATGCGCATTTCAGATTATTCGCATCACTCGGTGACGTGCACTACTCTGAAATTTGCATAATTTTCGGGCCATTTCTTCTTGGTGTTGCATTTTTAATGTCGGGTAGTGTACCTCATATACCTCAAAAACGAATAATAGCCTCAGAACGTTGAAATTTTGTATGTCGAACTGCTATAACATGTAGTTGAGCACTTCCTTGTTTGGCTGGCCAAATATATATATACGCCCTCTCTGTTTACTCGGCGCCGTGAGCTTAGATTCTTAATTTTTATTTGTCGATAAATTGCGCACTTTTCGCTTTAAAAGTGATTGAATTATGATGTTCTTATGTTTCGGTTAAGGTTTTTACGCCTTTAATTAATCTGCAAGAAATAGCTGTAGAATTATGGAAAATTTTAAAGTTGTTTAAATACTACTCAGCTTAACGAAACTGCCACTTGTTTACATCTGAAAAATCTTAGCAGAATAGTGAATTAAGTCAGTTTCTGCACTAACTTCAGGTCTTTTTGCCGAGTGGGGCCAAAAGTAAACTTTCAATTTGGTGCACTGAAAAATCTGTCTTTCTGTCCTCTGACAGTATTGCTTGTTTTTGCGTAGAAACTCTAATTTTAATTGTAAAAATTGATTTTTAAATGTTTTAACTGCATGTGGCGTTTTAGGGTTTTTTTTTTGTATTTTCAATTTTTTGAAGTTGTTCTGAGTTTTTATGTATTTTTGCGTTATCACGAAATGACTGAATTGACTGAATGAGAAATGCATCTCTAATTAAAGTTAAAAAAATAAGCTTATATAAAATGCATCAATAATTTAATATGTCTTGCAAAGAAGTCATGCGGTGTCCACATCAGATTTATGTATTTAAGCAATGGGAAAGGCTAGGAATTATTGAAAATGTTGAACATGAGGGAGTAAAGGATTTGGAATACTATTTACCTCATCTGTCTAGAATTAAAATAAACATCCTAACCTAAAAAATCAGACAGTCTTCGATGCGTCGGTGAAATAAGCAAATTAGTCATCGTTAAATGATATTTTGGTTAAAGGATCAAATATAATTGAGTTAATCCCTGATATAGTAGACAGATTCAGGTTGTATCCAATAGGATTATCGTCTGACTTCGAAACGTCTTTCTTACAGTTAAGTATTAATGTGCATAGAAACTTTCCTAGACTCTATTTTCCTTCTGAAACTGAAAAAATTCTTTGTAGATATTGCAGAGTAGCATTTGATGTTTTCTCCTTATATTTGTATCTGTAAATCATTTGCTAGGGGATGTATATGGGGTATTTTCCGATGTTACGTTGCGATTTCGTCATTAATTTTATGTCAATAACTGTATTGCAGGTGTGTCTGGATGAATTAGAGCAATTTGTCCCTCCGAACGTGTACTAAAAAGCGAATTTAATTTAAGAAACTGAGAGAGTAATATGCCTAGTTCGCATATCTGCAAATCTGCTGGAGCTACGATTCTTTTGGACATTGAATCTAGATCGAGATAGCCTGAGATGCTTTGTACCTACAATTGAATTTAAACAGAATTAGAAAAAGAGAACTATTTTGTCTTGCGTATAGCAAATAATTGATCCGCTTAGAATTTTGTGCCTGTTACACTATTGTCAAATCTGTTGATGGAGGAAACATGGAGAAACAAACTAAAATGGGTCAACTCTTTGCCTGACAACATGGAAAAACCATTTTCAGAATACCTGGTAAAACTGCTAGTGTTCAGTAACGTCGAGGTTCCATGATATGTGGAAGTAAATAAGACGTCTGAATGACATGCAGATGCATGTAAAACATTGTGTGAAGCTTGTGTTTTTATACGAACTGAGATTTCTGTTGGTGTCAAAATTCGTTTCTTCTGAGCCAGATCTAGAGTTGAACATCTCAAGGAACTGTAGATACCGAAATTAGAACTAATATGGTGTTGTATAGGAGCTCGATTAGCACATTCCATTGAATTAGCTCTTGATTTGCGAGAAATAAAGTTACATTTTAGTGTGATACCATGGTGGCCCCATGGTGGGTCCGAAAACGGAAGGAATTGTTCGAATTTTGTTTCAAATATTGTAAAGGAGATCCACCAGTTAACCTGACTAGAAAATTGGAGAAATGGTCCAGGTAAAATGAATGTTTCTGATGTTATTTCTCGAGTATGTTCGGTCGAAAAGTTAACTAAAATTCATTGATTTGAGGGTCTACTATGACTGTTCGAAACTTATGAGAAATGCCCGCCTAGGAAAATATTTTTGAAAGGGAAGTACTAGATGAAGAAAAGGAAAAGTTTCACTTAGCATTTTTAATTTTCTGAAGAAAGTATACCATTTTATGCAACGAGATAGTCTAAACACTGATCCATTGTTTGTCTTGTAACCCGAATGTAACGTTTTGTAGATAACAAATGCAGTAGACCTAAAGGTAGAAGATTTGGAGAACTTTCATTACCGGAGGTAGAACATGCAGAAAAAGCTTTTGATTGAAAAGACACAATCTGAATATTTTCCTGCAGCTAACATTGTACCAATCTGTAACGTATTTGGAGATGAAGAGGGACTCATTACTATTAAAGCTCAAATGACTGAGCCCATCGATTCTCCATCCTTTATTTCGACCATATTATCGTCAAGGAAATGTATTTTCACTCAAACATTAATTTAACTGTTTCATCAGATGAAATGTTATGCAGGAACATAGAATCTGTTAAGTATTTTACTTGAAAAATTCTGGATTGACAGAGGTAGGAAAACTGTTTGTAATATCATAAAAACTGTATCAAATGTAAACTTTATAATGTCAAATGTAAGCTTAGGGTGTAAGGATTTTAACGCGTGAATATTTTTATGCAAATTGTACTTGCTAACACTTAAGTATTTAAGTTGTGGCTTTTTGCCAAGAGAAGAAGGAAGGAGAGAGAGCTCTCTTATTACGAGTTTTCACGCGAGTCTGCCATCAGTTACTGTCCGCCTTTAAGGCCAGGGGTTAACCCTCTAGAAAGTTAGAGACGTATTGTAGTTTTTCGCAGTTTGCGTACTACAAACGTAGTAATTTAAAAGGCTAGTCTTCTGTGTCATCTGTGTAAGATACTTAAAAGTTAGCTCTTATTTAAATTTTAGTTAGTTAGTAGTCTTATATTCTTTTACGTTCAGACCACAAGTGGTTGATCTTTGTATTCCGAAGTACGGGAACGTCTGTAAAATCGGTCAAACAAAATAAAGGTTAATTTGAACCCTCTTTACCTTTGTTGTATCTTTTACACACGCACGAACATAGCTTTTAGTAAGCTCCCTGTTCCTACTCAGGACTATAGCTATGTATGCAAAATCAACTAGAATCTACAGAAGTCCTGATAAGGGAACCTGTCCTCTTGACAGCTGATAGGGTGACAGATAGAAGAGCCTTTGGAGTTCTCGGATAGATCTTACAAGTGGTCCAGAGAAGGTCTTCCGAGGACTATATATTCCGACAATGGGAACAATTTCAAAAGTGCGTTTAATGGTCTTTGTGAAATTTACTGGAAAAAAGTGTATAAAGAAGCTGAATTATATGGAATTCAGTGGAGAAACAACCCGCCTACCGCTACTTAATGGGAAGGCTGATGGGAGAGTATTATTAGAATGCTAAAAGAGCTTCTAAGGAGAACCTTGGAAAGATGAGTTGTATCCTATGTAGAACTAGAAATCCTCTTATGCGACTCTGAGACTGTGATTAACTCGCGTCCACTTACATACCTATCTGGGGATTGCGATGATTTAGTCCATTTTACGCCAGGTATGTTACTTCTTAAAAACTCTGAAACTTAGGTGACTAATATTGAGTTTATTGATGCTAATCGCTAACGTAAACATATCTGATATCATACTAAACATTTAGAGGGATAAGAATGCGAGAGTACTTTAGCTTATTAATTCAACATCAAAGCAAAAAACGTCATTACTTCAAAGTAAAATTGGTTGATATGGTTCTCGTCAGAGATGATTTTCAAAAACATTTTAATTGGCCACTTGCCAAAGTTATAAAACTTAAATTCAGTCGAATGTTTTATTAGACCTATCTAGACAATAATTTCCTTTCGAGATATTATGTAACGAAATTCTGAATTCTCTTTTACAGGTTAAAGATAATGATGCTGGCCTGAATGAAACTATTCGAAATCGACTTCAAATGGTTCTAGGCCTTCTTAGGAAGTTCAAACCACCCGAAGCGAAAGAGTTATTAATGTGCGTCATTACCTAGACTTATTTAATAACTTGGAAGAGTTTGAGCTTCCGGCAGTAGCCGCAGTCTCAAAAGTGGGAAGGGTGTTAGAAATCAACCCTAATCTCACCCGAATTGAAGTTCAGAGATAGATGAATTCTTTTCCGGTGGTGTAAAAGAACTGAACTGAAGAGATAGATTTTGCTCTTGATTGTCGAGTGTGTACGCGAGTCTGCGACGCAGTAATGATGAATACGATAATTTTAAGTGTATAATTTCGTTTGCCATCAATTAAACATTATTTAATCGTTAAAGTATTTCTTAGTGATTTATTCCGACTTGACAACTGCTGATTGTTATTTAGACGCACGAAAGCCCCTTCAGAATAGTTAGATTTTACAATCTTCATCAGTTTACATGCAAAATATAAATAGTCTAGCGAATACAAAAAAATATTCCAGCACTTGACATTTAAACGTAAACATTGATCAGCTGAGTGCGTCCACGGGACACACACTTTTTTATCTTCGCGTTTTCTAATAAGAGATGAACGTCATCTAACAGAAAACATTGGCTCAACACAAGCTAATCGAAACATTTCTTGGCAAACATACGTAAGTACAATTCATGTTTTCATATGACATCGTTCGGTGCAATAAATAGCGCGCGCGAGAATTACATGGCAACATTCAAAGTGCAAAGGCACATTTATCATTGTGCAGGATCACTCCTGTGACTGCCGAATGATGATTACAAATTTCTTCGAGTTTATTTCATGGGAAACGCTGATCGCTTAACACTACCGATTGAATACGGGCACTAAACGAGATATTGTTACTAAATTACAAACCTTATTTGAGCGACACAACGAATTAATTCGACTGTTCAGAACAGGACTTGAACAAATGCTAGCTGGTAACTACAAATTTGTAGTTAGAGCAGACAAAGCAATTTTCGGCCTACAAGAAAGACAGTAAAATGCACCAACAATCGATGAAGTGGCGATCGTTTTAGTTGACGAAAAATGTAAGTCTCATGATATACTCCTTCATCACAGAAGTGATGATGTTCGGCGGTGGAAATGTTGGGAGAGTCTCAGTAACTCATTTTTCATTGAAGGATTACAATATTCGATTTTATTTTGACAAGAAGACGATAGATAGCATTTTAGCACGAATTCACAACCAGATGAGGAAATGCGAAAATTGAAACCGAACAACAACTCTATATTAAATGAAATCACCCAAGTTACGTTACGAAGAATACATTCATTTACGTGATGCAGTTGATAATGGTAACAACATGAATCCCACTGAATTGTGAAAAATTGTCATACTAACGAGCACATTTACGAGAAGTCCATGGGACATGCATGAATACTCTCGAGATGAAATGCCATATGTTCTTTCATATCCAGATTTGCTCATTACATTTATATGCAATCTAGCGTCGGATGAAATAAAGGAACTCTTATTAACTAAACAATGATCATCGGACCACTCACGATATTTCCGTCCGAGTGTCCAAACTAAAATTGAAATTATTTAATGGATTTCATTGTCAAGCATCATGTTTTGGAAGACACGCTGTTGGACATATTCCATTGTATAGCAAAAAGGAAGATTCTCACATGGACACATTTTGATTCGGATGATCGAAAAAGTCACACCAGATTAAATTCATGAAATCATCTCAGCAGAAATACCAGATGTCACTACTATTCCAGCCTTATTTGAATCTTCACCAGAAACATCATTCATGGTCTATGTGGCTTACTCAGGAACAATTCACTATGCATGGCTGATGGAAAATACACGAAACGATGTTAAAGGACTTACTTGCCGAGACGATCACTGGCAATGATGGATATCCATTCTATCATCGATGATCAACTGAATAAAGCGGTAAACTATTATTTTAAAAATGCGAAACAATGATGTTAAAATCGATAATTTTTGGTTGTACTGTATTCACCGTTACTCTCGAAAACGTACAAAGCACACATCAATGCACAATGTATTGCAATTCAATGAAATCAATCAAGTATGTTTGTAAATATGTCAACAAAAGAAACGATATGATAGTTTTTAGAGTAGGAAATGCAGTTGAATTTATTAATAAAATCGACCAATAGGAACTGGGATGCTACATTAGTAGCAATGTAGGAGTATGGCGCATTTTGTCATTTTCAATACATGAACGTCATCCAACAATTGTTCATTTGGCAGGGTGTCGGAAAATGAAAGCGCGTGCTGTTCACAACAGAGAATACACTTGCAAGGACATTGACTCTACCGCCAACAAACTTAACTGCATTTTGCTAATTGTGTGAGGATGTTATGTTTGCAAAGGCGCTGCTTTAATCTGGAGCGCCAGGCTACTACACGTAAGATGCTGCCTCAACTAAAACCCTTCAACATCGCAAACAAAGTAAAGCAGTTAGAGGACATGCCGATTTAAATTTGAACGACGCGTTAGGCCGTATGTACAGTGTTGAGCCAAACAATTCAGAGTGTTTTTACTTGCGGTCGCTGTTAACCAACGTGCGTGGACCAACATCCTTTCAAAAACTGAGAATAGTAATAGGTCAAGTATGTAACGCTTACCGTGGAGCTTGCTAAGAATTAAACAATGCACACTAGGACACTTCACTTGTTGATGCATCGAATACTGCTCAACCACAGAAAAAAGTAAGTGCTTCCCTTCCAATCCAAATAATTTTTGGGAAAAATAAAAACAGTACATGATTGAAGACATCCTACAACGTTTACGCGCAACGAATCAAAATCCGGATATTAAATTCACACCAAACGTGTTGGTTTCGATTGAAGACATATTTGACAATCGCTAGTAAAGCACTGATACAACTAGTAACGGCTGCACCGAATTGATCTCGGAACTATCTTTGCGATCATGATTTGCAACGAGGTTTTAACGAATTGGGTACATATATTCAAACGAATCTTTGGAAATTTGTTCCAGAACAACTCATAGCGTATAAGAGAATAATGCGTGCAATTAGAAGACAAAGTGGCGGATTGTATTTCTCAGATATACCCGGAGGCACAAGCAAAACATTTCTTATTTCACTTATTTTGGCAACCGTTCAATCACAAAAAAAATTACACTAGCAATCCTATCATCCGGAATCGCGGCAACGTTCTTAAATGGTAGTCGAACAGCGCATTCAATACTGAAATTGCCGTTGAATATGTAAATCATTCAGACATTACCATGCAATACTAATGGAACTAGTGGAATGGCAGAAGTACTCAAATCATGTTAACTCATTATCTGGCACACAAGAAAGCATTGGAAGCGCTTGATCGTACACTAAAGCTTTAAGAAGAAATAAAGGGGTCTCCGGTATTACAGTCATTTTATTGTCTGGTGGTTTTGGGGCAAACTTTAGCAGTTATACGACGTTCAACACCTGCTCATGAACTTTATCCATACCTCAAATCATCGTTCTTAAGGCAACATGTTCAAAAATTGACTTGAAAGACCGATATACATAACAACTACAACATGATGCATTCGCTGAATGTTTTGAAAAATAGTTTTTTGGGAATGAGAGGATGGCAGTCGATGAATATACTATGTATCAAGAAGAATATGTAAATTATCCAACTGAATTCTTAAATTCACTTGATTTTCCAGGCATGCCGCCGCACGTTTTAAAATTGAAAATTGGCGTGCCTGTCATTCTTCTCCGAAATATCAATCCTCCACGACTTTGTAATGGTATAAGGCTTTCGGTGAAAAAAGCGCTGAATAATATCATCGAAGGTACGATTTTAAACGGAAAATTTAAAGCAGAAAATGTACTGTTTCCACTTATCAAAATGGTTCTGATAGATATGTCATTCGACATTCGCAGTTTTCAGTGCGACTCGCATGTGTAATGAGACATCAACAAAGCACAGGGACGATTGCTTACAAATTGGTGGAATAAATTTGGGAAATCTATGCTTTCAACATGGGTGTGCTCAGGCGTCAGAAAATCTTACGATTTATTCGAGTACCCACCAGACGGAAAAACAGAAACTATTGTGTACACAAAAACACTTTAATAAACGTAATTAAGGCATAGACACTTTCTTTCCTTTAAGTAGCACTACAACGCAAGCTGGGTAACAGCTAGTTAGATGTTATATTTATTTATGCCGAGAAACTAGAAGCATCGATTTTCGGACTCTCCTTTGGTCTTACTATTTTCCTTTCTTCTAAAATCTGCCCACATCGTGGGAATAACTTCGGTTTTCGGAGTCAAAGTTTTATTGTAAGATTCTTAGCTGACAGAAATGAGGCTTATCGATCACTTGTGTAGTTAACTAAAGGGTATAACACTTTTTCCTTCTAATCTTATCTAATCTTTTGCTCAGATTTATTTTAGTTTTATCAAACCTCTTATCTTGGTACTATATTAAAACTTACCGTGCCCAGAAAGTTTTGCATGCTTCTTTGCACATTCAAAAGAAGTTTATTGGTGACTTTGCTAGTATAACGAAGGGATTTATTCTCACATTTGACTTTTCTTAAAAAAAAAAATAAGAGACCCACATCTTAAGCTATTTCGCACTTTTCGACATTATTTCATGCACTGAAGAGTTTTTCTTGCTTGCTTTGCAATAACATATCGATTTGATAGCACTATTCTTTCGCTAGTTCCTTTTCTTTCATTGGCGCAAAAGTAAGATGTTGAAAGTAAATACATTTCTTTTCCAGTTTTATTTGCACTTTATCAGTCGCACCTTTTTTTAAAACTCCACACAAAGCTGTCTTGAACTAAATCATTTACTGAAACAGCTTACAATTTCGAATATATTTTCAACTTTTACAAATTTTAATAACAAATTCCTGGTTTTAAAATTTATTTAAAAGTTTTATTGCCGTACTATCTATTTTTCTAACGTTACTTAAATGACATTTTTATACTGTAAGTTGATAAGTAATTTTAACTGAAAAGGAAATTTTTTCTTACTATTACTTTCTAAAATATATGTCTTGGAAATATTAATTTGTGAGCAATTGTAGGCTGACTGAATGAATAATAGGGAAGTCTGAATATTTTGCGACGAAAATGCTAGCTGTATAAAAATGCACCGTTATTAACTGAAACAGAAAATGAAAACATTTTACATCTTGAAAGAAGGTAAATTTTATGGATCTTCATTGCGTCCTGAAAAAATTATAACCAAAATTGTTGGAAGTATAGCTAATGCAATTATTCCTAAGCGACACTTCTAAGAAGTAAAATTAATTTAATTTTCTAAATTTGACTTTGTTTTGTATGATTTGCATCAGGAGTTTTTAACTGTAATTTACTTATATTCATTTTTCTGAATTTCAGATAAAATCTTTTTCGATATTTCATTTCTTATAGTTTTGCATGTTTGATATTTTGATATCTAATACAGTGTAACAGTTTCCCAACAATATCCCAAAATTACCTTGCGAATAAATTTATTACGTCTTAAATCGGGCACTTCATTTTAGCGCTGAATATTTTAAAAATTCAAACATAATTTAGACCTGAAAATAGAAGTAACCGAGTTTAGATAAATGAGAATATTCCCTTTCCTTTCCTGGCCTAAAATAATTAGATTAAAAAAAATATCTGAAGGCTTTCATGTTTTGCATTACGCCCAAGGGATCATTTTTTAACGCTTTGTGTGTTATCTTTAATTATTAAATATCACGTTCTTCGCACTTAAACCCTAAAATTCAGTTAACAGCTATATCACAAAATAATTTAAAAAGAGCATATCTTCAGAATTTCCGATACACAATCTCGCGCTGGAGATAAAATGCTTTTTTTTTCTCTACAGTGTTGCCATTGCTCGCTTTGAAATCGTTGAGTTTCTTAATTAAATACTCATAAATGGTTTACAAAATATGAAATAGATAATAAAACAAATTCCAAATTTGGTCTTCCAGATACCCATATTAGAGTGGAGACGTACGTTATTCAAAATTTGATGGCTCTAAGTACCGTTGCTTTATCACAGTGCGATAAACATGCATACATTTATGCAGATTCTTCATTATTTAATTTCTTTAAATATAAGACAGGGATCTGATATTTGGTGGCAACAATTTAAAAAGTGATTCGCCGTTTATAGTGAATCAACGCAAAGTGCCAAAACGAAATTGATAGCCCTTTTGTCCTGACGCCCTTTGGGGTATTAATTTTTGTCTCGATCGTATATTGCCAAAAACACAATAATTTTTGGCATTAATGAATTGTTTGACCTTATAATAACGAAGAAGTATTAGGAAAACCTCAGTTCAGAAGCAAAATTTATGAAAATCAGTGTAAGCAAAATTTAAGAAGTCGCGTGCGCTTTAAGCTTTTTAATTAGTATAGTATTTGTCTCACAGAATCAAGCATTATGTTTAACCTCACGATTTCTTTTATTAACCAAAGACTGTTTCCCTTAGAAGTCCTTCACAAAGGCGTCCTTAGTCACATAATCCGGTACTTCCTTATTATTACCACCCCATTTTGTTATCTTTGTGAAGTTTATAGATAATTTACCAGCTTAGAGAGTCATCAAATGGCCGGCGCTCTAATCACGCTCATTTATAATTTACTGACGACTAGAAGAGCTCCGATTAAACCACGTTATCATATTTTCGATTTTCACAAATAGTTTGTTAACAAATCAGAATAATTCATAATTGTCTAGTCTCCTCAATATTAACGCATTCCCTCCCCCCTAAGAAAATTCTGTTAAAAAGTGCTGAAAGTGATGGTTTGCCAAGAAATAAGGAAGATGCTGTATCTTTCTTCCGAGAAAGACGAATTATACCTCCATTCGAATATGCAAAAGTAGCAATTAAATGAAACTTCATATCAATGAGAACATTTCGAAATACAGCGTGAAAAGTTGCAAATCAAAGAAAAGCATACATTTTGACTGCAAACTGAGCGATTTCAGGATATTATTTGTAAAGGCGCAGAGTTTTATTTACTATTGCACAAAGGAACATACGTCGATTAAGTGGTGGAATGGCCAACTCAGCCTTTACGAACGTACAACTGTTAGTTTACTTTAATTTATTTATTATAGCAAAGTACGGGAGAGGTTATTTTCCTAGGGAAAATGATGACTTCGTGGAGGACTTTCTCGTGACTTTCTTATCTGTTGTTGTTTCAAATCCCCTTGGGGCAGGAAAGCCTACACCATGCCCAAGAGATCTTGCCGCACAAGCAAATCGCAGATGTCGTCCTGCTCAGCCGATAACTGTCTCAGGAAGACCCTTATACGATCCAATAGGTGAGCGGAAGGGGGAGAGAGGGAACAGGCACACGAGGGGAAGGTCTTTTCTCCCTCTCTGAATTTCATGCATCCAAGATGCTCACTTTTGAATCTGGCCATGGCCATTTGGATAGGCCTAGATCTTTACTCAGAAGTAACAGGCCTGGTTGTTCAGCGAAATACCACTGGCGAACAGGAGAAATTTTCCATGCCATGCTAGTTTTATGTTTGTAGTAGGAATGAATTTCGGTTGGGCATAAATCAGTGGAAGTGTATGTAGGGAGATCACCACCATTTCTTCCCAGCTCTTCAGCTGTTTCGTTATCATACACCCAACATAGGACGGTATCCACTGGAGATATATTAATTTACGCTATCCAAACTCGAAAAATTTAGATACAATATCCTGACCAGTCTTATCCATGATCTTAGGCCAGTTTTTAAGTTACTGAATAGAGCTTCTGCTGTCTGTCAGATTCCATAAAACTTCATTACTTGAACAGAGAGCATAATCAAGTGCTTTGCTGATGGCGAAAAATTCTGATCTAAAGACGGAGCAGTGATCAGAGTTTCTGATGCTGCGTCTGATATCTTCTTCAGGGGTGTTACAATAAATGCCACTCCCTGCTCTACTATTACTCCCTGCTCTACTACTACTCCCTGCTCTGATCTTCTTCCATCTGCATATATCACAAGGGCCTGGGCTGGAATATCATTAATGATTTCAAGAGCCGTTTGACTGAGAAGTTCCGGGTGATATTTACTCTTGACAATATTAGTCAACAATTTCTCACGGATGTTAACATGATTAAAAGAAATATCTGGAGCAAAACGGCAGAATTGGACTTCCACTGGACTTTCTTATCTTCCTAGCAAAAGGAATGACTTCGTGGAAGGAAACTGGTTCGCATCCTCCTCAAAAACATGGGGAAAACTCAGAAATACCCATTCAGCCAGCCTATTCGCCTAACTCAGGTCGAATTACCATTATTCAGCGAGTTTACCACTTTACCGCTGGTGGCCAACAAAGCTATTGGCTGGACAGTTTTATGAGAGAGGCGTATTCCCTACATCTACTTCGATAATCATGTTAGCGAATAGGAAGTTCTGAGAAAACTGTTCACATAAATGAAAAGTTGTTTGTACAGGGAAAATAAAGCCGACATGATTCGTTCACAATGCTGGATATTTAGAAGGTTATGCCGAGAAACTGATGAATCGCTTTTCGTTCAGTTCTGAATAGAGAGACAACCAAGCTCGTGACAAACCAAACTCGTGATCGTCAGTTGTTCGCAAGAAGGATCGGGCAAAGGTCGTCAGTTATGTACAAGAGGATTTATTCAAACCGTTGACAAACGCATAAAACAGAGAAAATGGTTGGTTTAGTTGGTTATAGCAAAGCACACAAGGGCTATCTGCCTAATAGAGAAGGAATGTTTTCGTGAATGCGTGAAAGATTTTAAAGAGGTTCGTATAATGTTACGCATGGGGAAAAATACGAAAATGCCCTTGCAACTAGCCCGTTCGTTGAGAATCGAATCCAGATCAGAACTACCAGTATTAAGCGATTTTGTCGCTCAGTCGTTAGTGGGCCCAGAGAGCATAGAAAAAGCAGGTTAGCGACATTTCATTATGAATCATAAATTTCATTTTGTGCATCTATCGGCAGCTGCTCATACAGAACGTTTTTAAAGGCTGTGTGGCTCTCCGCTGAGAGACGGAATAAAATTCAAAGAAGCACGATTTGCCATGAGCCGTACTTTGCGGGGTTCCTATGACGAAAAACCTTGTAACGAGAAAATGATTCTGATGTTATATTAAAATCAATTTAGCAAAAAAGGCAGCAACAAAGTGTATGGGAAAAGTAAACATGAACTTTACAACAATCTTAACGGAAACTTACATTTACAAAATGGTGGTTAATAGCATTGAAATATCAATAGCTCTAGCGTCTCCAAGTAACCATCCAGAGGAATATTACATATATCTCAGTAATTTCCTTATTTTTAATGATTACACTGAATATATTTAAATTTAAAACTTATTTTCTGTAAGTAGCTGATTATGCATTTCGTAGAAGTTCCTAAAATATGTAATTTCGTTTATTAGTCTGTGGAACACAACTATACATGTTTCGCGTAAATATTTCGTTGTAAAGTAAAAGGATTAGACAAAAAAGAATATACATTGAGGAGCGAGTTACAGAAATATGCTTTCTGCTTAAATATTTACTGCTTAATATCGTGCAGTTCTTTCTAAAACTAAAACTAAACTTTTCTTACACAAATACGCATGACAAATGACTAAATGAACAGCATATGGTGACATTATGCATAAAGGGTCTATAATATTTATAAGGAAAGTAAACCAAATGTATTCCCAGAGCTCTTTCTGACAAAGATAAAAGTGAATACAAAACATCGAGTGACAGAAAAATATTGCTTGTGAAAACACAGATAGACGATTTCTTCGTAAATGCAAAAACACTGATGTTCGAAAACAGCTGCAGGTGACCTTAAATGTAATGAGTAAAATTTTGACAGATAAAAACGTTTTCCATTTCTTTCGGAAGAAAAATTTGTATGCATTTTAGAGACGGAGAAAATAACAAATTCAGGTTTAGATTTAAATTACCTTTAAGGAATATTTTCTTATAATTCAGAAAACAAATTTGAACTCTATTATATTTTTAAATCAGACATATTTATTCCATGCACAAAAGACAAATTGCAGGTGGGCATCAAGTGTTAAAAATGGCGTTCTGAATACAAACAATAATTTCACCAGTTACATAGTTCTTATTCTTGCCAACAATGGAATCTTTGATCTCTGCTGAAAATCGCTGAACCCATACCACAATTTCCATATTTTTTTTCAAGTGAATCATTAGTAAACCGAAAATGGAACAAAAATTCAATTTGAAATTATTGACGCTTGAATATATACTTTGTTAAAACATTTTAAGATATTTGCGAGTATTATGCCTGGTATTATTTACGTATATGAATGGTACCTATTTTAACGAAATGCGTTTTTACATCTAATAATGATATTTAGCCGGCAACTAATCAGGTCAAATTCCTTACTATTTATTGTGAGGCCCTTCTTCGAAGTGTCATAAAAATCGTTTTAGATTAATATTCAGTACAAAAATATTCAAGGCTCCTTGGAATGTTTATCTCTTTACAAATCGGGAAAACTTTAGTGTTTCACAGTGAATACTGTAAATAAAATAGTTTATTAAGAGCACAAAACATAGACGATATAGCTGTTTAATGATCTGAACCAGCTACAAATCATTACTTATTGATTAATATTAAAATTAAGTTTATAAAGTATTTCTCCAGCCTTCTTATCATGCCTTGGTGGTATAGTGGTGAACACGCTCGGCGCGTATTCGAGAGATCCGTGGTTCGAGTCCCGGCGAGGGCATTGCTCATTTTTCATGTCTCCTGCTTCGAAATAACCTCATGTCTCTACAGTGGCGCCCGAACTAAAAACGATGGTGGATGACGATTCTGCATCACCAGGATTTTGCGAATGGGTCCAGTAATCCCCAGTCGCCCTTTAAAAAGGGGAATATATAAGGTATTTCTCCCGCCTCCTTAGCATGCCTTCGTGGTGTGTGGTCAGCACGCTCGGTGCGTATTCGAGAGGTCCGGGGTTCGAACCCCGGCGAGAGCACTGCTCATTTTCCCCCTATCCTGCTGTCAAAAAGTACCTAATGTCAATACAAGTTGATGTACCGATATGTAACGGCTGTGGATGGGAAAAACATTTCCATAAATTTAGAGTGATAGGTACTGATATCTTTAAACTTTTATGAAATATCTACTAGTAACTCCAGTAACTTTACAGTACATATTCCAGGAATTAATATACATTTTACGTCCTGGCTGGTTCACAAAACAGAAAACTGCAGCAAATTCTAGTGTAGTTCTGCATTTTTACAGAAAAAATATCATTTTTATTGATGAATTAACAATAACAAAGTAAATTAAGTTCAGAAAGTCTTTTATTGCATAATGATTTAAAAACTAAGGTAATTTAAAGTAATAATGTTTAAATCACCTTAGTTTTACGGTTTATACTCCTGCAAACAATCATTCTTAATCTTGAATTATATATTTTTTTTGCGTTGCAAAATTTATCATTTAGTGAAACAAGTACACATAATAACTATCAGTTGCATCATAGTCACTCTATGAATTTCATGCCACATCGGTCGTCGTGGAGTCCAAAATCGATCGCTTTTCTGGTTAGGCAGAGGACCTGGTTAGAAAAATAAGTTACTATCTCCAAAAGTTTAAAAATACTACAGTTTAACATTAATAAAATTACGATGAGCGCTACCAAAATTAAACTGGATCAGCTCTTGGATCTTGCTGAAAATTATGGAATTCAGATTATTGCTCTACAGGAAACTAAGTCAAAGACCAGTACCTTACTTAAGGTTAAAGGATCAGATTTTTTCGAATTGATAGACAGAATAAAAATAGAAGTCTTGTTTTTCTTGTAGAGACATTAGCTACCAGAGGATAAATATCAACAGAAGTATCATAGGTAACACTAACCTCGAGATCCAAGGTATTAGGGTTACCTGGGAAGGTAAGCCCCTCAACATCTTTAATATATATCATCCTCCAGAAATCAAGAGTTTACCGAAATAGCTACGAGATTTATTTGTTGCAAGCACCATCAGCATCGGCGACCTTAACGCTAAACACCCAGTTTGGGGTTCCTCCTGTACAAACTTGAGAGGATATGAATTACTCAACATGTCTGATAAAAAAGGCTTCATAGTCCTTAACGATGGTACTCACTATTCGTACAATTATAATTCCAAAGAGGTTCTTGATATTTCAGTTGTTAGCCATCATATCAATTTTACTTTCAAATGGAATGTTTTAGAGGAAATAAATAGGAGGAATTCAGTGTACATCAATAGCAATAAATGCTGGAACTTCAAACGAGCTTTTTCATAACCTTTATTGATAAGGAGGTCAGAAAGCATCCTGTCATTGACAATCTGAACTCGAACTGGTTCACCCTAAAAAAAGATGATAATAGCTAGGCAGCTGCTTAACATTCCTAGAGGTAAAGTAAAGAGCAAACGAGGCTATTTAACCAGTAAACTATTTAACAACGATATGGCTAGAACAAAATTAAATAAAATTAATGTAAAATTAAAAAGAATGTATGCGCAAATTAAGAGAGATAAGTGGAATGAACTTTGTACTAGTCTAGATTCAAGATCTTCTAATGGCAAATTGGGGAAGATGGTGAAAAATATAAGTAAAGAACAACCTCAAGTTGACAGCTGTAGCACCATTCAGAGTAAAGATGGAGATTTCGTCCAGGATGATGCACAAGCTGCTAACATGTTAGGGGTGCATTATCAGAATATATAGACTAAACTATATATATAGACTAAACTTTACTAGAGACAACAGACACTTTAAGGCCTAGGTCAGTGGTATCGTAGGTGGTTGCCGCAGCAACTCACAAGATAGAATACCTATCTTTAACAAGGATTTCAATATCCAAGAGAGGCTGAGATTGTAGATTCAAATCTGAATAAAGTTCTTAGACTTGATGGTATACATGGGAAAATAACAAATAATTTAGGACTGAGTGGAAGATTTCTTAATATTACATATGCTTCCTGGAAATTGGAACAGCTTCCACGTGATAGAAGAAGAGCTTTTGTTTTTCGTATAAAAAATCCCAGCAAACAGGTTAATTCTCTGGAGAGCTTTAGACCAAATGCTTTGACCAGCATAGCTTGTAAAGTTATGGAAAAAATTATTTAATTGACTCATTTTTTATTTGAATTCTCAGGATCTTCTGCCGAATGGAATAATATGGTTTTAGAGGGCGACACTACGCAACAGATCAAGCATTTTATTTCTGCTACAATGTGAGAAAAGCTCGTAATAGAAGAGCTACTAATCACACTGTAGCAGCCTTTCTTGACTTATCTAAGGCTTTTGAAAGAGTATGGGAACAAAAACTAATTATGAAATCGTTCGATGATTTCGGAAGATGAGGAATGGCCCTTACTTGGAAATACCTTTTAAGAAGCAGACGTATAAGGGTGAAATTTAACAATTCCTTTTCAAGGAGCTTTAGACTGTACCAAGGAGTCCTGTAGGGATCTGTCGTGAGTTCTACTCTGTTTTCGCTCTTCCTAGCAGGTATCCATCCTAGTCGGTATGCTCTTCCTAACAGGTATGTCATCCTTGGGAGGTGTGAAGTATGTTTATTTGCCGATGATACTCTTCTCTGGGAATCTGGCATCGATTATAATAATTTAGACAGTAAGAATAATATTGCCCTTGACGGCTCACGGAATTTTGCTGAAAACCACAGATTGAGCTTTAGTTATAACTAATCTACTGTTGGGTTCTTTTCTACCAATAGAAAATTATAAGGATTTCTACCTAACATCTTACTGTCGATCAACCTCTCACCGGGGAATAATACCCAAAATATCT
The DNA here is from genome assembly GCA_000611955.2 of Stegodyphus mimosarum. NCBI lineage: Eukaryota > Metazoa > Arthropoda > Arachnida > Araneae > Eresidae > Stegodyphus > Stegodyphus mimosarum. Next base: position 344,871 of record KK114622.1, read on the forward strand.
GGGTTTTGTGTTAGATCCTGAGATATTAACAGTAAACATATAGATCACTTTGTGTCGAGCGCAAGGATCTTCACGTTTGCATAAGTCGAGCCATATACGAATGTCATTTGCGGAACTTTGTCTAATACGCTTCCGATTTCCTTGGGATTTGGAGCAGCAATCAAAGGCTTAAGAGAAACAGTGCATTTAGTAAAGTAAACTTTTGTAATCTAACCGCTAGTACTGTGGAACAGCACCACTTGACAAAGTGTATCGGTCCTTTGGAGGGTCTCATTGCTGTCCTTTTCCATGCTAACCTATCGATTCATCTTAAACAATCAAAAATACCTTTCAGATTACTTAAGGTACCTGGCTCTCGAAAGAAATAATAATATTCCATTGGTCGCTGTTCAAGTGTACACAGTCCACAGTAAGAATGATGATGATGGTAACTGGTAGTGCGGTTTACACAAAATCACAAATGTAGAGATAAATATTCAGATGAGGAATCCCTATTACTGCTCCGTTTCTCGTAGTGAGTTTATTGTCATAAATGTCTTGATTCTGTTGTGTTACTCACTAATAGAAAAAGAATTCTGGATCCTTTCTCATAGCAGAAGTTCTATTCAACACTTTCCCTTTTCACGTAGTGAATAATATAGGGGAGAATATTCTTAAAAAGCAGAAGCACCTTTCCTTGTCTCATCAGATTCATCTAAAGAGGATTTCTTCATATGTTGACATCTTGGGAAATGATATTGCTGACACCCTAAGGCCGATGCTGGAGATGCCTTTGTGTCTTCTATGTCTCTCATCTATATGGAGGTTTTTTCCATGACTAAGTACAAGAATAAAACCACTTGGCATGTTCCACCGGCACACCTCTGGTATCAAAGTAATCGACCGGGTTACAGTCTGGCACTTGACTGCAATATGAAACCTCATTCACTTCCTCAGTGGGCCCGTTTTGAGGGTTCCAGTTACTTTTTAAAGTCTGCACCAGATGAACCTCTTGCACCAAGTCTGCACCATCTGAACTACTCGAATTCAGCTGTACCTTTTCTGACCGAGTTCAACTTAGTTAAATTTTACCCTTTCTGCCTGAGTTCTAAGTTCACGTAAGATAAATTCTGTGCCGCATAAAATGATTTACGGTAAAGGACCGATTCGCAGAACTGGACTTCCAGACCATAGCCTTCCTTGGAAGCCCTTTCTGAATTTTTTGAGGGGTTCAAGTGTTTTTTGAAGTCTGCACCAAGTGCTGTTTTGAGCAAGCTTCCCGTGATCATATTTTTGCTTGCCTAGGGCTTTCTAAACAGGATCTTACTTTGGATTACAGGATTGCTGGTTTGGGATTTCTTTAGGCCAATGCTATGAACCTGATTTAGCCCTGCTAGGTTTTCAGAATGAGCAGCAACAACAGATGTGCTATAAGCTAATGCAACAATTGATAATGATGTAGTTTTAAGTTCTACCCCTTTTATTTAATTATTTATTTCACAGATGGCGCTGTTATTTTTATATATGGAAATTAAAACACTATTTGTAAATATAAATAGAAGTAATTAATCCGTTTAGTACCGAACAAAAGTTTTGTGCCTAAGCGAAGAATACTGGGCTAATTTGAGGAATTTGCTAAGGTTTGTGAAAAAAAAACTCATAAAAACAAAACTAAGAATGATATTTATGATACTATAAAAGCAGCATGTTATGAAATAAAGAAAGTATAAAGTAATGAGAAGTGCATTTCAATATTTATTGAAAGTACTGGTGATGGTCAATTACTGTACTAATGATAGAAGTGGCAGTGAAATTTACATAAAATCAAAAAATCAAGCCATAAAGATTCAAATGAGGTAGCCGGACTACTGCTTTGCTTCTTGTAGTGAGCTAATTGCCATAAATGAAGGCTTTGGTTCTCTTGTCACTCACTGATGGGAAAGAAATCTGGATCCTTTCTGATAGCAGAAGACCTATTCAGAAGAGTCAGACTGATTTATTAAAGACAAGTGATTCATGTAGCAAGTATAACATAAAAAATATTATTTTAAATATTTGTATTTAGTTATCTGGGTATTGAAAATATGTAATATTTACTTATTCTTACTCACACTAATAACGTATTTAGCACTCACGCTTACTTAGACCATTTAAAACGTTTCTTAAATTTACTTAGGAACAGAGTTCTTTCGCAATGCCAATAGTAAGGTGTCAAAAGAAACGCAAGGACATACCGTTGTTGGCATTTTTTGCAAGTGTTGCGAACGATGATATATCGTGGTCTGGAATTAAAAATTAAGAGGACAATGATAATTTTCCTTGATGAAGGAGGGATGGTACTGTATTCCATGTTCTCTTCAGATATAGGTACGCCGAGAATTTATTCAGGATGAATCTCGACTTATCCGTAAAGGGTACGGTGTTCCACTGAAGTCTGGTCCAAGACGCATGTTACCTACTCCATGCTAAGCACGTTCTCTTGTGTGCTGCAGTAAACAAGACGCAAATAGCAGTTATTCCTGCACTCAGCTCTGTCTCATGAAGCCTTTGAGTAACTGTAGAGTGTTAAATTTGGGTTCCAGTGGCAACATACAGTTCACATTAGAGCTGAGAACCTATAAATGACCTGTGTCCCCGCGCTTAAAGTACCAAATAGCGATCCTCATTCGTTGTTGTGGATCTTGGTCGACCTTATCTATGTCCTCTGGATATGGACCAGTGTTCTTGAACTATTTTAACAAACTGCAGACGGCAGTGGTTGTTACATTCAGCTTTGTAGTCACGTGCTATTGTCACTAGTCGGCCTCCAGTCTACTGTAACTTTCCATCTCATTCCATCATCCATACGCTCGTGGAGATTGATTTTGCATCATATCTTATAACATGTACCCACATCTTGCGTGAAACATAGCAATTGTTGTGAAGGAATACTAGACACAAATTACCGAAAATCCATCGTGCATTTATATTCCCTCCACTATCATGCGTTCAAGATTGGAACATGTTCTTTGTAAGTGAGTCATTATAGATTTTTGCCATTGTAAAATATCAGATGTCGCAGTTCATTTACGGCAGAATACACAATCTTTGACTACGGGAGTGAGCTACTACTCTTTAACGCATTTTCAGTAGTTTAAACGGTGAAAAAAGGCTTCAGTAACTTGCAAGTCCCCAATTTGATACCAAGCAGAGCACTAATAACCTTGCCATAGTAATCAACACAGAAATCCGTACAATGCAATAATTCTAGAAAATCATCACAGAGAGACAAAGAAAAATAAGGACAACAGGAACAAAAGTTGTAACTTAAAATAAGCCACATTGTTTAACAAAATACAAGTATTTTAACATTGCCTTTAAATAGAATTTTGAAACATGGTATTAAACAACCACAAAATTACATTGAAGAATATTCTTCATTAAAAGTTGTACACGTTCGGTTACGTCCAACATTCGGCGACATTAAAACACATAAAAAATTCTCTTATTTTAATTATGTAGTATTTGATGTAACGAAGAATTGTCTTGTGCTGCAGGGCTACGTGGGCCACTTTTTGTGGGTAAGGTTAAAGCAGCCCATTTTATTTTAAATTAAGATAATCATAGCAAATTCAAGTTTAATGAAAAGTTACATTTAAGACGAAGATCAGATTGCAGATTCTTTTTAATCTGTTTATTTTAAGTGCCTAACTTAATTTTTTTTAAAACTTCAAGAGATTTGATTGTAACCTGAAATTTTAGATTGCAAATGAATTTTTTCTTTTTCTCTGTTTAAGAGAAGAAGTAGATAAATACTTGTATGGGTAAGGGAACATGTACCAAATATTTAAATAACAATCGAAGCATTCGTAAAAAGCCCAACGTATGAAAAACATTTCTATTCGACTTATTTTCCTGTCGTTAGAAATAAAGGATTCTTTTTATTCAAAATATCGGACAAAATGTAATTCAGTATCTCAAGGAACATGTCTTTTCTTTTGCGTGGATGAGTATAACAAATCTCCATATTTGTGGATTCCTTCCAGCCGTGGAATTCAATTCAAAACAAATATTCTTCCCTGATACGTTTATGAATACGCTGTTGTAGACGATCTAATACTTTGCTACTTTAAATTTTGATCAGTTTTGAGGTATAAAAGAGACAAGAGATAAGAAGAAGAGGAAAATATGATACATGATTTTTTGCTTCAGCCAGTAAACCTGTTTAGATTTTCTTGGTTTGCAGCTGAGATTGGATATATCCTCTAAGGACTATATCAGATCTGATTTCTCTTCTGAATTTAAATTATCCGTTTTTGAAGGAGTGTCAGGTAATATGTTATAAGATGCTTCTCATTTTATTTTTGTTAAGTTTTTTATTCAGCTTATTTTATTCAACTTAGGAATGGGCTATTGCCTTATTAGTGCTCAAACGTATTGCTGTTATGTTTGCAGTTTTTGTTGTATAATGCAATTTTAGAGGAGTTGCGAAAATCATGTACCAAAAGCTGATAAACATAAAAAGTGTTAATCTTACTTTCAAAAAAACAATATAATTTCTAGTACAAGCGCAAATAATTAACCCCATGCTTGATTACCATAAAACAATTTACAATTTTTTAACTGTACGGTCGTGGACAGAAAGCATATACTAGTACAAAAATATTCATTTTTTTATATAAGTACCACATTAGCGTATTTGTATGTAGTCACAATCTACATACAAATAAAGGCTTTATCCTAAATTCCTGGATTACATTCAAAAATTCAGATGTACATAATCAACTCTAAAAATTAAGAAGAAGATGAAGGGTACTTATATGAGCAGACTTCGGGAATTTGGAGGCTAAAATAAACTTATGCCATGCTGAAAGATAACACACCGACGGTCTGGCTGCAAAGTGAGTTTATATAACTTCTCCTAACATAGTCACTTACAGTTCTTTTGTTCGTTATTGTTCATAGAGGGGATCTGTCCTCTCCAATATCCTAAACATCAGATTTTCTGAGAGTTGAATTTGTCTTTGCCCTCCGTGAAAAAGGAGACAAAGAACGTAATTAGATAATGCTTCTTAGTTTGCATAAAATAAGAAGGAGAAAAGACGATAGAAATGTAATAAAGTCATATTATTGGTACTGAAGCAATTCTATATAATACATATTAAGTTTTTACTTTCAAACAAGGCAAATAACTCGAGCTGAAATTGATTTAGGAGAAAACAGAACTAGATGTATTTTCAAAAGAATGCTTATAAAAATAAGCAGGCATGTTTGAAATAATACTTATTGTTTCTTTTTGGACATTTTCTGAAGGTAAATAAATAATTTTAAGCAAAGGTAAAAATGCATAATTGGTCAAATAGTAACACATTAATTAACTAATACAACTGGAAGTAAAAGCACATTAGTTGGAAGAATAGATTTTTTCCTAATTAAAAGAAGCATTTCATTACTGCTTGCCGAATATTATTATTCTATTATAAAGAATTTTATGATCTTCCTCGCCCATTCTCGTGCTATAAGTGGTTAGTACATTAAGGTATCAAAGTGGAAGACCCGTGTTCAAATCTTGTAGGAAGTATAGCTTATCTCTTATACTCTGTGGCTTCGGAAAACATAACGATCTCTACAGTGGCGCTCGAACTGAGACAATGAGGATGATAATCATTCAGGACGTGTTTTGGTGGACTGGGATCATACCTCACACAAATCTTCCTTCAAGGAAAATATAAGACGTTGTATCTTCCCTCTTATCTCAGCTATTGTGGTTTAAATTGTTAACACATGCACCTAGAAGATTGTTTCGCTATAGTTGGTCAGGACACACCCTTCCAATGATATATCTCATTAAATTCCCTTTCCTTAGCTTCAAAGCTTTCCCTCCTCCTATAAAGGAAATTCTTTGTTCCGGATTTAAGAGCCCTGCATCAAATTCGAACTGAAAAGGTCCTCATTGAAGATTCGATCATTATAGAAGATCAAGATATATAGAATCATTGTAGAAGCTATTACGCATTGTCCTCCAAACGTTAAGGAGCAGCATGTTTTTCAAAGCTCACCATTACGAAAATGTCAATACTGTTTAAATTCTCATTTCATATGCATGACAGTAATGAAGTTTAAGAAAATATATGCAAAAATAATATCTACCACTTTTATTTTATATAAATGAATACTTATATAGGAACTGGAGAAAAAATACAAAAAGAATTGCAATTACGAAGTACTTGAAGAAGACAGGAATAATAGGCCATTTGCAGCTTTTCTTTTAAATAGCACAAACACGCAAGGACAAGATCAACAACTGTAAACTTCTTATTAATTTTACTACAGATGTTGTACTCAAACATTTTCAGTAGGTCAGCAAGAGTCACAGGACTGCCGCCACACGCCTGATAGAACAATGCTAGTTTTCTATCATCGCATCCGCACCCGCCAGTGAGATTTCAGAGACAATGTGTCTCAATGTTTTCTTATTTTTATTGCATTTAATCTTAAGATACGTACCTTTATGGTGGATCAATGTGATGAGCCCTTATGTGTGAGGCCCCTCGTGGGATTCCGTGATAAGCACTGGTAAGAGCGGAATTAATTCTCGCTGTAAACTGGAATATGCAACCAAAGCATCAAATGCAAAAATTGTAATTTTGTTCAGGAGTGCTGATCTTCAGTTTCGTGGAAATATCCAGGAGAGTCTATGAATGTCCAGGAGAAGTCGTTTGCCAGATTCATTAAAGTGGCGGGTGATCGGATGGCTGGAAATGGGGATGTTATAAGCTGAGGCTGCCAGACATCACAATGTCTCCCGTAGTATGTTCCACCGACTGTGGAATCAGTTTGAATCCGAGTATTCTGTATCTAGAAGACATGTTCCAGGCAGACCTAGGGTTACAAGACCTTCGGGAGATCATTATTTAGTTCTTTCGGCTCGAAGGAGAAGCAACATTACTATGTCTCAGCTCATGGGAGATCATTTAGTGGCAACAAGAACAAGAATCTCAGCTACTATAGTACGCTGACGCTTGCACCATGTATGCAAGACGACCATTATTTTGTATCTCCTTGACCCGAGGACACAGAGGTACCCGTTTATATTAGGCAAGAGAACATGTTCCCTGGGCAAGTCAGCAACTGTTCTCTTCAAACACGATTCCAGGTTCCCATTGGCGCGTGATTCAGATCGTCAGCTGATCTGTAGGGAACAACGCACCAGATACAATCAATCCCACATTGTGAAAAGATAGAGTTACAGAGGTGATGGAATAATGGTTTGGGTTGGGATCTCTCTCGGTGGTAACGCTGATCTGCATGTGTTCCATGGAGGGTGTGAGATATCGAAACGAGATCCTTGATCAATATGTCCGCCCATATGCCGCTGCTATTGGTCGTGGATTTCTTCTGACGGATGACTGTGCGCGACTGTACCAACCTTGGGTTGCTGAAGAATATATTGAAAGTCACGGTATGAAGTGAATAGAATAGCCAGCTCAATCGCCAGACCTGAATCAGTTAAAGCATCTTTGGGACTACCTTGGGAGATAGCTTCTGCTGTAAGTCCTTCTCTGAGGTCTTTAGAGAAGCTTAAACAAGTATTACTCCGTGTATGGTTGTTGCTTCCCATTTCACTGACCAGGAACTTAATTGACAGAATGGAACGTTGCTGTCGCCAATGTATTGCAGCTAGGGTTGGATACATTCCTTATTAAGGCCCATTTTTGTAATGTTACTACCCTATTTTTCCTAAAAAAACTGTGATATACTGTTTCTCCAAGACTGGATTTCTCATCCAAGAGTGCAATTTTTTGTTGTAATTCATGTTTGTGTTGAACTTTAGAAACATTCTATGTCGCATTCACTAAAGAACTGTTTAGTGAACATGTCCTGCAAATTTCTTGTTTCTGTATTGTTTCATTTTGAAATTAGACACACAAAACATGCTGTTCCTTACCTTTTCGAGGGTAGTATAGATCATTATTAGAGATTTTTAGTATTAACACATATAGGGCAAAATGGGCTTTAAAGTATCTCGAAATGGCATTGATTTCTTGATCTTTTCCTAATATTTCTTCTTTAAAGTACTTTAAAAATTACTTAGGTTGGTAAATTAGGTTTCATAAATGTCGTTCACATACATCAAAATCCAAGAATGATATTTATTAATATAAAACCGGTATTAAAATAATTTATATTTTGATACCAGTTTTGGCATTCATGAAATATGATATAATTTTTTTACACTTTTTTTCGTTTTGGTCAATAAATGATGCTTCATCGCCTTCTTCATTTGAATTTAAAAATAAATTGTGCATTTAAGATATAAATATGTAAACCAATAAACCGAATATATCACAAAAACTGCGTCATAAAATACAAACTATCTTAGAATACACAAAGCAGTTTTCTAAAACCCCATTCAGTCCAAAGCTGATCTTGGTCTAATTTTGAAAAATGTAAAAATATTCTATGTCTTTCATTTTATTATGATCAATATGTATTTAAAATACCTTTGTTCCCATTAGCTTAGTGCAAATACTGTTATATTGCTTTTATGTAGACGCATTAATACATGTATTGTTCATTTAACGGTTAAAATTAGCTTTTAATATATTAGTAATCAGACATTTAACATAACTAATGTCTAATTTAAAGATTTCGACAGCTAGTATATTGTCATATTATTGCGTGAATTTGGAACATTCACTATAATAGGTGATTCCCCTTTTGCGTATCTGAGGAAAGCTTTAATCTAATAATGAATTTTAAACAACGCTAGTTATAGTTAGCGAGAATAACTAGCACAATAATCTCTTAATAATGAATAGCTAACTTGAGAGTGTAATCTTTCGGGCAAACGGGTGTAATTTCGGCTTGCCATGATAAAAGTGAATGTTTTGGAAGATTTTCCGAGCATGTTCAATTAAAGTCAAGAAAAATTTCATTTTCGTTCAAGATAATTTAGAAATCTGAAACGTAAGCTCGATATGCCAGCAAAGCAAACAAAAAGTAAATGATTGTTAAATAGATGCCTCTACATTTCAGTAAATGCAGCATAGTACTGTGCGTGAGTACGAGTAACAGGTAGAATAAACACAGAACCCATGATAGTTTAATAAAATTTATTTTACCGAAAGGAACATTACAGCTCTCGAACTTTTCACAAAAAATACTCTTACAACTTTTCTCAATATCACAGAGCGCAATAAGTAGACATACCTTAAAGTACTAAGAACGTTAAATGCAATGCAATGCAAATCACATCTACAGAGCGAAGCTCACGCGGAGGTAACTCGAAACTCCCTACTCGAATTTGAATTGAGAAACTGACAATTGACGCTCTCTCTAGTTTTCTTATGGCCGCCAAGAAATCTCTAGTACCTTCCATTTCTTGAAATTATCGGAAGGCATGCACGGCTAAAGTTACACATAAGGGCGGGATAAGGTTATAGTTACATAGAGGGATCAATTGCAGTTATTCAATTACCATACCAGTTTCAGTTACGCAAGGACCGGCTAAAATGTTGCCAAATTGTAGCCAAGTTTGTCGACTTTTGAAGATTTCTAGCCAAATTTGGTGACAAAAACTAGTCTCCAAAATATCACCAAGCTGATTGCTATCTCGCCAGTTCGCGAGATAGCTGTTACCTCAATGTGAAATAAACTTATACTTGTTGTATTCTTATTTTTTCCAGCAGAGCTTTGTATCTTTCAATCATTTCATGCTCCATTATGCAAAAAATACTGTAACTTCACGTATAATTTCATTAAAATTAGTTACAAATGTACAAAATTTATAACAATATTTTGACAATTAAGATGCAGTTTTAGATATATAAACGAGATTAGAAAGGAGCAACAAACAAGATTAGAAATTACAAAAAATTATCAAACTCAATTAGAAAGTCCACAAGGCTACAGCAATTAAAAAACTGTAGTATTTGTATTGAAAACGTTTTCGAGTTTAAACATTAACAGGAATATAGTACCGATTCTTTATTTTTTTTTACTAGCAGCTACGTGGCCAGCCTTCGTCTGGCTTTTAAATATACCGGAAAAATGTCTAAAGGGAACACCAAGCATTAAATTTAAAAACTGCACAGAATTTTACTCCGCAGAACAAATTTATCAAAAAAATTCAATAAAAATGCATTACACATAAAAAAGTACAATGAAATAAGTAACATCCCTTAATACAAATATTAATTATCGTAATCGTAATAAATAAATTAACCATCTTCCCGTTGGCTTCTCTCGACAAACGTCCAGTGACCAAGAGAAGCATTAAATTTAAAAAGTGCACAGAATTATCGTCCTCATTTTTATAAACGACAACAGTGATATATCAGCAACAATGGCTGCATGCTATTGCTGATGATGTAATGAGATTGTTGCTGATGTAATGAAAGATAATTATCGATTTGATGCGATTTCATCAGAAAACATAAAATAATAAAAATCTCATTCGAAATTTGAAAAAATCACTTCAAGATGCACTGGCTCTTGTCTAGATGCACCTATGTACCTAATTTCGTAGCCTTGGATCTATTAGCTTACGCGCAGCATGAACGAAAGGCACACAGACAGAAAGACAGGCTCTTCCTTTTATATATACAGATAAAATGACAAAACGCGAAATATTATCCATTTTATTGGTGGAAGTTTAAAGTGCAAATTGGAACATTACGACTGGGATATCTGAGTTTTGCTACATAACTGAACAGTTAAAATTACAGAAAAATCTATAATTAACAATTTGCCAATGAAAAACATTTTCATGTTACGAACAGTTTTCCAAACTCCAGATAAACCTCTTGTAAGAAAGAAAGCAACTTATAAATGAAACGTTTGCCATTGATGACTGCGTGAAAATTTTAAGACGTTAGAATTTACTGAGAGATATGATATGACGAAAATAATCAGAGTAATACAGCTTATCTTCTTTAATTAAAATGATACTACTGGTTACGACTATCCTCTCAAGACTATGTATTAATTATTAAGTTTATCCGTATTGAATTTTATTTAAAATATTCTGCATGTTTCCCCCCTCTCCCCACTTAGTTCTGTATATTTCATCAGGGCTAATTGTGTACTTCTGCTGCTTTACGCTTATAATTACTCGTTTTTATGGAAATTTGATCTACAGTTCTATTTTTGTGTATTGTTTTTGATAAGGATTCTGTGTATGGGTACCTGCTCTATGTACGATTCTATGTGCGGGTAGTCCGCTACGGTATAATTATATTGGTTTTGTTTACGGATTTTTGTCTACTGTTTTGCGCAGAGATTTTGCTAAGGGGTACCTTCATTGGTATGTAGATTCTTGTGTACTGGCTTTTACAGAGTTTTGGCCTCTATCGGTATCCATATAGGTCTATCAGTCTTTGTCTACAGGCTTTTATAGGAATTTAACCTATGGGTACCTATATAGGTGTACGAGTTTTATATCTACTGGTTTTTATGTTGATTTGGACTACAAAAAGAACTAAGTGTATGGGAATATCAATACAGTTCTATGTATGGATCCGTACTGGTATGTTTTTTATAGAGATTTGGCCTATGGATACGCATAAAGTTCTGGTTATGGGGTTTTACAGGGATTTGGTTTAGCCATACAGTTCTACAAATTTACATCTATGGGCTTTTACGGGGATTTGGCCTACGGGTATCCGTACAGTTGTGCGGGTTCTGTTTATTGGTTTTTACCGGGATTTGGCCTAGGGGTACCGATACAATGTACGGGTTTCTGCTTATGGGTTTTACGGGGATTTGGCCTACGGGTACCCGAACAGCTGTACGATTTGCTTCTATGGGTTTTACGAGAATTTACGGGTACCCGTACAATCTGTGGGTTTTTACGGGGATTTGGCCTACGGGTAGCCGGTTTTCCGTAAAATAATTTTATGGGTTTCTACGGGGCATTTTTAGCGGGGTAACTATACAGTTGTTTTGAAACACCCTGTATTTATGAAACTTCGTTAAGAAATTCATGAAGTTTTTACTTTTCTGTTAGTTATTTACAAAACGAAGAAAAATATTTATTTTGGATTGCAGTAACTTGGAATTCGGTTTGTTGTCTAGCTAATGTGAGCGGCAAAATCGATAGCAACTTGCTAACTTTTTAGAATTTCCAAAAATATATTTTCCGAAACGTTGTACTTACTTGCAGTAATTCATACTGACAGGGTATGACTGTATTTCATACTGACAGGCTATGACATTTAAAAAATGATTTCTTCTGGTTTCATTGGCAGCTATATATTGTTTGAATTTTTGTACCTGTGATTGTTCCTAGAGTCAATTCTAGATTGTGTTCTGTCTGCTCATAAGCTGAGATTGACCTACAGACTTATTCTAGTCTCTTCCTAGTGAAATAGCACAGACATTTGAAGCGCTTGAGGTAGACGTCCTTTTAAAGGAGAGAATAATAATTATGAATAATTTTTTATGATCTTATGTGATGTTATGTTTGTTCTGTACTTCTTAATACGTTTGGAAGGACTTACGATGGTTAATAATAATATTAGAATCTTCATTGGCTTTCACCACATAACATGAAATCTGAAGTCGATGTCAAACAGCTGAGCTATTAAAAATGCCAGATCGCACGCTCTGATACAACAAAGTAATAATAATTTTTACTGGGAAGCTATAGACTTGATATTACAAAAGTTGTAACTTCGCTATCGGTGTCAGAATATCACATCCACTTGCAATGCGTTTGTCACCGAAATAGCTCGATAATACAGTGATCATCGACAAATGATTCTGCAGGGCCTCGATATTGTCTTCAGTCATAAAGATTAAAGCGGAAAGGAGGAATATTTTCAGGCCCTACAAGTAGTTTCTTGATTCGTGCTATTACAACTCTCAATCAACAGGAACATTAATATAATTATTTTTATACTAGCGACAATGGACGGGAGAAATGTCTGCACATTATCATGAGAATTCTGTGTTCAAATATCGATGCCAAATGGGGAAAGAAATCAGTCATCTCTACAGCATTGTTATGCTAATAATATATTCTTATGGCTAATAAGCTACAGATTTTTTAACAGCACTGGCACAATGAAAGTGGAAATTTGCATCTGGAGATATTTTCATACAGTTTTCCCTGACGATTGATTCAATGAAGACACATAATTTACCATCTGGTAGCTATGGATTTCTTTGACTTTACAAACTCACCGAGCGGTGAAATCTCTGAGTACTGGTACTTTGATTCAGTTTCCAATTCCGGCAAATGGATTGGATATATGAGCATTTTCGTAGTTTACTCCGCATGCAAAGTGGATACGAACCAGTTTCTTCTACAAAGTCGCCCATAAAGAAATTCCTTTCATTAAGCCCTCGAGTGCTTTGTCATAATTAAACAAAGTGTTGTGTAATCAAAGTTTAATTCATTAAAGTTTTATTGCAAATTCATCTACACACTTTAGTTTACTAAGTAACATTTTAATTAGGGTTGTTAATAATTAATTTGTTTAAGTTAGTTTCTTTATTTTGAAAAGTCAGGTATTCGGTTTTTAATTAATATGAAATAACATGCCGAACAAGTATTAATTTAGAGTTCAAACAACAAAAATCAGAGATCTGTGAAAATTTTGCAAATATAACGCTGATTTTTGTTGTTTGAATTCTAAATTAATATTCGGTTTTTAGTTTTAGCTTAACTTGGTTAAGACATGTGCCTTAAGTGATGGTTGAATTTTATGGCAATTAAAGAATAAAAATTATTGATTCATCTATTTGAAATTTATACACAATATACAGTAAAAATGTGCCTTTCGTGGTAAACCTGCATTTGTTAACAAAGTTAATTAGTTGAGAAATTATTTGTAAATAAGATATTTTCATTAGAAATGACGAAGATTTTTCTGGATTTCAAAAGCTGATTTTTAACTCTTTTTAAGCAAGGTAACGCACTTAGCGGTTTAATATGGATCTCACATCCGATTACTGAGGGTTCGAAAAGTGCACGAAAAGGGTTATTGTTTTTCTCTGGCTTGGATGCATCCAAGCGAAAGAGATGAATTGAAGTAACGTAAAGTAGAAATTTTTGTATTGTTTTGTTCTTGGCGTGGGTGCTGAAATTCTCCCTTCTTCTAGGGCATTTTCTAGAATGTGGTAACTTGATTCTTTAAAACGGGTGCAAGTGGGAGAGTCCTTACTTTTTTTCTGCTGATTCAATTGCCTCCCTTTTCTTCGCCACCCTCAAGGGGCGCTTTGCCTCAAAATAGAAAAAGAACAGAATGATGATAAGATAAATTCAACGAATTGGAGAGCTGATGATAAGAAAATGATGCAGATTATTGAAGCAATAAACCCTCCTTTCCTCAGCGGAGCTTCTTTCCTTTCCTGCTACTTCTAATAAACGATATACAACATACTGCACGAAATACGTACCTACAAAGCAATAAGTGACCAAAACTCTGATTAATCCAAAAATATAAGACAATTGCTTCACCTTCACAAAATGCACTATGTAAAAAAATAACAAATAAAATTAACAGAAAGCATTATAAAAAGTGTAAAGAAACCAAGAAAAACAAAAACCAATAATCACAACTAATTTACACCAAAGTAATTTAATTTTCTATGGCTTTTCAATTAAAATATATAAAAGACGTTTACTTCTGGGAGATATAGTAGTACGTGTTAACATTCAGCATTTGATAAAGAACTGAGTACCATAATACAGTCAAATGAAGTTAAAATAATCATATGAGGTGGGTACTTAAAAACAGCGATAAAAGAAAGTTATCCCCACGAGAGTGGTATCGTGCGAAATAAAGAAGATATTACTTCTCTAACTGAAGAATTCATATTACTAGAAGTAGAAAGAATGATACTATGGATGAGATAATCCGGGTGGTTTCAGAGTAAGGAAGTTAGAGCATCCTTACGAAGGAACGGTACCCAAGACCTCACAGGAGCTGACTGATGAAGGCAACGAGATCTGCAGGTAGACATCTTTTGGGGAGTCACGGCAACAGAACCTGGGAATAGTTAGATGGTAAGGCAAATAATGGTTCTATAGATGAGATAGTCCGGCAGGTTTCTGAATCGGGATGGTGAAGAGGCGAAGATTCACAGGATTACATCTTTTGTAGCTGGAAAGTTTGGTTGAATCTTGTAAAGATAGTTCAAACAGAACCGTATATAAAGTTAAAAATTCCTCTTATACGTGTGATGGATATTTGGCTATATCTCACCAACCTGAGAAAGTTTTAGATGTTTTCAGAAAACACATTTACGAAGGCGTAGGAACGAATTTTCTCAAAACTTGCAGAAGTGTCTGGAAAACGTTGTTAATATCAGTTATGTTCGAGGCACGAGCCAACTAGTTTCAGTTCAGTTTTCAGTTCAGATTCGTGCTACTGTGCTCAGTTGCTGCTCAGTAATTACTGCCTTAAGCAAGCCATCTCCAGACGTTTCTAATTGCGTACCCCTATGACGAAAATAATAATAATTTGTACCCGATATAATACAGCTTAAGAATGCAGTAGTAGAACCTCTAAATCGTATGATATACGACCATACACCCTTAAGTGAACGTCTTCTTCGGCGTATATACAAGTATCAATTTACACACCCTCTGAGGCACCCGTGCTCCGCTTTAAATATCACTGCTTTAGACCGAAGTCAGTAGACAAACAAGGTTAGGTTCTTTGCAATGCTGATGTCACTTACTTGCACAAATGGATGAAACGAAATCGCAAAGAGAGTAGTTGCTTTTGAGCAGACTACGAGTCAGTGACGTCACATAAGAGCAAAACTAATAGTATGGTAATTTTACTTTACGCTTTGTTGTCTGAGTGATTTTTAATAATTTGCAATGTTCTTCACATGTTAAAGAGAATTTTCCTTAATTTTGCTATTTTCCTTAATCTATTATTTATTTGAGGTAATTTCTTTCATGACAGTGTCCATTGTTTTTCTCGCTTATCTGGTCCAATTTTTGAAGAGTTATAGGAACCCAAACTGCGCAGCAACGGCAACACTACGTACAAAAGCTGCATGAAAGTTTTGCAGACAGGACATAATTCATAATTAATTTTGTTATTGCCTTTAATGGAAAATAAATATCAAAGCCGGTAACTAATACATACATAAAAATTTTAAGAAAGAAATAAATTTTTGAAGATAAATGCGTGATATAAATATTTCCATGAAAACTTGATTTCAGTTTTTGAGATATTGATGTGCTGCTCAGGCCAACAAGTGAAGTTTCGATTATCTTACATTGGGACTTAAACTGGGATACCATGGACTATTTGAGTAATCATAACAGGGGTATTTTTAGAAACTTTACAGGGATTATACCTGTAATGGCTACAGAGCTTTGACATGTACTGTTACAGGAAGAAATTCTGTAGGCATAACATAGTTTTTGTACGTGCATTACCAAAGGATATTTCTGTAAAGGTTACAGGTGTTTGATCTGTAATGTTAGAGGAAATAACCGTGTAAGTATAACATAGTTTTCATATGTAGATTACCAATGAATACATCTGTAAAGGTTACAGATATTTGATTTGTAATGTTACAGGAAATAATAGTGTAAGCAGAACGTATGTTTTGTATTTGGGTTAAAAAAGGAAGTATTTGTAGCTTATTGATGTTCTGCTTGTGAGGTTATTGCAAGTGATTATGTATGCAGAACATGTATGTTTTATATGAGAGGCTATATATAAAGTTACAGACAATTTACTTAAAAGTTCTTCCAAACAATTATGCATATAGAACATATTTGTCTTGCATGAAATTACATAAATGATATATCCTCAAATATTAAATATTTTGACTCTAATATTAGTATAAATAATTACATGCATTCTAGGTTCTGAAGAATAAAGGATGTGAAACTAAAAATGAATTATTTATTTATATTGTTAATAGAATTTAGAACTGATTATAAATACGTTGAGTTTACGCTACATATGTGGAACAGCTATTAAACAATTTACTGGAACTTAAAGGATTACTTGTGTTTAATACTATCTTTTAAATTCGTGAGTACAAATAGTTTCAAAATTCTTTAACTTCAAATACCTCTTTGAACAACAAATGCAGAATGTAAAATTATTTGCCTGATATTTCAGAGTTCTCAAAGGAAAATGCCTTTATGGTTTCTGATCAAAAGTTGTGAAAAGCATTTACATTGAGATGGTATTTTCTGTGATAATCACGAAAGAATTTCACTTAAGAAATTAAGTTTAACGTAGCCGATCCTTTTGTTACAACAATAAAGAAGCGAAGACGTTTTAGGAATTATTCTGTGTAAATATTAATCTGCCTATTTGTTTGTATTTTGAACAAACATTTCAAGTTTAAGAAAAGTACTATAATAGAAATTAAATATTTTTGAAGCAAGCCTGTCTCTGACCCTGTGTGAGAATACCATTTCTTCTATGACTTATTGATTCAAGTGATAAATAACAAGTGCATAAAATTCAAGAATATATATATATATATATATAAGAATATTATTTATAATTACTGCAACTCTGATTTTGCAATGCCAAATACACTGACACCTCTGATTTGACATTTGTTTTCACTGGTCCTGTCTAGAAAGTACAAAATCATTTTTCTCAATTTAATAGTAATTTAATGGCTTTTTTGAATTAATGAGGATATTTCATAAAAATTAACGTCTGCCAAATTTATAAGAAGCGGTCATGCTAAAACATCAGCTATTTTACTCCAACTTCGCTTTTTCAGCATCTTATTCGAAAACTTTTTTATCGTTTTTATTTGAAAAGAAAAAAAAGTTAAAGTTTATGCCTTTAAAGAGAAGATTTATTATATTTCAAGAGATAGACTGGTAGAACAAGAGCGCTAAACACTTGGTGAACAATAAATTACACTTCGAAATTCACGTAAATGTAAAGAAATGCATGAATACGTTTGAAGCAATTTATCAAGAAGAGAAAGCAACGAAGAATCATTCGAATCTGAAACTGAAGGAGAGAAGTGGAACGTATTCGAATCTGATACTGAAGGAGAGAAGTGGAACGTATTCGAACAGTCCTTTTTCGAGTGGATAGAACTCTAAGGTATGGAAAAAAATGAAATCTGTATGAAATGACGTATATTTAACGCAGATGAGACTGATTTTACTCACTTGTTAGAACTGATAAGAAACTCGCTAGTACTGATTTAAAATATAAAATGAGCCAAAACTATATTACAGGAATTTTAAAATTCTATGTGTATGCTTGAAATAAAAAAGATCTATATAATTGATACGTAAAAAACAAAGACTTTGCATTATTAGTCCCTTGCCAATCAATAAATAGCAGTTTGACTGCATTTATTAGTATTATACAGTAACGAACCGTTTATACGCCTTTCTTAAAAAATTATATACGAGTATATATATAAAAGAAATATCCGAAAAGTTTCAGATTCTAAATTACGTCCAAAGGAGCGTTTTTTTAACACTTTGTGGTTACATTTATTTATTAAATATCACGTTCTTCGCCCTTAGACCATAAAATTCAGTTCAAGAGCAATATCGCAAAATAATTTTAAAGTGAGCATATCCTTCGAATTTCTGATACACAATCTCGCGCGCTAGAGATAAAAATGTTTTTTCTGTACAAAGTTGCCATTGCTCGTTTTGAAATCAAAATTAAATCTCGTTTGTTAATCAAAAATTCGTTAAAGTTTTACAAAATGTGAAATCAATAATAAAAGAAATTCCAAATTTCAAATTTGGGCTTCCAGATGCCCATATTCGGAGTAGGATTACGTCATTCAAAATTGGATGGCTCTAGGTACCGTTGTTTTATCAGAGTGCGAGAAACATACATACATTTATGCAGATTCTTCATTATTTAATTTCTTTAAATATAATACAGGACGATAATATTTGGTGGCAACAACTTGAAAAGTGAAACAACGCTTTTAGTGAATGAAATGGCAAAACGAAATTAATAGTCCTTCTGGGCAAATTGCTCCTTTGGACTTATGAGAAAGTTGTATACGAAATTTTAGTTTAGAATGGAGTATAAGCATTTTAGCAGTAAAATTTTAATGCTATTATTATGCCTAATTTAATATACAAATTTGACTTTATTTTCTGCTTTTAATTCGTTTAATCCATTATCTGCGTCAAATATTTCATTTTTAAATCTTAATAATTAGAAAATATTAAAAATGAGAATGATACACAATTTATTCATCTGGAATAAGCAAGATTCTTCTCAGGAAAATGTTGCCATAATGTATAACTTAAATTTTTTCTAAAGAACTTTTTTCAAGAGTTGTCTGACATGTCAGTTAATACTGATCGGTTTAGAAAATGGTTACGAATTAAATTCTATTTTTGGAGGACTTTTCTCATTAACAGAGAACAAACAAAGAGTTTTAAAGTGTAGCAAAGCAACGCCTTATATTTTGAAAGAAGATAGATTTAATACTTCGTTATCTTCTTTATTCTCGTTACTTTATTTATTTAACGAAAGCAGTTTTCGTGTGCCATTAAAATGTTTTATTCAAACTGTTATTATTTAATTAATTGTTTTATTCAAACTGTTATTATTTTTATTGTTAATGTTTTAATAAACTGTTATTATTGTTTTATTACTGTTATTTATTTATTACTGTTATTAATTGTTATTTGTTATAAAGGACAGTACAAGTTTATGCTTTTTGTTATTAAAGAAAGCAAACTAAAATATGAACCTACTTTCTACAACAGGCAATAATTATCCCAAAAAGGCCTTAGTCCGAATGGTTTCAAAACAGGGTTTGGCGGCGTATCCGAATCACTCTTTAAATTGTTGCCACGAAATATTGTAACCCTGTATTACTTTTAAAGAAATTAAGTAATAAAGAATCTGCGTGAATGTATGTATGTTTCTTGCACTGTAAAAGAAACAACGGTACCGAGGGACCTCAAATTTTGAATAACGTTGTTCTCCACCAAAACATCTGCACTTGGAAGCCCTAATTTTATGAGCGCATTGAATTTTATGTGGCGTAAATGCAAAGAACATAACATTTAATTAATAAATTTAATACACAAAACGTTTATAATAAAAAGACGAAACAGTTGTTAGTTGTATATTATGTTTACTAATAAACTTTATTTTTATTAAACTTTCTAGCTTTTTCTGTCATCTCGTTTCTCTTGCGTTTCCTCGCAAGGATGTAAATGAACTAGAGTGTATTTAAATTGAAATAGCGAAAAGGTTAGGCCCAGCGTGTTTCGCTACTGAATGTGCCCGTTCTTGTTTCTATTAGTTGTTTGTATTCTGAATCTTCGCTTCGCATTCTTCATGCTCTAGTTTACTATGACCCCGCTTTAGGTTTCTGAGCCAACCTGCTGTGTTAAATTTAATTTGTGTAGTCTTGCGCTACTAGAGTATATTTAAATTTAGTTTAGTTTATCATTACGTAGTTTTATCGATACAAGTGGATGGTGGATTTGTAAGTACAAAGACTGTGCCGTCTGTAAATAACCAAGTTCATTAAAAGGGTCTTTTACACAATTGCCCTGTTGTATTCATCTTTTAGTCTTAGCGATAAGTCGCTAGTAGGCTGTCAAGTAACTCTAGTAGTAGTGTTGCTAGCCGAGAAGACTAGACATTACAAATGTTTGCAAGCCATCTTTCTAAGGAAAACTATACACTGATATGATAAACTGAGAAAAGATTGAAAAAAATAGAAAAATATATACCACAACGGTAACACTTAATGGGGATTCTAAACACATGCTGCTTTTAAAATTTCGCAATTTTTTTATTGAATTGCATATGGCGAAAGCGCGAAGAAAATGATGCTTAATAATAAATCTAAAATGGCAAGAAAGAAATGGCTTCAGGAGTGGGTGCAACAGGAGACTGTTAGACTGCAAGCTCAGCGGGAGTGAAGGAAAACCTTAACGAACACTTTTGGGCAATGGTTAAAATCTGAATGCTTTCAGACTTTTTTATTTTGAAGTGAATTTAACTTTATTCCTTACAGAAAGAAAAACAGAGTGATAAAAATGCCTCTAATAAAAATACACACTTTAAAAGAGGAAACATAAAAGAAGCAAATTTTTACATCAAAAATAAGAAATTAAATGTGATGTATTTATTGCAATATGATGGACTTGAATGTCACTTACAATTATACTTCATTACTTTTTCATACAAAAGCATTTACTATTTTGGCCCTTCGTTTTATACGTACACTTAAAGAATCCTTGGTCGCTTCCACAGGACAGAATAATTACAACTGACCGGAGACAAAATTCGAAGTTAGAAATATCTTCAATTCTAAGCAAATACTTAAGGCATCAAGTGAATTGATCTCGCATTTAGTCATTTTAAAATTCCTTCAGCAATTTTAAATCGGTAGAAACGATCCTTTTTCACACTCTCAGCAACTGCCTAATATATTGCTTGTTTTTTGTTGAGATCAGGAATAGAAAATCGTACTGTAGTTCTCAAAGAAACAGAATATTTTCAGTTTTGTAGTAAAGAGTGCACAAATTATCCATTTCATCAACTCTATTAGCATGACTACAGACGGCATCAATATATGTCACTTTCGGCATACATGTGCATCGCTGGTTTTTCTTAAGCACGCACAACAAACAGGTAACACAAACGCAAATGTCTTTGATAAGTATGTCTTCATTATTATGTTGGTTTAATCAAGCATCGACTACCATCTCATTCATATTTTTGAAACAGACGCTTTTGCTCGTATAAGTTAATTATATTTATCTTTTCTCATTGTTTGAAAGCTTTCTATTACTTTTTCTGGCTATCATTCTGCATTTATGTCTTTGAAAACATCTTGGGGGTAAAGGACATGTTGTGAAATCTATTTTAGGTTTGGAACAAAAGAGTGCTTTGTGAAGCTCCATTTGCACTTCGAAAGCAGGTTAGTATCATAATTCTTACCCTAAACACGGTTCATGAAAATGGCTTTCGGTATGCGAATAAATCAACGCATTAAACTAACCATTTACAAAGTTTATTTACGACATATTAGGTATTTTAAATTAACTCTCAAAGCGAGAGTTCAACATTATTATTATTGACTCAGTAGGTTCTAGAAACAATTGCGAAAACAAAGTGCAACAGGGTCCCCTCCCCCCAATAAGCAAAATATCAAGCACGCACTTTTGCGCTACCTAACGGTGAAATCGGCATTCACAACACTTCGTGTGATGTTCTTTTGGTCTCAGTATAATAAGCTCGTATTAAAATATTAACATTTATTATTAATTGAAAGAAATGCAGTCTTTCATTGCAGAGGTCAAATATGTTGTTCTTCATTAAAGCACGCAGCATATTTCACTATATTGGCTTTTTGAGAGGCGAGGCTTGGCATGGATGATCTGCAATGTTGACTAGAACTGCTGCCATTATCTGAAAGTAAAATAGATAGTGACTCATATAACGAGAATATGTCCACTAAAGTTGCAGGCTACTTCTTCCTCTCGTTTTGGCATTATAGTCTTAAGGATAACCAATTTTGTGTGATGATAGTAGTACACTATATAATAATTTTTTATTCTCTCTTGGTTGATTCTGAACGTCAAAGATATCTATCTACCTGACAATAGGTATTAAATTACGAAAAAAATTATAGGTTTCTCAATAATGTTTTTAATATCTTTCTGCTTTTTCTGGTAAGGCTCACATAGATTGGTGTGCAGTTCGGATATCATGACTTGTAACGTTTTTGTATTTCGTGGAAATTTCTTTCAATATTCTGTCACGTACTTCGTATCCATTAGCCATATGAGCTTTATAAAGAACGGGGAATAACTAAGGGTCTGAGACTCTACAGAACTGACTCTTTCTTTAACCTTTGAACAACAGCACTATAATCCCCTTGAATGAAATGAACAAAGATTATTTTTTGTGATGTATTAGAGTATAATTGAGAGAAAAAAATATAACACGAAAAATAATAATTTTCTTTGTTGAAAATACAGAATGTTGCCAAAACGTATCGTCATTAAAAAACCGATTCCTTTTCGACACATAGAAATCTATGAAACATTTGTTATATATATACGTACCTATAGCATTTATTACGAACAGTTATCTTTCGACTACCACAGTATTTGCCTCTTTTTAGCCCAAAGGGCCAATTTGCTCAGACGGTTCACTATAAACTGCGTTTTACTTTTCAAATTGTTGCCACCAAGAAAAGCGTTAAAGAAATCAAATAATGAAGAAGTTGATGAATGTATGTTTCTTGCACTGTGAAGAAACAACAGTATCTAGAGACATCGAATTTTGAATAACGCAGTCCTCCACTCGAATATGGGCATCTGGAAACCCAAATTTAGAATTTGTTTTATAATCTTTTTCATATTTTGTAAAACTTTAACGAATTCTTTTATCAACAAACTGAACGATTTCAAAGCGAGCGATGGCAACACTGTACGAAAAAAGAAACGTTTTTATCTGCAGCGCGGGAGACTGTGCATCGGAAATTCTAAAGTTATACTGTTTCTAAATTATTTCGTGATATTGCTGTTGAATTGAATTTTATGGTTTAAGTGAGAAAAACATAAACAACGGTAACACACAAACGTTGAAAAAAACGCCTCTTTTGGCGTAATACAAAATAAGAAAGTTTTCAGATTTTTTTAAAAACTTTTATTTAATTATTTTGTTTTGTTTTGCTTTGTTTCCTGTTGAATGTTTCTCGATAATGTGATTTGTGGGATCTTTATAGTTTCGCTTTAGGTTGAACTCTGAAATAAAGATGGTCGGCTAACAGAATCAGGATATTCATATACAAAACATTCACAGCCTTTTATATTCTGAAAATTCGCAGCCATCATCTTAACTATTCTACCGCAACATTTCTTTGAAAATCTAACAGAGATATTTTGGGGTCTGCGGCAATCTTATAAGGTTTCCCTGCAATTGATTTAGCTACATAAATAAAATTCGCGAAAATAGGCCACCACCATAAGTTTGTCCACCATACGAGGGTCCACAACATTCACATATTTGTTGCAATTTCCGATGAGCTTAGGTTACTTTTCAGATGCAGGTTATTTCTTTTCTTGAGTACCTATTGGTCACTGAAGGCGGATAAATTGCAATAAAGTTAGTTGTCATAGCTATGACGTAACTGTCGTTCCATCGAATTAGTGCGATACTATTCTTATATCAATATTATATGTCCAACGTTCTTCTTTTTCCATTTTGTTAGATAAAATAGGACCATTTCTTAATATCTACTCAAAGTCAAAATTTACGCCATGATTTGAAGAAACTTCTACTACACTTGAGAGATTTTTTACAACGTCTCCACCTAATCCAAGGTTAGTTAATGACTTTAGATGATTAGTTACGATTAGTCCCAAAATTGACCTGAATATCTATCAAAATTGTATAAGTATTCTTCATAGGAACATAAAAAAACAAACTTTGTGGTCAAAGCCATAGGGTTTTCCTTTGACAAGAATTTTGCATGAATGTCTACCAAAATAAGGTATCATTTGTTTATCTATAAAATGATAAGTTGACGAAAACTTCACGAGGCAAATTTGTCATTTAAAATATTTAAAGAGACGATCCCTAGACAGGTTTTGGTGTTATCCAGTTCTTCATAAATTATGATGCTTCATTTAAAGTTAAAAATCATTGTCTCTGATACTCGTTATTTTGGAACAGTTTTTGTGGAATTTGTAAAAGAAAATACCACTGTATATGAAAATGTGTATATTCTCATAAAGGTGTGAACTGACTGAGCTTGAACTGACGTTGCGTTTTCGCAACATTTTGAAAAAACGCATATTTTCACTAACAAAAATAAAATTATAACTTTACTTTTGGCGCCATTATACTGTCTATCGTTTCTAGAATACTGGTCTGTCTTCATAAAATTGCTAGATTGGTTGTGCTTTCTATGAGATCCACTCAAATTAAAAGAAATAACGTTACAAAAGAAGTACCAAAACAATCATTTACCTTTATAAATTTTAATGTTACCCAGAAACAATGAAGTCTTATCGGCAATATACAGGAAAAACACTGTACAGCAGAAGCAGAAAGCTCTTTCAACTAATGTTGCGAAAATGCAACATCAGTCGTTAATGGGTTAACAGGATAAATGAGTTTACATTTGCTTGCACAGAATCACATCATAGTGACTCGGCAACCAATAGTCTTGTGGTTTCATCTTAGTAGTCACCCTAGTTTTTTTGCATCATTTATTAACTTCTGGTATGTTCGGTTAAGAATGCACTGCCTTTTTGCCACATTAACTCGTACTTTAGATCGTAAAATTCGCACTTAAAATAGCATTAACTTACACTCTACATCGTAGAATCGTTGTTGCATGTCTGTCAACATTGTTCCTTCTCCTACACTGCGTCTTGCTCTTCATATTTCATGCAGCACATTATAGACTTAATATTTTGTTGAACAAATTCACGTATAAATACACAGTGAAGGATTTCTGCCTAGGGGCTCGGTGGCGGAATCTCTACATAAGCTCAAAAGCCTGGCTTGCATTAGAGCTGGCAAGAAGCTTTATCGAAAATAATTTTATAATAAATATTTTTACTACATTTTGCCAAAACGTAATATAACTTATAGCCCTGCTCACAATAAAGCTAGAATTAGGCCTTTAATTTGCTAAATTTCCAAAATAGCTTCGAGATGGTGGGGGGGCCCAAATGTCAAGTGCCTAGGGGCTCTGTGTCTCTAAGTCCGGGCCTGTAAATACCGAGTATTTTGACACTCCCGAACAAAGTGCAAATTCTGAGCTCGAGGCCAACGTTAAAAGTCATGTGCTTTGCCAAGTGATATTCAAAAGGAATCGAATATGTACTTCATACTTCACCAGTTTTCCATTTGACATTGTATGGAACGTTTAGGCAATATGTAAACTATTAATCTTTTCATGCTTTGCCTAAAAAAGGCCTATGCATTTTATAGAATGCTGGATTTCAAACTTTCCCGTTAATAATGTCATTGGATTGACATCATATTTTACATGTTCCTTGAAATTACTAATTACTAAATAGGAAAATAAAGAAAATTCCAACCTTCCTCATGTGTTATCGCAATGTCATCTCCACTTTCGCCAAACCTATGCATTTTCGCCTAATTCCTGGCTTAAAAATCTCTTTCTGAAGAAATAATGTTTTATTGTTCCTGATTTTAGTTGAGTCCAAATCAGATGGATAAGATGAATGAGTTTCTAAACTCATTAAATGAACTTAACTAAATGAGCTATACTGTAAATGAGCTTAACTTCTTTCTGTTTCTGTTGGCATATCCTCCCATAACGTTCCAAAGGGGGATTTGAAAACCTTTTAGTTATGCTACGTGTAAAAGTTGTAGTATTCTCATACAATTAAATGGAAAAGAACAACAGTTACAGTTTTCACTAATTTAATCAATTCCAACTAGGTAGTATTCCACGAAAAACAATGTTTTACAATTGCGTTATCTCGTTACTTGATTCATTTCTTTGAGCTAGTCTATGAAATACCTGCGGTCATTCCTTACCTCCTCTCCCAATAAACTAAAACCAGAGAATGCAGCAATAATCTAGAAGATAATGAAGAGAAATTTATTTAATTTAATAAAATTCATGTTAAGGGATGTAAGGTTTTATATATTCATTTTTTAATTACTAAACCATTTAAAATTATAAATTTATGTTTAATACTCTAAACGTGAAGATTTTATAACTTACGAAATCTCTTTTGCATGTCATCTGCGCCAATTTGACTAATTACCTCATGGAAGCTAATAAGTCTATCGCTGGGAACTTGCTTTACTGTGCAGGCGTTAACAGACATTTGAGAATATAATAATCAGGATCCCTTTTTTACCCGCATGTGCAGTTAGTATTAAGAGAGAGATTGATTTTGTTTAAATAATGTTGATTATAGACCGTGCCCAGTCAAAAGAAATTAGTACTTTCTTTATCGCATTTTACTTGTACCCAAAATTCACGGAAACGTCTGCCTTGAGAAATGTTATCCAAATCAGTTTACCATTGTTTTTTCTGTATATTATTTATTTATATGAATGGTAAGATATAATATTGGCCGTTTAATATCTAGGTTCGTGGATCTGACATTCTGGCCCGCTTCTTTTGCGAGTTGATCTGTGTATTTATTACCGGAAATGCCTGCATAAGCTTTCACCTAACCAACTGTAATGTAAAGTTGAGGGCTCTTGTCGATTATTGAAAAAATATCTTAAACGACTGTCGTTTTGGTTCTTTAGATTGGAAATTCGTGGGGTGTTTCATAAATAATTGCACATTTAATTGGCCGTAGTTCAGCTTAGAATACATTGATCATGGGCTTTTAAGAAAGCTTTCTATGTGATCTGTACTTTTGATTGCATGAAAATCACATAGGCAGAGTTCACCTTTTCTCGAGCTTCGAGACCTCGGTAAATACTAATAGTAAGATGTAGTAGAAATTTTTCTGAAGTTAAATCGAAGCGCAAAATGTGTCATTTGTGAAAGCACTTAAATTCGTAATTTTCCGGAGAGAAGGTTGTAACTTGCATGTTAGTGTTTCGCTTCAGTCGTAGCCTTTGTTATAGGTGTTGTCCAGTTTGTTTCTCTTTGTGACTCGATGTATAACGATGGGATCCCCGATAAAGCATTCAAAGTATGATTAGAAGTGGTACCGTAAGACTTTGTAATTTGGAAGAGAAAAGGCCTTTCTACTGCTTGTAAGTGCGTTTTATTCCTTTCATTCATTTGATGATCCCAGGTAACCTCTTTGCAGCTTATAATACGTGCTATTACCGTTTAAGCTGGATTCTTCAACCAGTGATCAAGAGAAACAAGTAGACATCTTAAGATTCTCCGCTTAATTAACTTAGCATGAGTTTCGGCGGGATAATTCAAATTTCAGCAGCCATTCAGTTGAAACGCAAGCATTATGTTACTGTTCCATTTGTTTTGTTTTTCCTATTAGCATAAATTTAATAATTTAAATATTAGATGCGTAACTTGTAGTGAAAAACTTCAGCAAATTATCCTCAAACTTAAAAAAAATTTCCAGCTTAGATGCGCACAGTCTTGACAGGGATTTTCTGTAAAATACTCTGTTGCGTAATCAAGACAATATTTTTACTTGTTTATTTTGAAATAAGGCTTATATCATTGTTATTTTTCATTATTATTGTTTATTTTTTGAAAGTGTGATTTTGTTTCATTATTGTGTAAAGTATTGCCTTATGATTTTTGTAATTATATTTCTTTTGTTGCGTAGCAACAGCTCTTCTGTAACTCTTCGATATATTTTTTTTGGTGTGTGGCAACATGATTCTGTAATGCTTTGAAGTTAGAACAGCATTTTTGACTTTTAGATGAAATATGTTGTTTCAAAACGTTTTTTCTTTAAAAATATGTAAAATAAATATTTTGTTTTTGAACTCGGAAAATACAAACGTTACTTTGTTTCAGCATATTGCTTTTTCTTCAACCCTTTTGGATGAAAAGTAATTGCTTTCTATACTGCATAGTAATAACTAGTTTTTAAAAATTCTAGTTTTGTCAATGAGATACATTCCGCAAGAGAAGAAGAGGAGAAAAGTGGTCACGTGGTTTAAGAACAACAATCTCTTCACGTCCGCAGTCTACGATGGAGTCTATAGCCGATGTGCCACTAAAATTAATAGATTTTTCTAATTTAGAAATTTACAGCTATTGTGAAAAATTAAAAAGTACTCTTGGAAGTTATTTCTCTTTTCTTGATGTTAATAAAAAGGTCTTCCCTTGTTCAAGGAAAAACAAGTTAATAACATTTGTTTTAAAGTAATGCCAGATAGTAAGGTACTTGTAGCAAGCCGTGTTAAGGCAGAAATGAAGAAAACAATTAATTATAAAAAGTCTGGTGGAAATTTCTGCAGAAAATGAGGTAAGATTCATAAATTTTCTTTTATGCACGATACTTACCAATATTCATCTTTTACTTTATTAGGAATGTTAAGTGTATATCAATAGTTGAAAAATATTCCCGAGGCCTTGAATAATGTTTTCCAGACTGTACAATGTAAATATTTGTTAATAGTTCATGAATATTTGTTCTAAATTATTGAAATAGTTGAATTCATGCAAGATCTGCTTATTTGCAAAAACATTAACACCAAGCCAATTTTCTCTTATTAATTACGGTGCCATAGAACATGATACACCACTACATTTTTATTAATTTCATCACGTTGTGTTTTAATAATGTGACTGTTATGATCAAGTTTTAATCAATACGCATAAATGCAGTATATTTTATCGCGTTTTACTATAAAATAAAGAAATATCTATGACCAAAAAATTATTAATATTACAGCTAGAATTATAGCGAACTCGGTTGTGCAAACCCATACAATTTTCTTTTTGACATTTATACTGTAATAAAAAAATACATGTTAATCTGAAGTTTATGCTATCTGTAGATTAAGAATCAGTTATGAACAATTAAATTTCAAGGGATACAAAATTATGTATTAATTTTGAACTGTGTATAATATTAATATCAATACTGTCACATAGTTTTAGGGCAACTGTATTTATAATGTTCCAGACATTTGAGTCTACCATTTTTGAAAATCATCTTGTTGTGCTTGTCAGGCTGATAAAATTGTGGCTTAAAATTATAATAGTAATTATATTTTTTTTCAGTGTAGAACAACAACATACATGAACATTATTTTATGCATTTCGTTTTGCAGTGTACAGAATTATTATTGCAAATGATTCATGAGATTTCAAAAAAGTACTGGAAATAATTAAAAAAATAAAGTTAATTAGTACTATATGAAATCAAGTAGAAAGCTCTCAAATTTTACTGATAAAACTATAAATGTTCAATGTGTGTTTTGGTTTTATGATGTACATAGAAATAAGTATCCCAATGCTCTCAACATGTATTGTAACTGTTTCTTTAGAAATGCTTGGCCGTCTAAAGTTGTCTTTATATAGGCAAGTATTATTCTTAAACTGTCAATACCATCTCATATTCTGGTGGCTTGTTGGAATATACTGTTGCCGAATATCCGAAGTTTCACCACATCTACCACAGCAAAAGCTTGTTTATTTACATTAGCAGTTCTTACATCATGTGACCTCTGACGTCACCGGAATGTATCTCATTATTTCAAATTGTTTTAAAATTTAGTATTGCTTGTTAATAATAGTTCCTTTCATATTTTAAATAATTCAGCAGCAAGTTTAACGAAGAATGTAGAACACAATATAGTTAAATATCTTTTCAATGTCATGAAAAATGAAAGCAGACTAATTGGCAGACTGCATTATCTATGCTACACCTCAAGATGAACTCTCTTCCGTTCTTCAATTAGATTTGAACTTTTATACAGGTCTTCAGATGTTACAAGGCAACATTTCCCTTACTAGTACCCTCTTGTCTAATTTCCAAATGCCAGAGAGAAAAAGAAACATACTTCCAGAAGAACTATTTGAGCTGCGAAAAGAAAATGAAAGAAATAGGAAAATAAAGAAAGAGAACCAAAGTTACACCTCGTATAAAGGAAACAGTTTCCCATTATTATGAGTAGCATGAATAGAAATGAATGGCGACAGAAATGGCTCAACGCATAAATGCAAGAAACATGTAAACAAGAATGACATAAACAGGGCTTCACTAATTAGGGCATAAATTATTGTTACATTTAATACATATAACTAAGGAAATGTTTACATCGGTTTCGCTGCACTTATATGATGCCTATGGTTATTTTATCATTCCTTAGTCTTGAGTTTCAAGCTGGTCGTGGCCAGCCTCTGTTGGCATCCTTTGTTTACAGTTTGACTCTAGCAGTCAGTGAGTTTAACCATAGCAGTCAGTTCCTATCAGAAACAATGAAATACTTCTTTGAGAGGAATTTTCTTTCGGTCGAAAACTCTAGTGATATAACATTACAGTAATTGGTAAAGTGTTTCGTTAGCTTTTAAATTTTTAACCGAAGGCATTCTGATAAAATCAAAACGTTTGCTTAAGAATATTTTATAGGATTCTTAATGTTAGACATCAATTAATAGCTACAGCACAAATTAATGATTAAAATTCTTTAACCCAAACTTTTCACTTTTAAGCATGTTTTGGCCCCAGACGCAGAATTGTTCATAAAGTCTTGTAGGGATTTATATTTATTTTAAATAACCAGTTAAATTGAATTTGAAGCTCTTTCCTGTAAGCCTTCATTCCCCTAAGTGTCATTGTCAGAATATTTAAATTTAGTAGCGCGCGTAAGGAATGCAAATTCTACCAGTGGGAGAAAAAGTTTAAGCATCAAGTTCTAGAAGAGAAAGAGAGTCTGGGAAAATTCTGTGCGTATTTGTAATGCAAGTTTCGGCTTAGGACTTATTGCTGGTTAGACACGGCTTAACAGCTATTATCTTGCTGCCACTAAACTCATCTACGCGCTGTAGGATACAGGATTGTCTGAGGCCTGTAGTTTAATTCTACTACTTGTTAACACCTTCAATTTTTGAATTTGATTCTACTGTTTCAGTTACCGCCTAAGCAGAGGCGTAGCATGTTAGCGTTGAGTTGACGCATTGTAAATAAGTTAAAGAGTGTAATAAAGGGTAGTTTTAACCCTTCTTCTGTGCAGTCACCAACCGCCAGATTTCACACAAGAGATAGATAGTAGAACTCTACTGTCTAACATTCAGGTAATCCTCAATACAAGTGAAAAGAAAATATGTTAGACATCATCAGCACTTATTTTCCGATTATTAAAGTTTAGTGCAACAAATAAACCCTTCACCCACACTGGAGTTCATGAAGTCTCATGACAAAGTAGGTATAAAGAAATCTGAAGGGTAAATACGCCGTGTTTACTTCCTTGTACGAAGTAAAAAGGAAGTATTGTAATCGCGAAAAATTTCCGATATCTTATTTCTACAAAAATATCCATTTTGACCGCTATCGAATGCAGTTTAACGATGTTTTTGCGTGACATCTGTATGTAAGGACAGATTAAAGGACTCTTTTTCGCCAAACGAATTATAAAACTGATTTAAAACGGATTCAGAAGAAACTTTTTTTCGTGGCGTCTGTACGTATGTATGTATCTCGCATAACTCAAAAGCGAGTAGCTTCAGAACGTTGCAATTTTGTATAGAGGACTGCTATAACATGTAGATGTGCATCTGCTATTTTGGTTGCAAGCGGCTGCACCAAAAGTATATAAATATATGTATATATATATATATATATATATCCACTCTGTTACTGGAATCAATGACTCATTTTTATTCTTATATGCTGGTAAACTGTGCATTTTTTGCTTTAAAAATGATTGAATTATGTTGTTCTTATCTTCCGGTTAAATTTTTTATGCTTTATTAAATCTTCATGCAAGATTTATAGAATTATCAACAATTTAAAAGTCGTTTAAGCGCACCTAAGCCTAACTTTTTTACCACAGCAGCCATATGTGTTTACATTTGAAACTTAGCAGAGCAGTGGATTTGTTGCCAATCTATAGAAACTAAGCTTCGCAACAACAAAATAAAGTCTTTTTTATTAATTTTTTGAGCAAATTTGGCAAGAAATACTGCAGGAGATCATCCTGGAGATTTAACAGTCTATACCACGCGGTGTGGCAGCGTGCATCCAGGCTAGAGATGGGCCAACACCTTATTGAGCCCGTTACTTTGTGACTATGTAACTATGAAATGAATCGTTCAGTTGTTCTGAAATTTTAATCATTTTCTGTACATAATCTTCCTATCCACCAACTTTTGTCTCCATTGGACATTTCCTTCTTGGTGTGTCGATTTTTTTGATATAGAGTGTATATTATATTTCAAGTTAACATATATTAATTTGCGTTTTTGATATGTATATTTAAAAAACATAGCGCATTTTGCACTTACTTCAAACGCCGTCACATAGCACAAAAATGTTAAGAAGAAGTATGCATTTCTTAGTCAGATCATGTACACAATCAAAGGTACCAATGCAGGTAAATATGTAGAATGATTTCCAGAGAAAAAACGAGTACCTTTTTGATCGGTGGTCAGTCTCCTAATAAAATCAGAAACTCTCAAGTACTTTAGTGACTTTAGGACTTCGTCCTGAAACTCTTTCGCTACTAGCTTTAAACTCCAAGATCAAATTTTAAATGCAAGTATTTCTGCGGAAGAGACGAGCTATACTGAAAAAACTCAAATCTGACTTCTAACGAAAGTTCGAGGGAAGTCTGTCAAAAATATTTAACATTTTATCAACGGAAGTGTTTTCACAAATGACACGAACTCCTAAATGTCATTAGTACGAACTCAAATAAATCGCAGATGAAATTTTAAATACGGTCTCTCTGGAAATATATTTTGTTGATCTAAAGGGAAAGAAAAAGACATTTTTACTCCATAATTTTGCTTTTATTGTATAACCGTGTTACATTTTAAAAATATTTTGCAAGTGCATTAGGCAAAACATGCATTTTGTTGTATTGATATGTTCAGATAAATGAACAATGTATTATATCGCTTAAATAAACTACATGAAAATTATTCTTAATGTTTTCTACTAAACTTTCTGATTTAAACTTCAGGTTACTACCCATTCTCAGTTATATAAAAGACATTTATTCAATCTCAACGTTTTCAGGGTTTACAGATATACAGTCGAAAACAATTTCTTTAATTGATTTAACTTTATTTGCAGTTTGTATTCCTCTGTTTAAATTTAATCCCGTTTTTAAGCGAAGCCGCATTAGGCAGCCAAGAATCATTACTTTACCAATTTAGATGACCGTTACGTTGTTTACGAGCTTGAATAATTATTCCGTTTCATTTACTGTTTCAGTTTCCAATCTACATAGATCACATATTAGTCTAACAAATCGAATCGATAAACTAACTAGCCAGAATTAGCAAATTTGTCAGTTTTTTTCTTTTTCTTCAGGTTAATGGAATTCAAAAGTACTCAGAGATGCTTGCAACACGTTTCACTTGTTTTGCATTTGAAATATATCGTTTGCAGATAAGCACTTAACTGAGTCCATAAATTTTATGGAACATACATATATTATGAAGTACATGCATTCAATGCAAACGCACTGGGGAATTTCTTTTGAAAACGCACTGGGATATTTATTTTACTTCAGATAAAAATACGAAGTACTTTATTCTTTGTTATGTTTAGAAAATGGGAAGGATTCAAAAAAGTATTTTGATTCAATATTTTAAGAATTAGCTTATTACTGCTTCAAAATCCGAAGAGAATCGCCATGCTAATACTTTAAATAATCGTAATCGTGTATTTTCTTTCTTTTTCTTTGAATAGTAAAAGAAATTGAAGAAATATAATGCAATATTTAAAGGAAATAGTTTGTCGAAAGCATCCTCCTCGTACATTTAGTCTTAGGAAGCGCATTTCTTTTCCTGTGTTTTATGTTTGACCAATTCCACTCTATTAAGCATGGTATGTTCTTTCTCCAATCTAATTTAAATAATTTAAACCAAGATGGTTAATATGGTTTATATTTATAATTTAGCTTTTTTCTGTTGAATAGTCTGAAATGAGTTTATATTTTACTATAATAATCACTTTATATTCTATTTTTTTAAAATAATAAATAGTAAACAAAATACCGGCCCCCCCCCCAAAAAGGGAGGAAAGTATGCAGTCCTCAGAGAAAAATCGTTAATTGTAAGCATAGTTTACAGTATGTAATTTTAGAAAGTCCTTTTATTTGTTTTTTGCTTTATATCCCATCTTAAATTATTTTTTTAAGTATGGTATTTTCTCCCGTCTCCCAACTTAATTAAATAATATTTAAGTCAAGAAATACTTTATGGAGCAAATGGAATAGCTTAGAACGAAAACCGTGGAAAGAAAGTTATGTTTGTTTGGAAAATGAAAAAAACAACATTTGGCATGAGAAATGGCTGTGCTTGTAAGTATTAAAAGTATGCATAAGTATGCATGAGTATTGAGTATGCATGAGACTCTGCTCTGAACATGTTTGGCAACGGCATGCTATCTCAACAGCGGAAATTAAGGAAGGACGTTTACGTTGCAAAGGTTTAATATAACTGTCACAAGTTCCGGTAACGCTTGGTTTCGCCATTCAGGACAATTCCAAATTACACCTCCTTAATATTCATGCTGTAGGCAAACCCAAATTAGACAAATGTATTATTCTTCAGAGGACATAGCTATACTCGATGCTGTTCTGCTGTAATGCAGATATACAGCGGAATGGTAACAGGAAGTGTTGTAACAACTACTCGCTTTCCGTATACAAACAGATACAAGAAAAGTGAAACCTCTATTTTTTATGATAGCAGATTTAATAAATTTATAAGTAGAGATTTCCGACTATAACTTCAAATGTATTTATATTACTTTGTTCTCTACCTCTTTCAGGAGGAGTGTTAGGTAATAAAGCCTCAAGAATCTTTATTTTCAAAACAATTTTAAAACAAAACCTAGTATTCATCTGCTACTGGGACTGGATTCAGAAATGTACGCATGTATGTATGTGTTCATGTATGCGGATGATTATGTACGTAGATATGCATATGAGTTTATACACACACACATATACCCACATACATACATACATTGCATAAAAAAGAAGACTTATTATAATTTCATATTTAATGCTAAGAATCTTTTCTTTTCTAATGTTGTATTTAATTTCCAGTTCCTCACTGTATTTGAATTGTTTTCAGTTGTAGGGTTTATGTTAATTGGCCAGTTATTACGATTTGAAAATTTACTGTACTTTCTTTTTTCCGTAGTTCTCATCAGAAGTACTTAACTGAGTATTTAAGCTGGGGGTTTGAATAGTTGGAACTTTTGGAGCCTGACTTGCAGTTTGTGTTTCATTGCCAGCTCTGGAGAAGTTTATTACGACTTTAGCCAGTTTACTAGCTGACATTAAATATTTGAGCCAGCTTAAGCAAATTACTTAGTGTAGCGTCCGACTACGTTAAATTTGAATACATTAATAAATTTAAACTTCAGATTTTGTTATTTTAAAAACCGAAAGTGATGTTTGTTTTGTTTTGTCAACTTTGAGGACTTTGTCATTTTGTTTCAGATTAGAACTTCTGTGTCGTCTAGTAGAGTCTGAAAGAAACTAATTTAAGATTCTGCACAGTGAGAAACCAACACTTTCGAAATTTTTCAGTTTCGGTTTCTTATTCTTTGATTAAAAATAAGTTCGAAACAGATATATCAGAAAAAACTAACTTTTCGTAACATAAAGACTAGGAATCGTCCATGTTATCTTTTCAACCCGAGAACGCTCACACCGGGTATGAGATACCCGAACGCCTTGGTTTTGGTCGTTTAAGTCACGTTCTTTCGTTTGTACTAGGCAAAAAATTTTAGTATCTGAACTGAAAGTCACATTATTAAAACAAAACTAGGCTATTTCTAAAAGTTGTTTTCTCAGAAAAATTTCTCAATTTAGATTTCGAATCAAAATCTCAATTATTTTTAATTTGTATTAAATTCTGTATGATATAAAATGCTTCGGATGCATTACATGCGTTTTCTATTCCGCTCACAGACCACCCCAGTTTAGTTTGTGCCGCTACCAATGATTCAGAAATTCTGCAGACCTTTCCTGTTTCCAGCATCTGCAAGCATCGGTTCATCAATTGAATTGGTAAGGTTTTTTGTTCCCCCCCCTCTCCCCAATGGCGGAAGCTCAGCCGACTTCAGTTTGACCACTACTAACTAGGGGGCATTCCCTACTCATTAACACCTATTTCGCTCAAATTTATAGGGCATGCAGAGCTTGGCTGGAAATGAAAGTACCCAAAATGGGAACTCCAAATGGCCAAGCGTTTACAAAATAAAAATTTTGACGCTGCTTTCGTACTATATAAGCCATTTACGTTACGGCGGTTTCCACGCAGAGGTTGGCGCGGCGGTAAGAGCTGGGACTAGTAATGCGATGGTCTTGGGTTCAATTCCCCATGTGGAGACTTTTCTTTTTCTCAATTTTTACATTATTCTTTTTCCAATTAAACAAAGAGGTGAATATTTTATTTTATGTATTTATTTACACTCAAAAGGCATAGAAAAAGTGAAAATTTCGGACTTTTCGACAAGGGATTGTAATTAAACAACATACGAAAAGTCCTTGCACATGAAAATTCAAAATTTATTTGTCGACATTCGATGATTACATGTGTCTGTATGATACGTGCATTAAGAGACTTAACTTGTCTTAACTTCTACAAGAGAACAAATTTCTGGTTGACTCGTGGGGAAGACAAACAAATCCGCAATTAAAAGACGAACTCTTCCAAGATGAAGAAGGATTGCCAACATGTAGCATCAAAATAATTCCCCCTAAATGCACCCTACTGGTGCAACCCTCCGATGTATATTTTTATCGACGGGTGAAAAACTTTATTAAAAAAATAGAAAATTGTTCTTATTTCATTGAGCAACAAAAAGAAATAATTTCCTCAGAAGACTGCATAAAAATACATTCGATTGTTCATCATCAGTTATCCGCCCCAATATTCGGTAGCATGTTACGTTACGCGTGGTTCGCTTCTAAACTTTGCGATGAGAGAGAATGCTTTATGAATGTCAATCAAGTATGTCTTTCTATGGAGACGTTGGAACAAGGATGTAATTGTAAAAATGCAGCTTTGTAACGTCGCTAGATGCAGAAACAATTATGATTTCCCCTGTTTCTACGATAAATATCATCCAGACACATGTAATCATCGAATGTCGACAAATAAAGTTTTGAATTTTCATATACAAAGTCTTTTCCTATGCTGTTTAATTACAATCCCTTGTTGAAAAGTCCGAAATATTCACCTTTTCTATGCCTTTTGAGTATAAATAAATAAAATAAAATAAAACATTAACCTCTTTGCTTAATTGGAAAAAGAATAATATAAAAATTGAGAAAAGAAAAAAAAAAGTCTCCACACGGGGAGTTAAACCACGATCATCGCATTACTGGTCCGAGCTCTTACCGCCGCCCCAGCCGCTGCCTGGTAAACGCTCTAACGTAAGTGGCTTATACGGTACGATAGCAGCGTCAAAATTTTTATTTTGTAAACGCTTGGCCATCTGGAGTTTCCACTTCGGGTACTTTCATTTCTAGCCAAGCTCTGCATGCCCTACAAATTTGAGTGAAATCGGTGATGACGAGTAAGGGATGCCCCCTTGTAAGGCCAGAAGAGGTGGTCACTTTATTATGGACGCATCTAATAGGTGGGGCATCTTTGCCTCCTATGAAGGGAAGGACAGTTACAGACAGGCCTTCTCCTGGATTCGAACCCGAGCTTTTTGGTATCGCAGTCGGCTCCACTAACCCTTATACCGTTTGGGCGACTCTATAGCTAAGGTATCCACAAGCAAATCTAACTTTTAAAGATTTTGTTTCCCAAAAATTCTTTCATAGAATCACTGCAATAATATTATTTTTAAAAAAATGTTTGAATAACATTAATTTTTAACTAACAAGAAATGAAAGAAAATAAATTACATTTGGACATTGATTCGTTTAATTTTATTGTATATTTTATAGAAAGAAATGAAATAAATGAATTACTTTCTTCTGAACACTAAGTAGTCTGAATTTACCCGCATTTCATACATATATTTTACTTGCATAAGAGTAGCACCACTTGCCTGCCAGCGTAGCACGCTGTCGCGAGCAGCGCTGTGGCCAACCTTGCTATATATCGAGGGAGGACTGATATTCAGACATTATGTTATATGTGAATAGCTGTGGTGCCTCGTTCCATCCAACAACTTCCGACTATATTTCTTTTTAAAATATATCTGTAATCATTTCCACAAAATGATTAATCTGATTTTTTTCGGTTTCAGTCCTTTCAAGTCACAAAATAGCTACTTATTCTAAATATTTGCTTTTACATTTTGCAGTTTGATTGAGTAAACGAATGTAACACACACTAGTTTTTACCCAGAATGCTGAGATAAGAATTGCATGAGCAAATTTACTGATACTCAGACTATAATTTAACAAGTCATCTCAATTTTTCCAAGTTTCCTGTTACGTTATAAAAATTGCTTAAGCAGTCAATATACACTGGTGTGCAAAAATTAAGGACGAGGCGGTTTTTTTCAATATAACTTTGTACAAAAGCTTTCCAAATCAACACATTTAATACCGTAAGATCCCCAATACGCAAGGACATGACTAATGTAAGCAACACTTACTAAAAGAGAAATCAGAGGGATAAAAAGAAGCTTTATTGAAAAAGTAGCATGGAGAGCAATGCGACTGAAGGCCGAAACATCCCTGTGATGGGTGTCCAGCAAGAAACATCAGGTCTTTAATAGGGGATATGATCTCCCCTGACTGATAGGCAGTTTTCACATCATTTGTGCATGCTGGATATGTGGTTGTTAATGAGCTGTTGAGACACTGCTGCTCGTTTTTCTTGTAGCACCAATCGCAGTTTCGGAATCGTTACTGGCGATAAGTTACGTGCTGCCACGGGTCTCTCTAGTAAGTTCCGTACATGCTTGACGGGATTTAGATCCAGAGACCTTGTCGACCAATCGAAGTGTTCAATATCTTCACTCTCCAACAGCTCTTCGACAGTAACTGTGCGATGAGATGGAGCGTTGTCGTCCATGAAGAGGAACTGAGGCCCATAGCCCTTGTGAAAAGACGCATGTAAGAAAGAAGAACCTCGTTACAATAGCAGTCCCAGGTGACGAACCTCCTTGGGAGATATGAAGGTCGGTCCGGCTACCAAGCATTATGTCTGCTCGAACGAGAACTCCGCGACCTCCAAAACAGTCCCTTTTGATGATGTTGAAGGGGTTATTGCGTGTTCCCCGCTCTGTCCAGATGTGTATGTGTCTAGAATCGCAACTCAGACTAAATCTGCTCTCATCTGTAAAGAGTACTCGTCCCCATTCATTGTCTCTCCAATTCCGGTGTTCCCGGCACCACAGAGAACGCCTTCTCCGATGGGCAGGCGTTAGAGGTACACACCGTACAGGGCGTCGTGCAAACAGACCACCACCGTGCAGTCTTCTGGCCACGGTAAAACGCGATATCGGTCATCCAGTCGCCTGTGTCGTGTGTCTAGCGATTTCTCCCGCTGTCTGCCGCCTGTTTCTTCTGGCCTGTAAGGCAATATACCGGTCATCTGCGGGTGTGGTTCCTCGTGGACGACCACTACTAAACCCCCGGATAGCTGTTCCTGTAGTTTGAAATTGTCTCCAAAGTCGTGAAACGATGCTGTGAGCAATTACGAACTCTGCAGCCACACTTGTCACACTGCGGCCTTCCTCCAACTTCCCAATGATTCGACCTCGAGTAAAAGCATCCAGATGTCGTCTAACAGATTGATTATTCGCCATATCTCGCTGAGGCAGCAACTCGGTATGATTTTAACTGCTATACGGCGTGCAATCTCTTTGCCAGAAATACTGATCTTACACCGACAACTTGCTTTATACTACTCAGACACTCCCCCATTACGTCTACCTGCATATCTGCGCATGTGCTACCGTACATCACCTTACTTAATCTCCTGATTGGTCTTTCTGTCCGCTCTGCCTCTTCGTTCAGCTGGTATGCTAATTTTTAGACTTCGTCCTTAATTTTTGCACACCAGTGTAGATAATCCTAGATCTGAATAAAACAGCTTCAGACTTTAAAGCTCTCAATGTATAAAATAGCAGCTGTTTGAAATATCATAGTTGTAATTATCATTATTGGTTGGTCAGTAAAGATCTGACTTTTTTAGGGCTTTTACTTAGAGTATGTACAAGCAGTACTGACGCAGGAGTATCTGATGCTGTTATGGAAAAAAAGAAACATATTTAAAATTAGATTCAAATTTTGGCCCTTGTATTGTGTACACG
This sequence comes from Stegodyphus mimosarum, assembly GCA_000611955.2. Taxonomy (NCBI): domain Eukaryota; kingdom Metazoa; phylum Arthropoda; class Arachnida; order Araneae; family Eresidae; genus Stegodyphus; species Stegodyphus mimosarum. Next base: position 385,663 of record KK114622.1, read on the forward strand.
TATTGTATTGTGTATTTTACGTATTGTTGCATTTGAACAAGCACATACGTAGTATACTAGCAGCTTGATATTTAAAACAGTAATATTTTAAATATTTAAAAGCAATTTTATTAATTAATATTACCACCTTAAATAACGAATATAATACATGCATTCTTTATTTAAGGTGATAGTATTAATTAATAAAATTGCTTTGAAATGTTTATAATGATATTACTTTATTATATTGTTATATACTATTTATTTATAATGTTATTTAATAATAAATATAGTATAAAATGTTATTTATTTTATGCATACATAAAGTG
>KK114622.1:387212-401811 GCA_000611955.2 Stegodyphus mimosarum
ATATATGTGCGTGTGTGTGTGATAAGAAAGCGTGAGGGCATGGAACTTAGATCCATATTGAAAAGGAAGAACACTAATTGCGTAGAATACTGAAATACTAAACTACAATGAGTAAGAAACTTGGCAGTCGAGGCAGATTTAAATCTTTATTTAAATCTCATTTATAGCCACAGTTCAAATTCTAATCGTTCCTACTTTCAGTCACACGAATCCTGCCTATTTTTAGAAAATTTACATTTTTTAATAGTATTGCGATAGGAAGAAAACACAGCTAAATGAAATGGCGTCCAAGCAGCAGTAGAGGTACAAGAGAAATAAACATTTATCCAACATGACAGCTCATTAAAGCGGAAGGTTTTAGTTTGCTAAGGTTTCAGTTCTCAGAGTTTAGGTTCCGAAATAACTACGTTATGAGCGTTAAGCAAACTTCGTTGCATAGATTATTCTAGAAATGACGCAATCCAGAGATGTCATTTCTATTTTTGGAATAAAGAGGAAATAACCAAATTAAAAATGATGAATTAAGAGGCTATTATTAAAAGAAAATAAAAAAGCTGATTTACATCTTTTATATCTTATGTATCTATATATATATATATATATATTGTTACGAAAAATTCGGCGGTTGCGCCTGTATGTAAGCTTTCCGGCATAGCACTAGGGTTGCCATAAAATAGTGTATGGTAGGGTTGCAAGATTGGCGACTTTATCGCCCATTTGGCGACCAAATCGGCGATATCCCATGGTCCAATCGGGAAGCTTCTAGAATAACTTCCTGTCGAGATATTTCTCGAAACGTGTGGAACTTTAAGAAAAGCTATTTAAACCCTTGCGTTTCTGAGAGCAGTTAGTTGCGAAATTGTGAAGTGTTGCGAGCAGTGTGATTAGTTGTGAGAATAGCTGCTACGCGAGAGTTTGGTGAACGGAAAGCAATCGAGATAGTGCTTTGCCGTGAAGCTATCTTTACAGTATAGCTTGACAGTGTTTGTTCCACGGTGTTTATTAGAAGTTTAGTGTTGCCGTGAAGCTACCTGTACAGTTACAGCCTGAAGCTGTGTTGCTGATTGTTTCAGGGTATTTATTGTAGATTTTCGACGCTTTTAAAGGTGATTTTGGAACTGTGCTGTAAATAGTGATTCTTGTAAATAAATTGTGCTTTTTATTGTTCCGCATCGTGTTTTCATCGGATACTCTCAAATCTACGAACCCGTATAACGCAACAATATATATGCATAATGCTTTAACTTGTTTAAAATTAGATAATTTTAATAGAGATAAAAAATTAAAATAAAATTTAACCACCTTTTTTATTTTTATTCATTTATTTTTTGTTTATTAATAAGCGGCACGAATGTATCTTGGTGTTCCTAGATAATTGCCTAAGTTGGTCTAAAGGAAAAACTGACCCATCTAGTAAGAAAAATGCATAAAGTAGAAGAAAAATCTGAAACGTCATTTTCATGTTTTTTTCGAAGCATTTTTATCAATATCCAGCCGTTGTTACTTATCTTTCATTTGATAAAAGGAGATATCCGATAAAAACAATACAGCTTTTATTATCGATTAAATAAAACATTCCCTTTACAAGGCTTCTATGATAATTAATTTATAGAACCATTATTAAGAAGCTATTAGTGGAATTAGTTTCGAACAAGATTTTTAAGTGCATAAATGGAGTGACTGAAGATGTGTTTCTTTTCTTTCCTAGAGTATAAAAAATAGGTGCTAAGAAAGTTAATCTCTCATACGATACTTAAGGTAATTGCACAAAAAGTCTGGTGAAACATTTTATGTAGGTCATATGAAGGATTCATCATTCTTAAAGCTTAAACAAGTCTCAAAGTTTTATCGTTTTATTTGGCAAAAACAGATGAATAAAAAATAACAATTGCAGTTAATATAATTAAAATAGCAGAATTACATTCACTTTCGTAATATATTAGTTTTAGAATTTATACATCTATTTCAAATATAATATTGCGTTATTTGCTCTGCTAAGTATTTTTTGTTTCAGATTCTAGTTTAGTTTTGCAATCATCTCTACATCGAAATAATAACGAAATTTTATTCATATATTTTTAGGTTTATTAAACGTTTTCATACAAAGCGTAAACTAACTAAATTTAACTTATTCTATGTTGAGGTCAATTGCATAGAACTCATATTATACATTAGTTTTATTTTACTAATACACGGCTGCTAAAAATAAGCAATTAAGTCCAAACTCCTCCGATGAAGATGCAACCTGTCATTAAGAGTAATTCAAAAGAATTTTCTAAGAAAGAAAAGAAAGCAAAGTTATTCTATTTACGATTTTCAGTTTGTAAAACGCATAACTTCTGACATTGTTCAAAATGAAACGTAATATTACTTATTACGTCAGCGAGGACCAAAACACGATATACAAAAGTACCTGAAAAATAAATTTGAATACAAATTTCGCTTTGTTCTCATTTGAATATAATTACTTCCGCGGGGGGAATGCATTTGAATATAGCATCTGAAGGAAACTTAAATATAACTGCCAAAATGCATTTAACAAGTTAGAGTGACTCATAACTTACTATTAATAGTATTCAGTTAATAGTTTCATCACAGAAAAGACGGAAGGTATTGGACAGTCGCCACAGAAAACAACTCATTGATCAGAATTACAAGCTGTCGGTTTCTGCCGCCATAAATCACATATAAATTTGTTGTCTTTGTTTCAAATAACCAGACACTTGCAATACAATATATTAATCGGAAATGCTCGAATAACGTCCATCATTTAACTATCTCATTACCTAGAATGTTGCCCATACGCTCGACGATATATACCCACCAGAAAGAGAAATTCCGTTTCAGATTTGATGGAGAACATCCCTGGGACATAATCCGAGGGATTTTTAATTCACTTCGCTTCGCAGCAACTTATCGAGAGGACTTTCGGTTAGACAGCATTTTAAGGGCCGCAATGTCGCAAAGACTTTACGTACTTACAAACATCTGTTCCTTTTCCGAGATTCGAATCCAGATCCAAGGTTATGACAGCTAATTTCCCTACCATTATGTCAAAAGGGCGGCATCATACGTAAAGTAAATTTCCTGATACGAGGTTTCGAGTATTACAGTTAGAAACGTCTTTTAGGATATTGCCCATATGTTGGTTGAAAATCTGGTAAACAAAATACGGTACTCACGGTATTTGAAATAACATTTAATAAATCGCAGGCAGCCATTGATCTGATAAGGAGGATAAGGATGTTGATGATAAATCTACAGAGAAGAAACACAGACTGAGCTGAAGTCAATTGCATAGCACTCATATCATACATTAGTTTTATTTTACTAATACGCGGCTGCTAAAATAAGCAATAAAGGCAAAACACGCAGTAAAACAAAAACTATTTAATGCATGTGCGTGAAATTGATCCAAGAGGTTGCTGTGGCATTATTAGACCACATAGCAAATAATAAAGCAAAGACATTCAAATACACATGTGTTACGACCATCACATCGTGAAAGGCAAAATCGGTCGGAAGAATGAGCAATGGAAACATAATAACGGATATGATACCCTCTAGTTGAAATATACGCTTGACAATGGCGAAGCAAGCTGGCAATAGTTTCGTTCATTGCTTGTTGTGGCAATAGCGCCCATTTCTGTAGTAATGCGTGTCAGAGCTCCTGGTGCCTGGCGGCACACTTTGACCTGCTTTTCGTCGTCCTAACATATCCCACACATGCTGTATAGGGTTCAGGTTCGGTGATCTAGCAGGCCACTGTAGATGTGAAATGATTACAGTCTCTAGGTAACTTCGCACCACTCTAGCTTCATGCGGGGGGGGAGTTATAGTTCATAAAAATGGCGTCGGTACCCAGTGCAGTGAAAAAAGAACGCAGTAGAAGGTGATGATATCGGACGGCTGAGACGGAGCCACTAGGATTCACATAGAAATCAGTGCGGCTGTTGCTTCTTATACCAGCCCATATAAATAAGCCTCCTCCTCTGTAATGGTTTCTTTCGACGATGTTTGGCCCCCGATAGCATGTCCCTGGCTGTCGCCATATCCTTGTCCTGCAGGAATCGTACTGGATGTTAAACAGAGAGTTAAGAGAACGTGGCCTCACTGCTCTAGTGTTCAACTGTGATGTCCACAGGCCAATTCAAACGCTTTGTGACATGCCGTGGGAACAAAGGAACACACACACCACAGGTCTTTGGAAGTACAGTTCAACTTCATACCGTCGACTCGACACAGTTTGGCGACATACGGGCCGTCCTGTAGCAGCACAGAGGTGCGAAGCCAACTGTCGTTCTGTTAGTGATCTACGGCGTCTTGCACATGACAGCAGGAAGAGATCATCTGCCGTTGTGGCAATTCTCCTGCATCCAGACTCACATCTTCTAAAGCGGTAGGGGTCCCTTTGGTAACGATTTCATAGTCTATCGATGACTTTGCGATGCAGATTCAGCTCTCTCGCAACAGATTCAGCAAGATGTCTTACACGAGCTTGCAGCATCCCGACAGCTCTCAACGCATTTAATCGTGCAAATGGTGTCTCGGCCCATGGTTTCACTTTGACTATCTCGTATTATACGGAACTATCGCTGCTTGGAAATTGACGCACTAGTCCGGCCTTCCTCTTTTCAAGGCGTTGTGGTGTGACTAAAGGATTGCTTTTTATGTTAATTTTGGTTTCCTATTTGCATTCGGAGATGCAACCTCTACCTCAAATGTGAACTGTATGTTTAACTACCTTTTTTACATTCGTACCTTTTCTTTTAGGGTTTGCAGCTTATTGTTTAGCAGGAGTGCAGTAACGGCGAAGTTATATAAGGACTATTTTAAAAAAGGCATTTAAAATAAAAATGAGCGTCTGAATTCTAACGTGAAATAGGAATACTAATTTTAATATATGCAAAAGTTAGAAACATACTACGTTATACAATCTGTCAGAGTTTTTTCACCTTTCCCGTGCTCATATTTGTAACCAGTGGTATTTCAAAGGTGTTTAATGAAGTCGATATTTCAATTAAACGGGAACTTCGTTCCGCTTTTGGATGTCTTCAAACTGAAGCCCAAAATGCAGCTGAATTCATCTCAGATTGAAAAAGGTGCTCCATGAAAAATTTAAGCGAGATTAGTTAATTTAAGGCATTACTTAAATAATGAGAAAAATTCCCCCCCAAAAAATTAAAAGTTACACTGGTGAGAATGGTTGGCAGAGGAAATCTGTGCTGACTTATCATTTCTGTTAAATTCTGTTAATGTTTGCCCAACTGAATTAAAGAACTTAAACTGGTTGTAAATTAAAGTAAAACCAAATTTTCTTAATTTAAAATTTAATAAATTCTGTTTTATAATCAAAGAATATTCATATTAGCAATAATTTAAGTGCTTGTTAACGTTAGTCATAAAATTAATTTTGAAAAGTTCGGTTTAAAGATTAAATTAAGCAGATATTTCCTTTAATTAATGGCTTTGACGTTATCGCGCAGGATTCATTATTAGTTCAGCTTAATTGTACGTAAATTCAGGCTTCGTTAGGTTAAATTCTTGTTGTAATTAAGGAATTTATTCCGAAGAATTAATTTCTGACTAATCATGTGAGTCTTAAAATAAAAATACTAATAATAAATAAATGTTCATAAATTATAAAGTGTAATTCAAATTGTAAAGTTTTCTTACAAAATTAGTGTTATATTAGCAATTTGGTTCGGTTTAATACAATGAAAATCTTTGAATTCTGACTTGAGTTCCTTTTCAGTTTTTGTCTCAAGTCCTTATTTCATCTTTTTTTGGAAAGTACCCTCATAGTTTTGACCGAAGTAATGCGAGGACCGTTCTAGAAGTCATTTACCAACTCTTTTCGCAACTGGAAACCACAGAAAGTCCTTAATTTCACTGTCGTATTTCCAAAAAAGCACATGTCAGTAGAGAACAGGTCTCCTGCCCCGAGGGAAGGAGAAAGTGTAAGGATATTCCCCCCTTTTGTGCTTATGTCTGCGATCCTCATTCTGTCCATCTTCAAAATATATTTATTTCGCCCTTTGATGAATGAACCTGCTGTTCTCAGCAGTATATACCTGTACAGAGTTGCCAACTCTCCCGATTTTAGCGGGAGACTCCCGATTTTGGTTCGTTCTCCCGCCAACCCGATTTACAATATATTTCACCCGACTTTCTCTTCTTAAAATTTATCACGATTTTTATGTAGATTGACTTAATACTTCGTTATTTGCAGCCCCAAAAAAGTGATTTGGGGTGTCTGAAAGCACCTGGTTTTACTCTAGACTATATAAAAAAACAAATTAGTTTCATCAGTGAAACATTATGGCTCGTTTCTACTTTGTGAGTGAGAACACATGTCCGAAAACGTCAAGTTCCATTTCTCCAATGAGCATCGAGTGCCATCTGGCACATATTAGCCAATGAGCACAAAGCAAGATCAAGATTGTTATTTCGTTCATCTTGTCGCTAACCTGTGTAAACGTACTTGCTTTCGAGAAATAGTTTAAAAAATCACGATATGTCATATTAGTTGTGTCTGCGGAAAAGGTAAATACTCAGGTACTTTTCAAAAATCGTATACAAATGACTTTTCTTCTAATATTTCCTCAAAGAAATGTAATGCATTTGCGATGTGTACCGTTTGTCATTTCTCCCAGATGGTATAGTGGTTAGGGGAGCCTACTACGGTACCGAAGGGCCCAGGTTCGAATCCCGGAGAAGACATGGATATTTGTAAATGTATGGTTTTTGTGCGGCATGGCGGCGCTCTAAATATGCGGCGAGCCGAAAGTCCTCTCGTGTTGATTGGTGGAAGAGGAGAGGGGTAGGAGACCCCTGGATCCCCCCCAGTTTGCTCTCCCTCAAAATTGGGGGTGGAAAATAGAAGTCCAACCTGTCTTCGGAGTAGGCTCTGGCAATCACTCTCCCACGGGGTCATGGACACGACAACAACAACAACAACCGTTTGTCATTGCGATTTTCCGATTTCGCACCGTGGGAGGGCCGATGTTCTCAAACATGTTCGTACACAAAAACACAAGGACAACATGAGTTCTACTGAAAAAAACGAAAAGTTACTTTTTCTGTGGAAACAAAGGATCGAAAAGTTATTAATGCAGAATTTACCATTTGCATTTAAGAATTAGTAACTGAACTATCAGACATTAATTAGTAACGATTTGAAGTTAATTCATTAGTAAAAAAATATATTTTATCATTTAAACATCTTTTTGTAGTTGAAAATAAATCTCCAGATTTCTAAAAAAATTCTTCCGATTTTTGAGTGTCGTAGGTTGGCAAGTATGCCTGTATCCAGACCTATGCAGCAACGGGAAATATAGATCGGTGATTTCTTCCGAAGCTAAAGCATCTTTCTCTAAGCCTTCTATCGCCACTTCGCCTTCTTGCTGGGAATGTATCGCTTAGTCTTAGCTAATTATACTAAGTTATTTAAGGTGTAATTAAGTATCTGAAATAGTATGGCGTTTTTATCTCCCTTAGTGTTCCCATAATTAAGAAGATATGTGCTAAGAAATTCGTCATCCAAAAAGAAAGTTAAGTTTAATTGCTAAGTTAGTTGTGCTTCTTCCAAACTTCCATCCATTACACCGCATTTTCCAGCCATCTATGCAGCATTTTGCTGGGTCCTGATTAAAAGGTGAGTGGTTTTAAGGCTCTATCGACGCATCAATGAAATTATTACACACACACTCACACATATATACATATAAAGTATAAATGCATTTAACATATTCATATATATATTCATAGAATGTTAGCAAGAAGCATTTTAAATAACAGAAGTATATTATTTATAATGCTATACATACTGCATCTTCTATTCTTGAAATAAATAGAAAGAAACTCACGAAGAAAAGAAAATATATTTATAGTACACTGAGAATAATATTATTATTTACAATTTTAATGGAAACAATGCGTGAAAGTAGGTTCATTTAGCAATTAACGGAATGATCACATGTTTGATCACCAACCTCAACGGCTACTGTTTGCCGAGATTATCGAGTTCGTTTACTCGACCTGGTTCCCGCTGTTAAAGATTATGCCTCTAAGGGAATCTGACAATAAGTTTGGATCTGGCTAGAAGGAGCGAAAAGGCTGTGACCGTTTGGCATGTGTGCTGCTTTAAGGCATCGTTTTGGCTAAGGAATATCCAGGTCTGCTCCTAGAATTTACAGAAATGCATAGAAATGTATATAATAAGACATAACTATATAATTATTTTTTCCCCATGTCCTAAATCAAATAATATGCATGCAGTGTTCACAGCAGTCTGTGTTGTTCACACTTGTTGCGTGTCTTTGCTTTAAAAACTTTTTGCATCCACAAAAATTGCCAGTATGTCCTGTTTTGTTGGCAGTTTGCACACTTAGAAAGTTCAGATTTATTTTTCGAACACGTGAAAGTTTCGTGATTGTTCCCACAGAGGACACGCCACGACTCATGATTAGAGAAGTTTTATGCATGATAGAAACTTTGGCAGCGGTAGCACTACAAGCGTCCTGCACATCCTTTGAACTGTTCCACTTTCATATGTAGAAAAAAAAATCTGTTATTGCAAATTACTTTTCTGCACTTTCCTGTAGAGTAACTAAACACAGACGCAGATTCATGATTTCTCCATTGCTACGTCTGCCTGATATACACCAATAACATTGATTCCTTTATCTCGTGAGTTCGCAGATTCTTTTGGATGTCCTCAGTTGAGATATAGAAAGGCAAATATCTGGAAACTATCTTCAAGTTTTTATTTTTGTTAAGTTTATAACAGTGGTAATGGATCCCTATGTCAAAGGATTTCGCACATTTTATATTAGGGTGGCTGCTTGATTTGAACTTTTAATTCCTTCTTGGTTGTATAAGCTCATGTAATCTTCAGTTGTGAGTCCACGTTGAGCCAACATTTTTTAAAGATATTTCTATTTGAATCTTGCATCTTTGATAAAAAGTGAATTAACTCGTGGTTTCCTTCTCATCATATATATTGACTTGTTCTGAGAGGGCTGGTCATTTTAGTCCCAAGTCTCCGATTACATATGCGCGGCGTATGCGATTGGCATACAATAAATATTTGTGCGTTTAATCAAGATAAATGGGTCTGTTGTTAAAAACTGTTTTCATAAACTTACAAATTTCTCCGCAGTATAGCGATAAAAGTAAGTAAAATATTTACATAATTGAACATGCAGAAAGACGTATCCAAAAAATTTATATTAGTTCTGTAATTCAGCTTAATTCAGGGCAATTTCTTTGATATTCATAAATATGAAACATGGCCCTGCTAAAAATGCCCCATAGAAACCAGAAGTAGAAGGCGTAATAGCAGCGAATCAGTAATGTTGTGGGCGGAGCAAGGCCGACTAGGAAGCATCCTCAGGGCTATGCATTGACTTCGTTTTTACCCTTATGTTTCCTTACTTCTTTACAACCAGATAAGTCATCAATGAAATCTTCAATTCTTACGAATTTGAGAAAACTCTTAATCTTTTCCTGATTAAGCGCTGGCCATTAATTAGCGGAATAGCTTGATCTGAGCTAGACAGTAGAGGGAATTTCACTGGCTCGTGGTTTAATCTGGAAGTGAGGGAAGCTTTTTGCTGAAGTCAGTTTTGAGTTGCTGTAGCATCTGTATGATAAACTGCAGATCTTGGGAATTTCCATCATTTTCACGTTAGTGTTCAAAAGGGCAGTAAGAACGCGCCCTATAACACTAAAAAGGTTTTCAAAAAGCTGGTTAGTAATGATACCTGGTAAATCAAAGGCCGTTTTACGGCTCGTTGAACATATGTTGTGTTCACCAACCTTTTCCAAGAACAGTCTCATTGTGGACAAAATAGCGAAACCACGAGGAAGGGGGGGAATCATTTTTACGTTTCAAAGCCCGAATTATTGATAATACGCGTTTGATGAGTAGAAAAGAAAAGATGTCTCTTTAAGACCATATAAAGTCTATTCGGCGGGTTTCTGTGTTGAAATATATAAAAAGTGACATGAGAATCATGGCTTTACAATCAATAATTTTTGAGAAAAAGGCAAATGAAAATATGTTAGTCCTAGCCGGTGTAATGAAAGTAAGCTGTATTAGAAACAGAATACTTAGCACACGCATTTGATACTATATTTGCATCTGGACCTATTAAAAAGGACCATCGCTCATGCCAAGTCATGCTTGCTTGCTCCGGGTGATGACTTAATGATCACAACCCATCATCACGATTTCCACAAATTCGAATGTAGATGACAGGTGAGAGCAAGCGCGGGATCTCCAGGCAGTGTGCTTAGCCTAATTGGGTATCGTCCGAATCCCGCAACCATTTCATGTAACACCTCGAAGTCAAGATATTACGTGGCCATGCAAGGACACAGATATTAATCTGTATGCATTGGATAAAGAACATATAATCCTCTACACATTATAAACTTCATATGCTAAAGACATAGGGCACTGCGTACAACTGCATAGCATTGTGCTAAAAAGTTGTTAATGCATACATTACACTAAGTGCAAAAAACGTCCCCTAAAATAACAATAAAACTAAACATTCTTCAAGTTACATTGCGCATTGACAAATTTCTATACTAAATTTCGTTACTACGCTTGTTAAATTACACTTTCTATAATACATATTATGTTAAATGTCCCACTGTGCTTATGATACACATACAATACTCCTTACTACACTCAATACGGTATATATTCTATGCTACACATTATAATGAGAATTACTGATGACTATTCAACATAGACTCACCGAGAAAAATCTCTTTCTTTGTATTTGGGTTCACTATACTAATTCCTTCAGATGGCTTCAGAGAAAAAAATTCAGAAGAGCCCAGTTTGGCAATCTTGATAGCCACACGACTCGGCATACACACCCAATCTAATGAAATAGATATTCCCTTTCGAACCAATCACTTATAAGAGAACGAAATGTGAAGGTGTATTCTTCATAGACCGCGTAGTTGCCGATAAGAGTATATCATCGAAGAAATGAGTTAATATCCGGCGTAGTTGTCGATAAGAGTTATGCTATTGAGGAAACCTGTTGATACATCCCGGAGAAATACCAGGTATGAATATCCGGTAAGCTATTAAGGCGGCAGAATTTTATTCAAGTACTACTCTTCACTCTCCATTCAAGAATTCTCTAATCAGAAACTATACTCTTATTCTAAACTCTTTACAAACCTTATATTATCAGCCACTACTATTCTCATACATTATGCTGATCATTTTCATAATTTGAGATGATCTTCTAAAGTATTTACTTACGTATCTTTGTTTCATTCACTTACATATTTATTTAGGTATTATGTATTTATATACTTAAATTTTATTATATAATTCTCAAAGTTCTAAAATTTATTGAATATAACAACATTTTTATTTGTATTTAGGAATTTAGTAAAATTTTTAAGAAAATGCATGCAACACATTATCTGAATTACTATTCTAACATCGCACTATTATTGTATTTATCAATATGTAAATTCTCTATGCTAAATATGTTTAATAAATGCCGCTGATCGCCGAGGCCCTCCCGAGGCTGGACGTAGCAGTTGGTAGAAGATTCCATTAGTTGAGTATAAAAGCTGAATATCTTAAAGGCGGTGCAGCTGCTCATCTGATGGTAAATAAATAAATAAATAAGGCGGCAGAAATAATCCAATAATACAATATTTCTCCTTATTGACAGCCCAAATCCTTATTCGACCAGCTAACCTTTGCGAAAGGATTGTATGAGGACTAAACATGACTGTTATGACTCTAGAAGGCTTTATCAAGCGTAAAATATAATTTACTTCTCCAGAAGATGTGCAATGAAAGCGTTTTCAAAAACTTCATATTTCTGTCTGAAGAAACCACATTATTAAAGTCGATGCGTTTATGAAAACGCATACCAACAGTATATGAATCTGGATACGGAGCTTGTAAAGTTTTGTAAGTAAATGGGCACAGCTTCCCTGCCCATGGTAGCCCTCTGTATTCATATTATTAAACTACTATACAATATTATTACCCCACGGTGTATTTCAGCGTACGCCGCTGTGTTCTTCAATGAACTGGGCGGGAGTTCAAAATGTAGATAGATGAACAGATACAGTGCCCCTCAACATCCTGCCCTAATATATGATTGTTCGATCCCGAATTTCCTTCAACCTACCGCATTGTTCAAATTTTCTGTGATATCGACATGAAGAATGCCATGGGTTTTGCCATCAAAGCTTTGGAGATTTTCCGGGGATGATATCAGCTTGGAATGAAATGACGGAATAGTGATGAACGTATTCTTCGCAGGACGTAACGAATTGTCAATACATTGATAAAAGCCAACCTATGTCACAGCATTCAGGAAGAGAATATATTATCATCATGCGAAGATTTGCTGTTATCTGAATTCTACCTTTTTATTCGGGCAAAATGAGAGATGTTAATTTTCATAATGTATACGCACCTCAATTGCTTATTATGAAATTTCCATTTGCAAGCATAATGGTGATGAAATACCCACTTATTTTATCTTCAGTTGTTGTATAACTCCTCGTGTTTACAGCAAAGCTTATTTATTATATAATCTCTTGCGATTTTCCACTAAAAATGAGAGGAATAGTTCTTGGTTCATTTTTTATTTATACTCCGAAAGAAAAGCTTCACCTTTCAGAATTTTTGGGCTTTTAATAAAACACACTTGTTGAGACATGAATAATTACGGCACATTATACTAGGTATATTCGTAGAAATTAGATTTACAGAAATGATTAATAGCAAGTAATGAATGTTGTAAGAGAGCAAAATATACGGGATGATGCATAACAATGTATATTCTTGATACATTTGTCTATATCCTGGGAGGAAAAATAAAGTTATACTTCGAGGGCGAAATCGCTTGTCATGCCGGAGTAATTTCAAATATAGAACAAGATTGGATTGTGTATTTTCGGCCCATGCTGCCCAGTTTGAAGGACTGGGTTCTCTTAATATGATGTTGCCTCGTGCTCATACAGTCAAATATATAATGATAAGGAGTCTTCTCCTCCTTATTAAAAGATAAGACTTCAAACTTCGGCAGACAGTCACCTCTTGGTTGTATCTAAAGGAAGAAAATTAGCGAAGAGTTGTATTACGTATTGGTTGATAGAAAGTTACGTTAATGACAATGGAGTGGATATCATAACTTTCCCGATGATCTGGCCCAATGATTATGATTTCCTGTCTCGCTTATTAGGATATGTGAACAAACCAATCATATGATATTAGACCGTAAATTCCTGAGCTACAGGAATTAATTCTATCACATGATGAGGAAACAAGAAATACTACATGATAAACAGAAGACTAATATCTTTGAGGGCACCATAAGCGTTATTACATTTTAAGGTTTATAATAATTTTATTAACGGTTATTTTAAGTTATGAAAGTGTCATATCTATTCTAATTTCAGCCTACAATTTCCTGCCAGAATGTAATTTCAGAAACGCAGTGATTGCAAATGAGTAAGAGTACTATCTAAGTCAATGCTCCACCGACTTCGAGAGAGGGTCTGATTTTCTTGACTAGCGCGCGTTTGCCATTTGGCTACATTCTCTCTTAGCTACTACGCTCGGCCATACTTTAGGCCCTTGCTTGGCTTCGCCGATTAAATTAATATTTAGGGGCCAACTACTTAGATTTCTGATAGCTTCGGCTATCCTTTCAGATAGCTTTAGTTAAGCTTAGTTTGATTTAAATTCATAGTTATTTAAGTTGAAGCCCAAGTAGAGGCTTTGTGTATACTCCAAGTAGGAGTTAATTGTATTTATTCTGAAAAATCAAGTTTAGTTAACCTTTCTTAAGTCTTACACGTTTTGTTCACGCACTTAAGTGATTATTCGCTTGTTAGTGTTCGTGGGGTTCTAAGACAGAACTTTGGAATTAAATACGTAAAACCCCACAACAAGTTTTAAAATCTATTGACTGGTCACTTAAATTGGTTTCAGAATTATCCCGTTCACGGAATTCGAACTTCGGACCGAACTACCGACGTTCATTGACTTTACCGCTCTGCCGCTGGTGAGCTCAGGACACTTAAGCCTAGTATAAGTTCTCAGTGACTACTTAAAATCGGATTCCAATGCATGTTATGCCATTTATACCTCTAAAGCATTGTTGATTGATGTATTCTGAAACAAAATTGTCTTAAAAAAGAAGATTGCTAGTTTTCATGACTTGTGCAACCTTGAGAAGTTTCAGAGAATTTTTAAAAACTTTACCAAGACATCCTTCTTCTTTCTCTAACGTTTGTTGTTGCTAATTATGAAGAATTTAAAAATATCAATGTATATCAAAAATTTAGTTGTATAGAAGATCAAAACAAACGAAAAATTAAAAAAAAATAATCATAATCTGAACATTTGTTTTTGATTCCGTTCGCAAATTGCATTTTGTGTGAAAGAGAGACATCGCCTTGCACAGAATTTCAAAAATGTTTAGTTTTTCAGAATCGCAGAGTAATGTACTATGATATTTCCTTTAAGATTGTCAGGACTGAGTGTTCTGTGCATATGTTTTGCAAACATTGTGAAGTACTTACTAGGGTC
>KL814111.1:0-16849 GCA_000611955.2 Stegodyphus mimosarum
ACGATCTGCGCATTGCGCAATAATATCTCACAAGACAGGCAGACGACTTTAGTAGCCCAAACAGTTTCATTGAACCTAGAGCGAATTGCTTTAACTGCATTCGCTCTACAAGACCACCTAGTAGTAAATTTTTTTACTGTAAAATGTTTGTTATTTGCTGCAAAACATTTTCTCTAAAATATTCCACCTAAGAGTAGGCACCGAAAAAAATGTGTAAACGTTCTTCAGTAAATTGAAATATGTGTTTGCTTGCACACATGATTCACTAGCACTACTTACTATCAGATTTAACGAAGCACAAGGAACGTAATGGGCTGTTCGACTATATTTTTAATGCGATTTTGGAGCCCATTTTATTTTCCAGATATATTTTCCGTATTGTCTAACTTTGTTCTCTACAGTTACAAATATCCAGACCTAATATTTCAAGGTTCTTTAAAACTTCATTTTCTAATGATTCTCCTGTGTGCGAATAAATTAGTAAAAAGCTAAAAAATCTCTCTATTGGGATTCCATCCTCTGATGCATAACGCAGTATTAACGTTAACTGGTCTATGTGTGTTATATCAGGGATAGAGTCAATTATAATTGAAAAATATTTGGCGGCTTTAACTTCTGACACGAATGTTTCTAACATTTTTTGTTCAATATTTCAATAAATTCATCGCAAACAGTTGACGGAAGAAAACTCACGTTGACTGTTCCAGCTAACCCGAAATTTTTATATGCGAAGCTAAAAACTCAAATAATTCTGCCAAATATTCTAGAGCTCCCTATGTAATTTCCACTATGGAAAGCAGAAAAACGTTCATTTCTGCCAGGAAATGCAACAGAATTTTTTTCAGCCAAAACTTTTATTGTTGCTACTACCCGTAGCTCTACTTTTCTCCAATATATTTTTTTTTCTTCTAAATACTGTTTTTCAACGATAGTGTCTATACCTCCCTCAACTAAATTTCTTGCTATTAAAATTTTAATAGAATGTCTGTGATCAGTAGAGTTTTCGTGTTCTTGCATTCTCACATTCGCATTTTTCCAATCTGAGTCTCCTTCTGTAAACATTATTCGTTTAATCGAAAATATCTTGCAAACATAGCAGTAAATTGCTTTACATTTTGGGTGTACATTAACCATTCTCGTTCAACGTTTTCACCATTTGCTTTATTGCGAATGAAAATTTTTTTCTTTAATGACCGAGTTACAGTTTTTTTTTACCTACTGTAACAACATTTTTAGCGGTATGTATAAATGAAATATTTAATGGTGGTTTAATTTTAAGCAAATAATATTGCATGGCTGTTGTTAAATTTAAAGGCCACTAAGAAATGTCCAAATTTTCCAAAACTAAAGTATCATTAACGGTGTTAGGTATATATTCTATATTCTGAATTTCTCCTTCTTCACTTGCATTTTGGTTTTGCTCTACGATATCTGGTATACTTTCTATGCTTTTCATTTCTATTACTTCAGTTTCGGTTTCATTGCTTTCTGTCATTTCCGCGTGTACTTCCTGGTTTACAGAATATTCATCAACTTCTTTTTCTATAATCTCAGCTTCAGACTGAACTTCCACTTCAATTTTATTTTCTGCCTTTGTATTAACAATATATTTAAACAGAGCATATTTTGTATATTTGTTCTGAATTCTTGAATTTTCTTCTTACCCTTTCTTTTCCCGGCACCGGAAGCGTGAAGATAATTCATTATATATAAAATATTTATACAATTTATAATATAAAAAGCTACGTAGTATTCGTCTCTTTTACCTAATAACTAAGTGTGGGGGAATCTAGTGAACTGCTAAGCGAATAATTGCTTAAGTCCAGAAACAGAAATGTAACACTCAAGAAGGGTTAAATACCCTTTATTGCTCAAACTAAAGGTGTACAGTTGGTCCTTTTCTCAGGAGGTACAACAAAGCCTCCACTTGGGCTTAATATAAAAATAAGAACTTAACTAATGACTAACTAAAGAGATTTAACCGAAGCAAACACAATTCTAAGCAGTTGGCCCCTAAATATCGAATTAGCTAGCGAAGCTATCAATGGCCCGTAATACGGCCGAGTATAGTAACAGCTTAGATAGAGATGACCAGAAGGCAAACGCGCGCTAGTCAGAAACTCTGCTTCTCACTCTCGAAGTCAGTGGAACTTAAATACTATCTACTACTCATCTGCATTTAACGCGATTCTAAAAACACTTTCCAGTTAAGGAATTTGTAAACTGAAATTAGTGTTACGGATTTCGTATTTATTTAGACCTGTAATTAAAATTGTTTTATTTTCCCGTGCAACGCAGACGATTTTTGAAGAGAAAACTACGTCGGAAATGTAAAAATAAAAGAGGGTTTGCATTTAATATTTAATAAATTAATATCTCGTAATTGCTGTTACCATCCACAAAAATCGAGAAAATAGGTTTTACCAGAATATTCTAGTGAATAATTAAAAAGATTATAAAAGTCGATTTAAAACTCCTCAGCTCAGTTGTAGCTTTTTTAAGCGAGCGGTTTGTTTACTTAATGCTGTTATTGATTGTAGTGAATTCGCTGTGAGATTGAATTAGTTTCTCTGTCTTGAATTAAGTTCTGTATAACGTTTGAAATATTGTGAGAGTGTACGAATATCTCTGAGGAAATATTTTAGCATTTTGTTGTATTTATTGTGAAAAGAATAAATTTCATTAACTTTTTAACGACTTGTGCATTCAATCCATTACGAACCCGTACGCACGCAACAATTTTTGGTGTCAGAAGTGGAATTTTGCTGCATTTCAAGAAAAGATGAAAGCTGGCCAAGCATTTTTTAAAGAAGAGATGAAATCGGGTCAAGAAAGGATGGAAGCAGGTCAAGAATCTGTTAAAGATAAAGTGAAAGCTATACAAGAATCTGTTAAAGATGAAAGAAGACTGTTCAAGAAAAGATTGAAACAGGTCAAGAGGAAATAAAAAAAGAAATTACCTACGTAATAGAAAACAAATTCGAAGGTATGGAAGGCAGAATTGACGCTGTCGAAAATAAAGTTGGGCACATTGAAGAAAGAGTTTCTTCGGTAAAATGACAAATAGAAGAAAGAGTTTCTGTCGTTCAACAACAAATCGAACAACAAATTCATGAAAGGGTTTCTGCAGTTGCTAAAGAAGTTGATAATTTAAAGAAATTCGTAGCGACGGCAGCGAGCAATAGTGATGATTTTAAATTCTTACCCATGCCTGCTCGTCCCTCACTGAAGCTGGTCACGTATGATGGGAAGACCTCCTGGCAAGTGTATAAAACACAATTTTCCATACTTGCGGATGCGAATAGATGAAATTCCCAAGCTAAGGCCTGTCATCTCGCCGCGTCTCTGCAAGTCAAAGCAGTGAGACTCCACGAGCCAGTGGATCAGTTGATGGCTCGTTTAGATCATTTATCCAGACAAGTCAGTGCCTTGAGACGGTACATTAAAGACAAGAAACCAAAGTGCTGGAAGTGCGAAGCTGAAGGCCACGTACGAAGGAACTGCAGAATACCCCGAGGTACGGAAAATAAGACCATTTTACAGCAACGACGCAGGAAGCAAATTAATGATCATATCGCGGAGCAGAGTCTGAGCGATAGTGAAAGACCCCATTTTAAAGCACTCAAGATTTCCGCAGTGAGTAGCAATAGTAATGGACTATCCATCAATATGCATATCGATGGACTTACTTGTAATATGATCATTGATACAAGAACAAATGGTACAGTCATTCCGAAAGATTTAGCTCAACAATTTAAGGACAAACTGATTTGGACGCTATCCTGTGTTATCCTCCAGACTGCATCCGGCGAGAAAATTGATATAGAAGAAAAGTTAAAGGTAAACATTAGCTTTGGAAGTGTCACCTTCTATCAGACAGCATGTGTGGCGGATATTACAGATCCTTGCATACTCGGATTGGACTTTTCAAGGGAATACAATTTTTCCTTAGACTTCAAAAACAATAAACTTCTTTCACCATCTGAGGACATGACTATCGATCATCAGAAGGGATCCTCAGCTGGAAACGCGGACGTCTTGTCTGAAAGACCCTGCTCAGAAAGCTGCCGTAATCATACTAAGGTCGAAGAGAAACGCAAGACTACCAGAAATTCTCCATTCCAGATCTCATCGGTGAACCACTTCAAGAACAGTGCACCACTTCAAACCGAGATTGGACATCTTGGATATATTCCTCAGGCGATGAAGGCGCATCTGCAGGGCGGCCAAACAAGAGATCACAAGGTAGATGAAACCTTGTGATCTCTTGTTTGGCCGCCCTGCAGATGCGCCTTCATCGCCTGAGGAATATATCCAAGATGTCCAATCTCGGTTTGAAGTGGTGCACTGTTCTGCACGAGAGCGAGCCAAGTTGGTGACGGAGAAGACGAAGACCTGCTACGACACGAGAGCTATTGTCCATCGTTTCAACGAAGGAGACAAAGTGTGGTTGTGGAATCCGATTCGACGGAATAGACTCTGTCCGAAACTATAGTCACCTTGGGATGGTCCATACACAGTCCTAAACAAGCTGAACGACGTCATGGTTCGGATCCATAAGTCATCGAACTGTAAACCTAAATTCGTTCATTACGACAGGTTAGCTCCTTACTGTGGCCATAGTACGTAGTGTATATAATTGTAAATAGTATAAGACCATAGTCCTTTTTGTATTTAGCATTTGATAGTATTTGATTTGTATTTAGTATTTGATTTGCTGAAAGTTACTTATTGCAATTATTGTTTATTTTGTTACTGTAATGTAATGTCTATTATTGCATTGATGCCTTAAGTTGTAAGTTTGACTTCCTGTCAAGGATTGTACTGCCCGGGACATGCAGTCCTTGGGAAGGGGGCGGCGTTACGGATTTCGTATTTATTTAGAATTATAATTAAAATTGTTTTATTTTCCCGTGCAACGCAGACGATTTTTGAAGAGAAAGCTACGTCGGAAATGTAAAAATAAAAGAGCGCTTGCATTTAATATTTAATAAATAAATATCTCGTAATTGTTGTCGCCATCCACAAAAATCGAGAAAATAGGTTTTACCAGAATATTCTAGTGAATAATTAAAAAGATTATAAAAGTCGATTTAAAACTCCTCAGCTCAGTTGTAGCTTTTTTAAGCGAGGGGTTTGTTTACTTAATGCTGTTATTGATTGTAGTGAATTCGCTGTGAGATTGAATTAGTTTCTCTGTCTTGAATTGAGTTCTGTTTAACGTTTGAGATATTGTGATAATGTATGAATATCCGTGAGGAGATATTTTAGCATTTTGTTTTATTTATTGTGAAAAGAATAAATTTCATTAACTTTTTAACGACTTGTGCATTCAATCCATTACGAGCCCGTACGCACGCAACATTGGGATAGATAGAAAAGGAGCTTTAACTTTAAATAAGTGTTATAAACTTACGATACACCTTACAATCGTAACACTTCAACTAACTAATCACTTCCGAAATTTAATATTAAGAGCCAAAAGTCGGTTCTCTACTCTTGCTATGTTTAATGTTTTCACTAGACTTCTGCGCACCATGCAATACGCACTCAATATCACGTGTTATGCAGCAACTACAGATCAGTTAGTCAGCGTCGCTGACTCAGCAAAATGTTGTTCATGCACAGTGGAGCATTTATACGAGTAAATCTTAATAAAAAAGGAAAGCTGTAGATTTACATTACATTTTAATTGAATACACGAATAAACTTTTATTTAATTTGTGAAATAAAAAGAAACTTTTATTTTATTTTTATATTTTTTTCAATGTAGACGGTTTGACCGGGCCCCCAAAAACCGGGCTCTAGACATTCATCTTATTTGTTTGTGCTGCGGTTCGGCCCTAACTGGTAAAATGAATTACTCCATCATGATAGTTTTAAATAAAAACAATTTACTATGCTTATTTTCAGTAAAACCCAAGCTAAGGATAACCAAGGTAGAGATGAAAATTGAAAATTCAAAAAATTAATGTTAGTTTACAATAACAAACAATTGATTATTGTTATTTTCAATGGAAAATTGTGTAAACACACATAGTGTAAATGCAAGAATACATTGTGACATCACAAGCTTAATCCCACCCATCTATGACATCACTTAGCTCCGCCTTCGAAGTTTTGTTTATGCAGCATATTCTGAGCTTTTACCGTTTTATAATTTACATAAAAGTAATTTCAATAATTTTTTTTTTCAACTTTTACTGGACTATTAAAAATAGTGATATTATGGGAGCAGCAACATCCAAAAAAGAAAAGTATGTTATGCTTAATATAACTAAACGTATGATTTTACAGCAGTGTAAAATTAAAGACGCCTCGAATTAAACTATTTTGATTTTTAGTTAATACATTTGAATTTAATAGTTTGTTTATTTTCTAATGCCATCGTTTTTAATTATTTGATTATGAGGTTTTCATTCTCAAATTAGTTTGAAGATTTTCAGTCAATGAGATATGATGTGTTTGCGTTTAATTTTGGTGTGTTGAGTTTAAGGGGGGGGGGAATCTGAAAGGTTTCAAATTTTAACGGTTCACTAAAGAGTTTGTTACGGTTTTTTACTCTCTCGTTTAGCTCGCAGTCTACCAGTCTGCTGTGACACTCCCTCCTACAAACCCATTTTTTTTTCTTTTTAGCATTATTATTAAGTATAATTTTCTTCGAACAAACGCCATGTATACTTTGTTTAGAATTTCCTATGCGGCGTTAAGTGTTGGCACACATTTTTCTGTTTTTTTCAATCTTTTCCGAATTCATCATACCAATGCTCATTTTTTTACTAAAATGGCTTTACAAAGCTTTTTTTTTTGTCTTTTTATTATTAAGTTTCTATATGTTTACTTTATTTATTAAATATCACGTTCTTGGAGCTTACGCCATATAAAATTCGACTCAACAGCAAAATCACAAAATATTTAAAAACGCTATATCTTTAGAATTTCCGACAGGCAGTTTCGCACTGGAGGTAAAAAAATTTAAATTTTCTTTTTTGGCACAGTGTTACCACTACTCATTTTGAAATTGTTGAGTTTGTTAATCAGAAATTCAATAAAGTTTTACAAAATATGAAATAGATAATAAAACAATTCAAAATTCGGTCCTCTAGTGCCCATGCTTAGGTGGAGGTATACATAATACAAAATTTGATGGCTCTAGATACCGTTGTTTTTACGCAGCGCGAGAAACGTGCACACGTGCATGCAGATTCTTCTTTATTTAGTTTCTTTAAATATAATGCAGAGCGATAATATTTGGTGGCAAGAATTTGAAAAGTCATTTGCCGTTTATAGTGATTCAGCGCAAAATGCCGTTCGAGACTAATTTCCCATTCGGGACTAATGTTCCTTTTGGACTAATTATGAAATTTTTGGTTAATACTTCAGTTGTCTGGATTGGCAAAATATTAATTTAGCGACATATATAAAAGTTATAATCAGTGTCCAACTATCGCCGGCAACAGACAAAGCTAATCTCATCCTCCGCTGAAGATGAACAAACCATTTAATATTACTCGAATTATAAAAGATCGAAAACTATACTTCTTATCTACACAGTCCAGTTACATTAATGTGACCACCACGTACTTTCCATGTCAGAGTTAAATAACCAATCACAGAAGGCAGGTGGCAGCACAGTGCAGTTGAGCGTATATAAAGGGTGTGTGAGGGCTTCGGAAAACATTTCAATCGTCGGCGTAATGCAGAAACGAAGCGATTTATCCGACTTCCAAAAGGGCATGATCATTGGCTTTCGGACCAAGGGTGGAAGCATTTCCGAAACGGCTGAGTTTGTGAACTGTTCGCGTGCCGCCGTGGTAAAAGTGTACCGTGCATGGCAAAATGGGACTGTCCAAAATCAGCGACGTGGCAAATGTGGTGCACCACGGGCCATAGATGACAGAGGCGAACGACGGTTGCGGAGATGCGTTCGGGCAGATAGACGGGCTACCGTTGAGCAACTGACCACCAAAATGAACCAAGGGGCTACCAAAAGTGTCTCCCAAAGTACTATTCAGCGAACATTGCTGCGTCTGGGCCTCCGAAGCAGACGCCTGGTTCGTGCACCTATGCTGACTGCTGTTCATCGACGGCGAAGGCTAGAATTTGCACGCCAGTACAGCAGCTGGACGTCCACTGAGTGGCGACAGGTTGCGTTTTCGGATGAATCGCGTTTTATGCTCCATCGGACAGATGGACGTTGGCGTATAAGGCGTGAAACCTCTGAAAGGAACCACCCTGCAACCATTGCCGGAACGGTCCAAGCTGGAGGCGGGAGCATTATGGTCTGGGGAATGTTTTCCTGGCATTCTCTAGGTTCACTGATCATTGTGGAAGGCACAATGGATCAATACAAGTACGCATCTGTCCTTGCGGACCATGTTCACCCCTACATGCGCATTGTTTTTCCTCAGGATGATGGCATCTTCCAGCAGGACAATGCGAGGTGCCATACAGCTGCCAATGTACGTGCGTGGTTCGAAGAGCACCAGGATGAGTTTACCGTCCTCCCCTGGCCAGCAAACTCACCTGACTTAAACCCAATCGAGCATCTGTGGGACCATCTCGAAGGAGTTGTTCGCGCCATGGATCCTCAACCGCGTAATCTAGCGCAGCTGGCCACGGCATTAGAGTCGGCATGGCTCAACATCCCAGAGAACACCTTCAGGGACCTATGTGACTCTCTTCCTGCACGTCTCGCAGCAGTCCGCTCTGCGAAAGGTGGTTATTCTGGCTTTTGACAGATGGTCACATTAATGTGACTGGACTGTGTATTTTGTACTACTTGTGTCTAAAATAAGAATATTTGTTTCAAGTTAGTATTATTTTGTCATTTGGAAAAAAAAGTATTATTGAAAATAAAACGATTAAGTTTGGATATAATTCATTTTATATGACAAAATTAGTATGAAAACCTGACTTTAAACATTCTTCTCGAATAAATATCATTGTTATTATGGTACCTACATATTAGCGTCACCACCTTAGCGCAGATTGACGATGTTTTATTGAAGAAAAAGAGTGATGACTACAATGTAGAATGATGACTAGCAAACATTATATTCATATTCTTATATAAATATTTTAATTTTTAATGAAGTATTTATTCGAAAAATTAATCAAATACATCTACACTAGCGAGCAAAGCTTAAGTATTTTTTTCTGATTTTGGTCGTCCCTCCACAAAAAATAAAATGGAAGAGATGCCATTCATACTATAAAGGCAAAATATAGAACTTAAAGGATGAGTAAAGTATAATAATAATAACAAATAAATGAATAGGGCACATACACTACGGAATGAATAAAAACAAAGCTGTATTGGCAAAATGGCATTGGTACAAAAAACTCTGCGGCGAAGAGGGATAAAAAAACCAAAGAGCCTTAGGACCTGCTTTAATTGCATTGGCTGCTTTGCACCATGTCGATACTCAACACGAAATCATGTAACAGTTCTGGAAGTAAGAATTCCCATTCTTCAAGAAGCACCTCTTTCAGCTCTCTTGGTTGGTGTTCTCCAGAAGATAATATAGTGCCGCCAATCGTCTCCTTAAATTATCCCACTAATATTTAATGGGATTGAAATCAGGGGAGCACATTGGCCAAATCATTCTATGGCTATCTTCCCTTTCTAAAACCTCCTCAACATCATGAGTCCTGTGTGGCTGTGCATTGTTATCCATAAAAACAAAGTCCGGATCAATTGCATCCGGAAAACACGCTCGTAAGGGAGAGTGGCATCATCACACTTACGATCTCCGGTAAGTGAACCCCTGTCGAAAACATGGAGCTATGTCTCTCTGTTCATTATCCGGAGCCCATACAAGCACGCCATGACCACCCCAACGATCTCCTTGCTTGATGCTAGTGGGATGAAAGTGTGTCTCTGCCTCTCTACATATCAACTGACTTCAAGAAGCATTTGTCAGACTGAAATCACCCCCAGGAGCTGACTCAGGAGAATTTCTGGGAAATACTGGCTAGGATCTGTACTTAGGCAGTCTCAACTACGGGACTATAAACACAGAAATAGAACCTCCGTTCATTCGAGGGATGGTTCGGGATCGGCAGGGACCGTACTGGTAACGTCTTATCTGCCCCTTGGCTTTGGGGTGGCAACATGGTTAGTTATTGTGGCCATCCATGGGGTTTGGGTTCCTTTCGGTCCTCTCGACAGGGGCTGATAAAGTACGGAACATCCTTTGAATTATTCGATGCAACCGGAGTGGTGCCCGGTGGCAAAGATGATTTCGTTACATTTTTTTGTCTAAGCGTTTAATCCGTTCTTATGCTGTGTATAAAGCCAAGGGGAGATCGCAGGGCCCGGATCGGCTTGGATGGTCCTCAGAGTTCGGACGTAACAACCTGAAAGGCTAGTTCCTGGGCAGGTGTTTTTCTCTGAAGTTCTCTCTGTCGGACTGAAACGACTCTCATCAGTAAAAAAGACGTCATTCCATTGGTGAGGTCTTCATTCTTTGTGTTCTGTACTCCATTGTAAATGGTGTCGGCGGTGAGCTATTGTCGATGGTAAAGAGCATTCAGTACGGCGAGCGAATAGGCCACTTTTATAAAATCGTCTGGTCACAGTAAACCGGGACACCTGTCGTCCGGTGCCGTACTCAGCTGCTGAGCCAAAGAAAGTCTGTGTAAAGAAGGAAATGTTCCGTAGACGTAATGCAAACCAGTTTGCCATTACGCCGCTACAATGCGGAGGGAAAATTCACCAAGGGATTTGGCGACGGAACCTGGCGGCGAGAATTTCCCCTCCGCGATGTGTACAGGAAATTGAGGAACATGTTAAGAAACGTTCTTTGACGAAACGTTTCTTTTTTGAAGTTTCGGATAAATTAAACTTGGATTTTTCTTACTTTTTTTGCGCAAAGTAACTAATTCATTAATTAATTTACTTGCGCAAAAAAAATTTTCTTTTTCTTTAAAGTTTAAAGAAATTTAAAACGATATTCGGTTTATGAACTCTTGATCAACTGACCTTCGATCTTCGAGGCAGGCTTCGAGCTTTGGTGCTTCGGCGACAGATATTTCGCGCATGCGCAGCTGTTTCCCTCTGCGTTGGGACGGAGCCACTTCTGTTGCAGAGAAGTTTTTCTTCTTAACAATACATATTCTTTGGCTGAGCAATGTTGATCGCGTCTGATTAGGATCACATTTCGCCTTGCAGGGAGATATATCGGTCATCAATCACCGTTGTTTTCCTTGGCCGATCACCACCAACCTTTCATAAAGTTGTACTTTTCGTATGGAAGGCTTTTCAAGTTCGTGAACCAATACTTTTATCAGTTCAGAACTCTTGGGTGACAGACTTCAAACTAGCCTTTCCTCAAGCTTGCCAATCATTCTGCCACGCGTAAAGGCGCCTTGGTGTCTAGCCATACTTTGCGTAGTTTCATTTGCAGAAGAATGCCTGAAAATGTTCCTTCCTTTCGTCTTTTTAAAATGCTTTGTACTGCGTGCTCTGTCTCCTAATCTTAAGTCCTTATCCAGCTTTTATTTCGTTGGTCGCAGACATATATTTCCGTTTACAAGACTGTTTTAAATGATGGAAAGACTTCCATTTTGGCATCTTTAAATTTAAAAAATGAATATTGCAAAAATTACAAAAGCTAACTTTTTATACGTTTCCCCGGGCACTATACTTATATATAGAAAGCCTTTGTACTCATTATAAAAAGTAAAACACAAAAAGTTTTGACTCCTGTACAACAAAAATTGGCTGAGATATTTAGTATTAAATTCGGGCATCATATTTAGAGACCGTACACAAATTGAAGAGCGAAATGTTTACATGCGGACCCAATTAAAACTAAAATATTAATTTAGAAAAAGGTTTCTTATGTTTTAACATATTAAATGACGAGCATTTCTATGCAGATTATTGAAAAGTATTAATCAGTATAGCTTTTTTTTTAATGAACTTCTTATTTACGGAATCTTGTAGGATTCATGTTGCAGATAACACTGGCGAAGTTAAGTGTTGGGACTTGGGCAACTTGCAATATTATTTGCATTCGTTTTAAATGAAAAACGTATGTAGTTGTAAGGTTTTAGTTAAACTAACAAAGTTTTATTCTAATTTTTCCTTTTCTATCTCTTCTCATTTCAACTTTCCGTTAGAATAAGCGCGCGTTTCAGCTTTATGCTAATTTGAAGTGGAGCCAAGCTATATTTAAACGAGAGGTAGGAACCTCTCAGTGAGAGAACTTTTAGTCTCAGACCACGGTTACTATATCCGACGTTCGCCTGACTAGCTAGCATTTGAATTCTAAGCCATAGCGCTTTTACGTGATTGCTTACTGAAGTAATTCAAAGTGCGTCAGTATTAGTTAAATCTTGCTACGCACCATTTAGTTTAGAGGCCAACCTCGCGTTATAGACTATTAATTTCTAATTAGTTTTAGTTTAAATTTATTTGATTGTTCATTTTAGACCCAAGTGCGGTCTCTACTTTCTGTATCCCTCCCGAGTTGGGAAGTGGTTGTAAATAATTGTGATTTAATAAAAGAGGATTTTAAATCCCTTTAAAGTGTAGTTCTTCTACCACTTAATCACAATATTCTACCACAGAACATAACTGCATTCAGCTCCCTGTTCAAGATCAGGACTTTAAGCTGTCACGAAGATGTTTTCCAAGAATATGCACCGCACACTCAGTCCTGACATAGTTTAATGAATTTTTTGTATGTTTACCAGTCCCCCCCCGGGTTCGACTAGGAGCAAGGAGCAATCCCAGCGTTCTGCCTAGGTCAATATCGGGACAGATTCGACTTCTGGAGAAGCATTCAAACTTCATAGTGACTAGAAACGTCATTTATTCGGTGATAGTTCAGACTCGGTAGGGACCATATGGTACTGTCTTATCTGCCTCTTAGTTGTGGGGACGTTACATGGTTTTGATATCGAAGCTAGGGTCTTTCCCTCCCTTTGTTGGTCGGCTCTGGGGAACGGTCAATGTCGAACTGTGCTCTATGCTTTCTCGGTGGATGGGTACCTGTTCACCATTGACTATGTCTTATTTACCCAGATTTACGGGAAACAAAAATTGTCCCCCTGGGTTGACCGGGGGATCGTGCCTCCTTAGATCGCCTCTAGGGGTTGCAGCATTTAACTATGTTAAGCCAAGCATGAGCTAGCCGGGTCTGAGCGCCCTCTTCTCCTAGTATACTGTATAGTTACCAGATTATGATTCTAAATTAATAAGCTAAAAAAAAAAGAAAATTTGAAAAGTTTAAGATTTTAAACTACGTCCAAAGGGGCGTTTTTTTTAACATTTTTTGTGTCACCTTTATTTATTAAATATCATGTTCTTCGCACTTAAACCATAAAATTCAGTTCAAGAGCAATATCGTAAAATAATTTTAAGATGAGCATATCTGTAGAATTTCCGATACACAGTCTCACGCGCTGGAGATAAAAATGTTTTTTTCTGTACAACGTTGCCATTTCTCGCTTTGAAATCCTTGAGTTTGTTAATCAAAAATTCGTTAAAGTTTCACAAACTATGAAATCGGTAATAAAACAAATTCAAAATTTGGGCTTCCCGATGCCCATATTCTGTGGCATTGACTCTAAGTACCGATGTTTTATCACAGTGCGAGAAACATATATAAATTTATTCAGATTCTTCATTATTTAATTTCTTTGAATATTACACAGGGCTCTAATATGTGGTGGCAACAATTTGAAAAGTGAACCGACAATGATATATAGTGAACCAACGCAAAATGCCAAAACGATATTAATAGCCTTTGAAAACTTACAAACTCCTGATGTGAAAATTCTTTCGACAGGTTTAGTGTAATAAAATTATAAGACACTAGAAAATCGCAAAAGAATCTCGTGGAATGGCCTTTTGCGGGGAGGGGGAATCAACCTCGGCTTATTGTAATGAATTTACTAACCAGCCCTTCAATGCAAATTAAATACGACTTCAAAAACAGCAAATTTTGAAATTAAATATTATGAAATTAAATTTTTGTCGTACGGGTGTTAAACATTTTGAATTTTATTTTTCATAACGAGTATAAAATTTTGCTAGGAACCAGATGACCATATAAAACGTTAGATTTCTTAATATTTACAAAATTGATTTCTTTTAATTAAAAAATAGCAAAACATAAGTAATTTAAAACATTTTTTAACTAGAAATCTATGTCTACGACCAGCAATTGCGAGACTTTGGTAGACAGAGTGCATATGTATAATTTTTTTAATACTGTTAATTGTCATGTATATCAACTAAAATCATCCCCCCACTTTAGGCTAAGTTAACACGTCAGTTTCATTAGAAAAGCGAGAAAACAGTGTTAGCATGATATTATTAATTGGATCTCTGTTAATTTTAGTTGTATTCCATCTCAAAGCATGAAATTCACAAATGGAAAAAGTTTTACATTATTCATCAACTACTGCGCCACAATTTAAAACGCTGCATATCTGACGTTTAAAACGCTGCATATCTGACATTTAAAACGCTGCATACTTGACATCAGGGAATTTCTAATTAATAAAATGGATTTTCATGCTTTTCTTTTTTTTTTCACATAATTTTTAAAGAATGTAAGCAAACTTTTCACTTTGGGCAGTGTTTTCAGGAGTTACTGGATTGCTATGCAAAAATTTATATTGATATTTTTCATCTTTTACTCGTTCTGAAAATGATTTTTTTTAATTGTGAAGTTTTTTTAATTGTGAAGTTGACTTTCGATGCTCCTTTTGTAATGTATAGAGTCATCGCAGCAATGCTATATTTTCACGTAAAATAAATTTAATAGTCCACGAACTAATAGAAATTCATCTTTTTTATATTTTTTATAGTAATATGCGCAATGAAATATTTATATTCGTTGTAATGTATCTATATCCCGTCGATAGCTATAAATCACAGTAAAATAATAACCACACATATATTAGAAATCACATTCAATATATTTATTTCCCTAGCGACACTCTGGCGCTAGGCTCCTTAACTTACAGCATCACATCTGAATCGCAACTCGGAATGCACGAATATGTACACTCACGTT
Organism: Stegodyphus mimosarum; assembly: GCA_000611955.2. Classification (NCBI taxonomy): domain Eukaryota; kingdom Metazoa; phylum Arthropoda; class Arachnida; order Araneae; family Eresidae; genus Stegodyphus; species Stegodyphus mimosarum. The sequence goes on from KL814111.1 coordinate 15,039, forward strand.
TGTGAAAATTGCAACACCAAGAAGGAATCGTCATAATTGAATGCAATTTAATACACAGTTGAGTGGTAGTGGTACAAATAAATGATTAAATGTTCAAAGCAAACAAACAAGAACAAGAGATCAGAATCAGTATTTTGTGTGGCCACCACGCGCCGCAATAAGTGCTGCTACACGACGTGGCATGGAGTCAAACAAAGTTTGAATGTCTGACTGAGGAAGAGCATTCCATATCGTTTGTACGCGTACCCAAAGTTCGTCTGCAGACGCAACAGGACGAGGATCACGAGCAAGACGCCGACCAATGACATCCCACACATGTTCAATTGGCGACATATCCGGGGAACACGCAGGCCAAGGAAGAAGCTGTACCTGCTGCGCTGCAAAGAAGGATTTAACAATCCGAGCAGTATGAGGGCGGGCATTGTCCTGTTGAAATACAGCGCCTGGCAAGCTTTGAAGGAAGGGAACAGCTTCGGGCTGTAGAACTTCACGGATATACCGGTTGCTGTTCAGATTGCCCACAATTCGTAGCAATTGAGATCGTCTATGATATGCTATGGCGCCCCAGACCATAACTCCGGGTGTTCGTCCACTGTGGCGTTCGATAATGCACTCCGGAAGGTGGCGTTCACCGGCATAGCGTCTGACACGAATGCGGCCATCATGGTACCACAAATTAAAGCGGGATTCGTCAGAAAACACGACATGCTGCCAATCAGCACGCCAGTCTCTATGCTGATTGGCCCATTGTAGCCGCAGGCGGCGATGGTCGTGCGTTAGGGGGATCCTGTATAAAGGAGTCCGTGCGCGCAGTCCACACTGCAGCAGACGTCTACGAATTGATGAAGCACACAATGAAACACCTGTAGCTATTGACCACAGTGCTGCCAATTGTCTAGAGGAAGCTGTACGGTCCGTCCGCGCCATGCGGACCAGGTGTCTATCATCGCGAGCTGACGTCACATTTCGGGGTCCACTCCCGGATTTCCGAGTTGTCCGACACTCGTCCGTCCACTGCTTCCAAACGCGCATCACTGTGCTGCTGTTACGCTGCACACGAGAGGCTACTGCACGATACGACAATCCAGCTTCACGAAGGCCGATGATTCTCCCTCGTTCAAACTCTGTAAGTTGTTCAAATCTCGCTCTCTTTCGTCGACGAGGCATAAGTACAGATTGAGTTAACGTTTACCACTAGCAGATAACCACCGATAACCATACACGCCTCGCTACAGCCGTCTATTTATTCGGATCCATCAGCCGTTCAGAGGGCGCTGCTCAGCATACGCATGCGCTACGGATTTGCAATTCTAATCATTTGCATATCATGCGCTACTTTGCATTTCCTGAAAATTTCAGCTCACTCGCGTAAGTCCTTCATGGTGTTGCAATTTTCACAAACGTGAGTGTATATCATTTCAAGAAGTTACATGTTCTATTCAAACTGCAATAAATCTAAAAGGAAATAAAAAAAGTATAAAAAACAGTTTCTCACAGACGATAGTTCAACGCTACTTCAAGTGCGCATACGCTATTCGTCAACATTCTCCTCTGTCGGAGACAGGCTGGCGCTAATAATTCTTAGCTAATACAAAACACTCCCGGCGTTGAAATTAACAATTTCAAAACTATTATTACAAAGAATATTGATATAAAAGCACAATAATAATACTTAACAAGAATAAATCATACTGAACAATATACATGGTGTTCATACTAGAAATAAGACAATCATTCTACAGAAAGTATACATATACACTGCTCAAAACAATTAAAGGATATTGTAAGTTTTATATAAAATAAAGATATAA
>KK114624.1:4151-70327 GCA_000611955.2 Stegodyphus mimosarum
AAATCTGCAAGTGAATCATGCAGTTAAAAAACTCCAAGACCACATCCCTTTCATAGAAGACTGGTGCAAAAAGTGGAAAGTACAAATTAATGCATTCAAGTCTCAACTACTCATCATCAGGAAAAATAAAAATAAAAAGAACCTCAAGAGGCAACTCCTAATGTTTAATGAATCCATACCTGTTGTGAAATATGCTAAGTACTTAGTTACCCTGAATTGTAAAATGACATGGACAAACCACATTAATAATGTGAGAAATAAAGCCATTTATGTAATGAAATGCTTGTATCCTATGTTAGGACGCTTTTCAAAACTTGATTTCGCCAAAAAGAGATTAATCTATTTCTCAACCATACGTCCTATCATGACGTATGCCTCACCAGCCTGGACTACTGTGACTAAAACTGACTTAAACAAGCTTCAGGTTGTGCAAAATCGTTTTCTAAGACTGATAACCAGTGTTCATTACTTTGTGTGGAACGAAGTACTCCACAGGGACTTAAAAATCGAGCCACTAGATACTTTCTTACGCAAAACAAATGACAAGTTCTTCAGGAAAGCTAAAGACTGTGAACATCTTAATTTATTTAATCTATTTCATTACAAAATCTTAGACGAAGACAGACATCTCCGTCCTTTTGCTGCTTTTGTCCTGAATAGCAATCAGAATTTTCCTACGTAATTGCTATCTATTTCATTTAGCGACTATTGGAACTGTAAGTCCCAAACGAAGCAGCATTCATCAGAGCCAGCACTTGGGATGGTGGCGTCCCACGTGACCTGTGCACACCGCTATTCAGATGTATTTTCATGCAATCAAGCTTTCCTGATACTATGTACATATGTATATAATCTTTATTTAACCTAGCATATTGTTTTTCAACTATTTATTCTGCACTTTATTTTATATTTTTCTTGCATTCTATATATGTTACTTTTTGACAAATACTTCAACACCAATCAGATGTCATCTCAGAGCTCACGTGACTTTGGTCACACCCCTTTCTACATCTCAGCTTCCTGCACCGCCCAGCTCAACTGTCTCAAACCCTTGATGGGCAAATTCTCAAGCTTAGATCTCCGCCGAAAAAGGCTACTATATATCACAATGATAAGACCGATATTGACTTACGCTTCGCCAGCCTGGGCCACTGTAAAAGAAACTAATATCAAGCAACTGCAAATCGTGCAAAATAAGGTACTCAGACAAATGACAAATGCTCATATGTATGTCAGCAACGTTACCTTACATCATGACTTACAAGTGCATACTATCAAAGAACACCTGCACAAGATTAACGCACAGTTTTTCAAAAATGCACTAAATTGTGATCATCTAGCAATATTCGATACCTTTAACTATCTCATCCTCCCAGATGACAACAAATTAAGACCTCTAGCGGCACACCTCACCCGTGACTCAAACTTTCCCACCTAGTTAAGACTGTATATAGTGTATATATTTTTTCTATTTTTTCTAATTCCATTAACTATGCATTTTGTACACTGATATTTTATTTCACAACCTTATATCGCTTCTCCAGCTACCTCACCGATGATTTCCTTACTCCACATCTCTGTCCATGATCGTCCCTTTTGGCCATGATGTCGGCCCCCCCTTTTTTGACACCTCCATAGCCACGGACTTACATGCAGATTGACACAACGTGATGTGCCTTATTGGCAAATTTATGGAGCCAGACAAGCGGCCTTGTGCTGCATTCTGGCAATAATCAATCAGTCAGTCAGTCAGCCCAGCTCAAGCATTTCCCCACCTGCAGCGCTCTTAGTAGCATCTATATCAAGACAGCCGGAACACAGCACGTAATTTTTACACTATTCGGAGAGACCGTACCACAGGTAAATAAGGCCAAATACTTGGGGATTACTTTTAACGACAAGCTCACCTGGAGCGATCATGTCACAAGTGTCAAGGGTAAAGCATATGGTGCTTTAAATTCTCTAAAGCCCCTACTAGGCAAATACTCCAAGCTAGATCTACGCAGGAAGGGATTAATATATACCATGATTATCAGACCCATTATCCCTATGCGGCACCTGCTTGGTCTACAGTCAAAGCCCACGAAATTAAAAAGTTACAGATAATTCAGAACAAAATACTGAGAATAATAACTAACGCATTTATTTATGCAAGCAATGATACGCTCCACCACGACCTGAAAATTGATACCATCGAAGAGCATTTACACAAATTAAATAGGCAGTTCTACAGCAAAGCACTCAACTGTGAACACCTGAAAATTTTCAATACTTTAAATTACACGTATCTGGAAGAAGATAGTGAATTGCGACCCTTTGCGGCTCACCTAACGCGGGACTCAAATTTTCCCACTTAATTCTGATAATTTGGCGTAATACTGTATTATTTGCATCTGTATTTCATATATTTACTGTATTTTATATTTGTATTAGTATTTTATATTATTATTCAAACTGTGTATTTATATTGTATTGTATGATGAATTATGTCTTATGTATTTTTCATTTTATGAAATTGTATGTTTATGATTATTTTACGCACACTCGTCATGTCCATGATCGCTTGTTTCTGGCTGCGTTTTGGCCCCCTTCCTTTCCTCCTTGACAGTCCACTGCATTTGAAGATAGATTTCGTGATTGTGCCTCATGGCAAATTTTATTGAGCCGGACACGCGGCCCTTTGGGCGGCATCCCGGCAATATGTAACAGTCAGTCAGTCAGCACGTAATTCATTAGAGGGGTGGACTTCATCCGTGAAGGTTGGGTGTTTGAGCTCTCCGCCGAATCGCTTATCTCATCGCTGTGCTTAGGCCTAACCCGATGGTTAGTGCTGCCACGTGCTCCCTGTCTCAAGTGAAGAATTGCTTACACCAGAAGCATTTGTTAATGCTATTTCGGTATAGGTATTAAGATTGTTATTTACAATCATTTCGTATTTATTTATATTAGTGAATTAAGGATTTATTCTGGATTTTGCCAAATTTTTAAGATTTTACTGCCGCGTAAATTGTCAAACGCCTGATTGCTGGTTAGTTAATTTTGCGTGCGCGTAAATTTAATTTCTTAAATTTTGATTGATTAAATAAGTTTGCGCTGGATTTTTACTCTTGTTAGTTACACCCAAGCTTCTGCTGTTAGGCAGTTGACAGGTGCCTACAAGAGTTTCATCTGCCGATCTGTCTGCTGGGACGCCTTCGTGCGGGCCCAGTTCCAGGCCGCAGGTAGCGTAAGCGTTGGGCGCTGCGTTCTCTTTTCTGTGAGCATGGACAGGGTTAAGATTGTATTTCAGCAGCTGATTGCTGAATTGGATGAAGAAAGAAAAACTGCTGGCTCCCTTACAAGTTGTAAGGAGCGGGATTACCAGTTCTACAGCAAAATGCTGGGATGCTGTGAGGATTATCTAACAAATTCGGAAAAGACGACTTCCGATACTGCACCCGCTACAGGTAAGAATGACAGTAGGGCAATTGATAGTGACAATAAAAGGTCTAGGAGCCCTATTAATATTAACGAAAATCAAACATCGAGCTCGGATGATGAAATTACTCTAGATAGAGATGCCAGCTCAGATGATGAATTTTTCAAAAAACGTAGAGGTGATCAGACGATTAGAACTAGAATAAAGGCACCGGCCAAAAAACCAAAAATTGATTTGAGTGAACAAGCTGTTACTCCCAAAAAGGACATCATAACTAATCCAATTAATGATAAATTAAATCAGGAAAATACAAATGTAGAAAACACAAACATTAATGATATGCAAATAGATTTAAGTTCTAACCAGAACACAAATGATGATAACACAGTTAAGGACAAATCTAATGATGACGCAAACCCAATAACTGACAAAAAATTTGAAAAGAAAAATAATTTGCCCCCAATTACAGTGAGGGTAAACAGTATAATGTGGAAACGCATAGTCACAAGGTTGAATGAAAATAAAATTGAGTTTAATGGTCAAAAAACACCAGTAGGTACAAAAATCTTCACAAAAAAGCCTGATGACTACAGAATAGTGGTTCGTATCCTCAGAGAGGAGAAAATTGAACATCATTCATACATCCTCCCAGAGGATAGAGATATGAAGGTTGTCATCAGAGGTCTTTATGACGACACCGACTTAAATGATATAACTGAAAATTTAACTGAGAAAAATCTCACAATTCTCTCAGTAAAACAAATGACACGAAGGAGAAATGGAGATGTTACTAAACTGCCACTTTTTCTGGTATCACTACCAAAAACAGAAAAATCAAAAGAAATATTTTTAGTAAAAAATTTAGGAGGATTAGGTATAAAAGTAGAAGAGTACAGAGGTAGGTCGGGGCCCCTGCAGTGTTATCGCTGTCAGGGGTTTCACTACACACAAATTGGATGTTGTTACACCCCACGGTATGTTAGATGTGCGGGTGAGCTATGAATGTACACAAAAAGACAAAGAAATACCACCAAAGTGTACGAACTGTCTTTTGGAACACACCGCGAACTTCCGTGGATGTGAAAAGTTCCCCCAAAACAACCCAAAAAATAAAACAAAAACATATGCTAGTCGTGTAGTCGAAAATAAAACTTTCGCACAGGCACTCTCAACAGGACTTTACACAGACACGATTAGTGAAGCTAAAAAAGTCTTTCAAGATCTTGCCGAACTTGTTTCGGTTATAAAAAGCTCTGGCTTTTTACTTACACAACAAATGCGCGAAGTACATAATTCAGTGAAGGGTGTTATCAACTCCGGAGACCAGAATGGCCATACACAACAACATTAAGGTGCCAATTCGTCTTAGTTATTGGAATGCATATAGCATTCAAAACAAAATTATGGAACTTAGCAATTTTATTATTAATCATGATATAGACATTATGATAGTAACTGAGACGCATGCAACTCCTAGTTGCAAGATTTGTATGCCAAATTACTTCACCTATCGGTGTGATCGCATGAGTCATAGGGGTGGGGGAGTCGCTATTTTTGCAAAGCGCTCCTTTCACTCGTGTTTGATTGAAGAGATTAGAAATAACTCCCAGGAAGCTGTCACCGTCAACATTCTCTTGCCTAATTATGGATCCGTTTATTTTACTGCCTTTTACAATTCCCCGACAATTCAACTGACAGAGGATATGCTCATTGCAGTCTGCCCTGAGGATAAGAAATTCATCACCGCGGGCGATTTTAATGCTAAAAACAGAGAGTGGGGCTGTCGCCAAACCAATAAGAATGGTAAAATCCTTTATGAATTCCTGAATAATAATCCAGTCGCACTCGAGGCGCCCTCTGAATATACTTACAGGCCGAACGATTTAAAAAGATCAGAAATTCTTGATATCCTTCTTACAAATACTTCATTCCCTATGTCGACTGAAGTATTACATGAATTAAGCTCAGATCACCTCCCGGTGATAGTTAGTTTGGGAACAACCAAGGCAAAAGAAAATAAGAAATTAAAACTTACCGACTGGAACAGATTTCAAGATATTATGCGACAAAATCCACCTATTTTTGACGGATTAAGCAGCAAAAAACACATAGATCAGGCAATTAATTCATTAACTGAATCTGTTCTAACAGCAATTAATCAGGCATCTAAAACTATTACCAAAGATGAATATGAAAACAGGCTACCCAGTCATATCCGTGATTTAATAAAAGAAAGGAATAGGCTGAGGAAAAGATACCACTTAACTTGGGGACCCAATATTAAGAAAGAATTAAACCAACTAAATAGAAAAATTAAAAATGAAATAGCTGTTCATAGAAATGAAGTATGGGAAGAAAAAATCTTGAGTCTTGACCTCAGCGATGGGTCTTTTTGGAAATTTATTAAAAGCTTAAAAAGAAAATCACATAACAACAGGCCAATATTTAATAATGATAAAATGGCTACTACTGATTTAGACAAAGCAAATATGTTGGCAGATCACTTAGAAGATCAATTTAAACCCAACAGAGAACCAAGGGATGTCAACTTTGTATATGATGTGTGTTATGCAGTAAGGGACTGGTTAAATGCCCCAACCGCCAGAGAGATGATACAAATTGCTACTCCTTATGAAGTTCAAGATTTGATAAAAAGACTAAAAGTCAAAAAAGCCCCAGGCCATGATTCTATAAATAATTACACGATTAAAAAACTTCCAGACAACTGCATTGCAAAAATTACTAGCATCATTAATGCGTGTTTATATCACAGGTACTTCCCTCCCAGTTGGAAACACGCGAAAATTATCTCGCTACCTAAACCGGGTAAAGACGCTGCCAAACCGGAAGGGTATAGGCCAATCAGCCTACTCTCCGGATTTGGCAAGCTGTATGAAAGAATAATATTCACCAGAATCAAGCCTCATCTTCATGTATTGCCTCAAGAGCAATTTGGATTTCGAAAAAGTCTCTCAACTACAAAACAACTGGTGCGGTTGGTAGAATTTTGTGGAGACGCAATTCATAAAAAACAGAATGTTGCCCTCCTCATGCTAGACGTGGCGAAGGCATTCGACCGCGTCTGGCATGAGCGATTAATCTACAAGTTAATTCAGCAACAGATGAAAAGGGAATTAATAGAGCTCATCGTCTCCTTCATCACGAACAGAAAGTTTACTGTTTCAGTGGGCCAAGATCTATCCACAATCAGAGATATCGCCGCAGGGATCCCACAAGGATCTATTTTAGGCCCAATACTTTATCTTCTGTATGTTGCAGATTTCCCAAATCCTCAGCGTGGAGATAATTATTTTATGGGATGCTATGCAGATGACGCAGCTCTTGCTGTGAAATCTGCAAATGCAAAACATGCCATATTGAAATTACAAGATATGATGCCAAATATAGAAGAATGGTGTACGAAATGGCGTATCTCCATTAACGCGCAGAAGTCACAACTCCTGATTATAAGACGAAAGCACAGGAAAGTCCTCATCCGAAAGAAACTTTATCTCTTAGGAACTGAAGTCCCGCAAGTTAAAAATGCCAAGTACCTTGGAGTCGTATTAAATGATAACTTAACATGGAAAGACAACACAGCAAATATCAGAAGAAAAGCAAACGGTGTAATTAATAATCTGAAACCGCTACTGGGAAAATTTTCTCCCTTAGATTTAAAAAGAAAAAGGCTAGTTTACACCTCAACGATTCGGCCGGTAATTACCTACGCATCGCCTGCCTGGGCCTCAATTTCAGAAAAAGATATAAATAAATTGCAAATCATTCAAAATAGAATTTTAAGGATAATTACAAACGCCCACTACTTTGTAAGAAATGACTCACTGCATAAAGATCTAAAATTGGAAACTATCCCGCAGCATATTCACAGACTAAACAGGCAATTCTACGCAAGCGCCATTGACTGTGCTCATCTTAAAGATCTAAACACTTTTAATTACGTACTACTTCCAGAGGATGCAGAGGTCCGTCCATTAGCGGCTCACCTCACCCGTGACTCAAATTTCCCTACGTAAAGGCATACCTGCACATTTTGTACATATTTTACACTTACCTTTTTCAGTTACTCTTGTAGTTAAATTTGATTTTTATTTATATATTGTGTATATCTTAATTATGTATTTTTAATGTTGTGTATTTTATGTATTCTTGTATTGTATTTTGTATGTACTTAATGTTATATTTTGATCCTCTCCTGATTTACGATTAATACTTCGCCTGTCCATGCTCGCTCTTACTGCCTTGATGCTGGCCCCCTTTTTTGCACCTTGCACTCCTAGCCACGTAGCCAACTTGAAGATTGATCTAAATTGAAATGCCTTAGGGCTATTTTGAACGAGCCGGAAACGCGGTCCCCTGGACTGTACTCCGGCAAACTGTTTCACAGTCAGTCAGTCAGCACGTAATTACTGCGTGCTAATCGCGGCTTAAAGAGGAACTTGGAACTTGAACTTGGTCCATAGCCGGCACATGTTTCGCCTAGCTAGACCACACGTTTCTCGGAAACTCGTTTCTCCGAAATGTGCCGCCTAGCCGCGCGTGTCGCTTCTGCTATAAACCATGGCAGCAGAGAGTTCCCATCTGACAATTTGAGTTGGAGTGGGAATGAAGATGAGTGTTCATTTGTGATGTTATCTGGGATAGCGAATGTTTATGCCTTCAAGCCTATATTTTCATCAATATCCGCCTATCCTTATCAGGCAGAATTTCCTTTTGTCCACTATTATGCTTTAAAAACGCCATCTTCGTCAGCGTACCATAATTCGTGTACGCTGACATAACGGTTGACACAACGGCTTATTTCTATCTCAGCCAAAAAAAAATGTTTCTTCTTTATTCGAGACTCCAGATAAATACACTCTAATAGTCCTGCCTGTTTGGAAGTTTCTCAAGTCTGACACTTCAACATCTCTCAAAGAGAACGATACACATTTGTAATGTCTGTGACAGCTGTTGAAACACTGATGCCATCTTCTTCAGTGCCACTAGGTGGTAGGCTTCGCTGGGTGGTGGTGCCGTTTACTGCATATGGTAAAAGCCGCATACGTTTTGGCCAGGTGTCCGTAATTTGTACTTCATTAATGCGTGCGTTCTAAGAAATATTGGTCTCTTTTAGAGATAATCTCCGTAAGAGATTTCATTACATTTAAAAAGATATTAAACTAAAACTCTAGTGACCTGGAAAGCCCAGAATAATGGCAAATGAAAGAATAGTAATGATTGTTATTTTTGTTCAGAAAAAATATTAATTAAAATTAAATTGTCTGTATATTATCTTTAGCGAGTACAATTTGCCACACTTATTCAAGTGTATTTATCTACTTCGACTGAGTCATAAAAGCTATCCAATTTATTGCCTACGCAGAGTTTTATGTTATTTTAGGTTTAACATCAGAAGAATGTTCGACTTTTTTAGATCATTAGAATAATTTTTTAAATTTAAATTTACTTTCATTTTTCTTATTTATAAAGATAGTATTTAGCAATTCAATGAATGACTCATAAATTTTTGAAAAGGTTTCTCATTTAATAAATATTTTTCAAAGCTTTGCTGCTTGAAAAAATGGTAGGTAAACCCGCTAGCAATAGTAAAGCAATACAAGGTTTTAGCAGGTATTCTACAGAAGAAATCCAAAGAGAATTTAGATGGTTAAAGAAACTGGGAAACTATTTAAAACCCATTGATTATGGTTTTCAAATTAAATATTACTTTAATTGCTGATGTATTTAAGTGGTTTTTCTGTTTAAAAACAAAATCGAAGACCTTTTATACTTTTTCATAGCTGCCAACTCCCCCGGGTTTTCGACACATCTCTCGATAGTCGCCGAATCTTCTAGTGTTTTAATTTTTAAACTTTACTGTTTCTTAAACGAAAGTGTTTATCAGCAAGAAAATTTGCACAGTTTAAGTTTCATTGTGCAAATTTCATTCCCCATCGCTAGTGATATTGAGTATATTTTTTTCTTATTAAATTTATTTTATCTGAATTGTCTTAATTGCATAGTTCATATTTTTAAAACATAATATAAAGATTCAACCAACTGTTTAATCATTAAATATTTGTATTTAATTTTGTTTTACATTAATGTGTACACTAATTAGGCCAATTTCGTAACAGGAAGCATGAAAAATATGCTGTGCAAATAATTTTATTTTCTTAAGATTTAAAAGTACTTTGAAAACTTCAAGCTTTTCTTCCCCACTCAGAATTTTCTCAATAATATTAATATATTTTACATCAGAATCGTATTATAAATTACTGAATAAACTGAATCGTGTCATAAAGCGAATTTTAACCAATTTTGAATTCTTTTAATACGGTGACGCAGACACGAAAATCTTCCGGAAACTGCCAGTTCCTAGAGGGCTCCCTGTTTTTTTATTTTCAAGATATGCAATATAAATTTGTGAAGAATGTCATCAGTCGCAGATTAATAAGTATCAGTTTAGTGAACTAATTTTTCTGTTTATAATGAATATTTATTCTGAACCACTATTTTGAGACACAGCTAGTCGTAAAATAGGGCTGGTCTTGATGGCCTTGACTAGCACATACGCCCAATAAATTCGGCTCTGCGATCCTCGATTTTAGGGGTTTCCGAAGTTATTATATAATATCATAATCCTGTTTTTCTTTCACAAAACAAGATAACTGGATATTACCAGACCCTGATAGAATGATGAGCCTAAAAATTATTCCAATAACAGAATTTTGGAGGGTTGATTGCAATATGTGATTATTTTTTATGAGAGTGGAAAAGATTCTTTAATGCATAATTGAAAAAAAAAATTCATCTATTAATTTTTTATGTCGGTTTAATATCTTCTTAGCTTTTTAGATATTTTTAATTAATATGTATTCAAAGTTTTATAAGTGTCTTATAACGTTAAGACAAGCCACTAGGACGAAGGCACCATTAGGCACCCCACTAGTGGCTGCACGATTAAGACCGCTAAATACCAGTCGTCCGACTTGATTTGCGTTTAATCCCACGTGAACGGGCTGGCTGCGTAGCTAGTTTTCGTCTTCTCCCCATGCGTAACGGGAATACCAACCAATTTCCATGAGAAAGGCCTCCGGTACAGCTCCAGTAGATCGTAGATCATCTTTTGCCATTTGGCTTCAATTGCAAAAGAGGTTTTTCCAATCAGTTGTATTTGCCATGGGACTTTAGCTTTAATTAAAATTTTAGATGTGTAAGGTTTTAATTAAACTAACCAAGTTTTATTTTAATTTAAATCTTTCCATCTCTTCTCTGTTTCAACTTCCCGTCAGAAGAAGCGCGCGTTTTCAGCTTATGCTAATTTGAAGTAGAGCCAAGTACTATTTAAACCAGAGATAGAAACCTCTTAGTGTGAGAGAGCTTTTAGTCTCGGATCACGGTCATTCTGTTCGACGTTCGCCTGACCAGCTAGCAGTTAAAATTATAAGCCATAGTGCTTACTACATGATTACTTATTGAAATAAATTGAAGTGCGCTAGTATTAGTATTTCTTGCTACGCACCATTTAGTTAGAGGCCAAACTCCGCGATTTGCTCTGTGAGCAAAGTTTAATTAGATTTCTATTTTAGTTTTAGTATTAAATTTATTTGATTGTTAAGTTAGGCACAAGTATGGTTTTTTACTTTCTGTATCCCTCCCGAGTTGGGAAGTGTGTAAATAATAGTGATTTAATAAAAGAGGATTTTAAATCCCTTTCAAGTGCAGTTATTCTCCAGCACAGTATCTACACCAGAACAAAGCACATTTTTCAGCTCCCTGTTCCAGTTCAGGACTTGAGGCTAAGGACCCTAGTAAGTACTTCACCATGTTCGCTAAACACATGCACAGAACACTCAGTCTTGACAGTGGCGCCCGAACAAAAAGAAAAGGATGGTCTCAAAGAGAAGAAGACGAACCTGAGATACCTGCTGTACCTTTCCAGAATCCTGAGATAGCACCTCCTGGCCTAGAAGGATTTGGCTACATCGTACAAATCATGCGAGCAGCCATGAATCCAGCGGCAAGTTTTGATGGCGAGACAGCCGTAATTAATTTCCTAGAAAAGCTAGACTCCCACTTCAAACTATATCCAGTTCACGAATTTCAGAAAGTCGCTCTCGCTACCAGCGCTTTGAAGGGCCAAGCGCTAAGTTCGTTCAAGTGCATCGGAAAGAATCTCTTGGGGGAACCAGGAAGCCCCACATATACGTATGAAAATTTCAAAAATTCCTTGGTGAAAGCATTTCCTGTAGAATGAAATCGAGCCAGACTGGAAGCGCAACCTTTTAGTCGATATCAAGAAAAAATAGAAGATTTGTCTAATTTTATTTTGAGAAAAATTCAAGTTTTCAAGCTTTTGTATGGAAGTCGCCCGGATCCTGAAATTATTCAAATTATACTTCCTAGGCTACTGCACCAAGCTCAAGATTTCATCGATCTAAGAAACCCAACGACGTTAGACAGATTATTTCAGCTCGCAGTACAATTTGAAAGCCGAAGAACAGCCGACAACGAGCGACGTCGCCAATTTAAGCGACGAAGTCAGTGGAGTTCGCCAAGACCCCAGCAGAAGCAAAATCAAAGTTACGGGAATAAGGCGAAGCAATGGCCGAAGAAATATGTGTCTCCTAAATCGAGCGGCGAACGAAGGGAATTCAATCGAAGAACAAGCAAAGATTCCGAGGGCAACCAGAATAAGAAGAATTTAAACTAAGATGGATTTCTTCGAGGAAGGTCAAGAAGTCCGAAGCAGCGCAAAACCCTTCCAAAATCAATTTAAACACCATGGTCGTGAAGAATTTGAGTTTACCGAAGATTGAAGTTCTAATTAAAAACATACCGGCGATGGCCCTCTTGGATACAGGAGCCCAAAGCAGCTTTGTATCGGAAAGATTCTTCAAAAAGCACTTTCGCCGTTACAGAATTTTTAGTGCAAGAGACACAGATGTCATAGCGGCCCAAGGGGAAAAGTGTAGCTGTTTAGGAAAAGTACCGTTGTTCGTGCCTATCAACAACGAACAGGTAAAACTTCTATTTTATATTGTGCGAAACCTGCAAACATGTATTATTCTAGGTATGGACGTTTTTAGTTTGGCAGAAGCAAAAATTGATTTCAAAGGGGGAGAGTTGATGTTAAATATGAAGCCAATAGAAGTCAAGAATGATAAGCTCCCGGAGCTGGACTTGCAACATTTACCAGCAGAAGAAAAGGAAAAAATCCAGGGACTGGTAAGTCAATTTTCGAATTTATTTAGTGATGTACCGGGTTTCACACAGGTGGTGAACCACGACATTGACACGGGGGGATGCTCAGCCAGTTAGGCAAAAGCCATATAGATATGATAAAGTCAAGGAAGAAATAATTGAATATCATATTAAAGAGATGTTAAAGAATAAAATCATCACGCCAATTTCTAGCAGTTACGCTAGCCCCGTTGTCCTGTGTAAGAAAAATAATGATTACCCGATTACGCACCCGAAGCGGTGGCGTTTTGCTATAGATTATCGCAAGTTAAATTCAGTTACAAAATATCCTGTATATCCGCTGCCGATAATTGAAGAAATTATTCGAAATATTTCACCACATTAGATCTTACGAGTGGCTATTTTAAGATTGGGGTAAAACCCGAAGATGTCCCCAAAACCGCGTTCATAACTAAGTCTGGCACGTACGCATTTCTTAGAATGCCTTTTGGTTTATCCGGAGCGCCGGCAACTTTCCAAAGATGTATGGACATCGTCTTAAGACCGGTCCTTGGTAAAAGTACGTTCATATACTTAGACGATATTGTAATTACGAGTAGTAATCTAGAACAACACTTACAAGATTTAAGTGTTTTCATTGTTAAATGAAGTTGGTTTGAAGATAAATGCGTCCAAATGTAAATTTGCCGCAAAACAGTTACGTTATTTAGGATTTAAAATTTCTCAAAATGGAATCGAAACGGATCAGTCAAAGATAATAGCTATTAAAAATTATCCTGTTTCTAAAACAGCGAAGAAGTTATCGTCGTTTCTTGGTATGTGTTCATACTATCGGTCCTTCATTAAAGACTTTGCCAAAATAGCTGAGCCGCTAGCTAAAGTTGAAAAGAAAGAAAGCTAGGTTTTCGTGGTCAGCAGAAGCCAACTTGGCGTTTCAAAAACTGAAAGACGCATTGACTCAAGCTCCCGTCTTAAAATTTCCGGAGGTGGATAAAGCATTAGAACTTTCAGCGGACGCTTCAGATTTTGCGATTGGGGCAGTACTTTCTCAAAATGGGCAACCCGTGGCCTTTTCCAGTCGAACATTAAATGAAACACAGAGAAACTATTTGGCCACAGAAACTCTCGCAGTGTTATCAGCAGTACATAAATTTCGTCTTTTCTTTGGAAGTTCTCCAGTAACTGTATATACCGACCACGCGGCGGTCACTAGACTCTACTCTGGGAAAAACTTATACCAGATTAATAAGGTGGGCTCTCAAATTACAGGAATATAACCTAATAATTAAACATGCGCCGGGAAAAGAAAATTTTGCGGAAGATGCTTTAAGCAGAATTAAGTTAGATGAAAATGGAAATATAATTAAGATAGCCATGCTGACATCCAAATTATTAGATTCTCGTGAAACACTAATAGCCGAACTCAAAAAAAATCCGGAGTTCAAAAATATATACATTTATTTGGCCGACCCTGAGAATTTCAGTCATCCGGATATTGTGCCGATAAGAAATAGGGCCGCAAAATACGAAATAATTGACGGACTGTTATTCTATACCAAAACGACTAATGAGAACCATGAATATAGATCGGTTAGCCCAGCTAGCATTAGATTGAATGTATTAGAGGAGTTGCACGATTGTGCCATTTCGGCTCATTTAGGTATAAGCAAAACTGTCCAAAGAGTTCGCGAGGCAGTTTTCTTTCCAGAACTGCAAAAGTTTACTAGGGCGTATGTCCAGTCGTGCCCAACATGTCAATTAAATAATTATGTTAATTTACGCCCGGCCGGGTTCCTAAATAGTATTAAATCAGAATTCCCAAATCAAATAATAGGCATCGATTTACTGGGACCTTACCCTAGAAGTAAAGTTAACAAAAGCCGATATCTTTTAGTTACAGTGGATCATTTTAGCAAATGGTTAGAGTTGATTCCGTTAAAACGCGCGTCTGCAAAAATTGTAGTAGATTCAATTCTAAATAAGTATATTTTAAAATACGGGGCGCCCTTAAAAGTTATTTCCGATAATGGTCCCCAGTTTGTTAGTAATATTTTTGAAGAAATGTGTGCAAAACTGGGCATACGTCATCTAAAGATGGTCCCGTATCGTCCGCAGTCAAACATAGCGGAACGGGTTAATAGAAATGTAGTGAAAATAATTCGAAATTATGTGAAAAACTATCACTCTACCTGGGATAGCCATATAAATGAATTTCCATTTGCCCTTAGGACCGCCAAACACGATACTACACAAAAAACACCCGCTGAACTTGTAGCATTCATTATTTTAATTAACCAAATTATTTTTAGTTTGAACTTTCCTATCGATATCTCAAAGTTTCAGTTGCTGCCCGAATTTAGCGCGAGCGAGATATTTATGCAAATCGCATATATCTGTTAGCAGTTTAAAAGGCAGGAGTTAACGAGGGGAAAAACAGAGTCTTGGATTTATCGCCGTAGGCTGTACGCGCAAGGATTTCCTCTGTCTACTGAAAGTTCGCCTTCATAGGCAAATTGCAATTACTAGTGTTTGCTAGTGAAATTCGCATTATTGCATTTCACTAGGAGTTAGGCTTTCCTCGCCGTCCTACTTAAAGTTAAGTTAGGTATTTGAATTTATTAACACACTTTATTTCATATTATTTTAGTTCAGCCCAAGTAGTGGCTTACTCTCAAGTTGGAGAGTTGTAATTATTCGAATTAAAGGGTCACTTTAAACCCTCCTTCTGACTTTGTAGTTCTTCAACACTGAAGGACATAGCCTAGATTTGCTCACTGTCCTCCACATAGGTTTTCACAGTTTATGCTCACGAAGAAAGTTGAGATTGAAGGAGAAACCTTATAAACTGTTTCTTGGAAGAAACATTTTGAGACGCTTAAATAAACTTTTCTTTGTCCAGGAAAGGGCAGAAGAATTTAAAATAAGTGATATAGAAAAGTTGATACGGGAAGCGACGGGAAATATAGAAATGGCCCAGAGAAAACAAAAGTTGTATTATGACGAAAAGAGAAAAGGGGTCAAGTACAATGTGGGAGATGAAGTTCTGAAAATAAAACATAACTTGTCAAATGCCCCAGAAGAAAAGGTGGGGAAATTTTTTTCGCGTTTTGAAGGCCCGTTCATAATCGAGAAAGTTACTCAGCCAGTGGTTATATTAAAAAGAAATGATGGACAAACAATCACGGCGAATGTGGATCAAATTAAGCCGTTCTATAATCGCAGCAAAATGGCTGTATTTAAAGATTTTTTTCAGGATCCGAGGCAATCGACTAGCCAGGAAGATGTTCTTCAGAGCGAAAACAGCAGGGACCAGCTACAACGGCATCGAAAAGTCAGAAAAAGAAAGCTCCCCCTCAACAAAGTAGAAGTAAGAACCAAAAATGTGGATTCAAAAGAAAGTCTCACGATGCAGGTGAGCAGATCTACGAACGGACCTACGAGCAAACTAAGAGACGAAAGCAGAATGGGCAAGGAAAGCCCGATGTATCCAAAAGAACTGCGGAATCATTGACAGGTACCTGAGAAGCAAGCAGCCTCGATTGCAGCCTGAGAATCAACGTCCCGAATACAGCAGGAACCAGGAGGAGCAACGAACAAGGGCCCAGGAGAGAAGAGCCCAGTCCACCAAACGTCCAGCAGAGCAACCTCCTCTTCAGGGGAAATACGCTTTCATCTTATGCGAATTTATTTTGACACTGAAATGCCAGTACGCTTTGTTCTGTATTAAATGCTTAATGGCATAGTAAATTATTTGCTGTAAATTATTGTATGACTTAAGGTTTAAACAGATTTCTTGTAAATTGTCTTAAATTGCAATAATATTCACTGGTTTGATACAAGCTTAACGTTACTTGCTTTATGCTTTCATTTAATTTTAAACTGCTTCCAGGAAGCGTATCTGGTAAGCAAACCTAATTACAAGAACAGGATTCAACTTTTTATTTAATTACAAGAACAAGATCATATCAAACTGCTATATTAAAATTCAGTTGCAGAAACAGAATCATGAAATGTGTTAGACCTCAGCATGCATGTGTATGGGTTTTTAAAAGAACGGGCTCAATCACGTCTAAAGTTTATACTGATTCCAACTTTAAAAAAAATATTTTCTTTTAGATTGAAATTGGCTTCTTCACGATTGCTTGATTTGCAAAATATGAATATTTGAAAGCAGAATTTCTTGAAAGTTTTCGGCTAGGAACAGTGTGTAAAACACAACTAAATCATCAGTTTGCTGTAACTCTTCATTTCTTTCAGTCAGCTTTGAGGGTTTTATGTTTAATTAACTAGCTATATTATTATTTTGCCCATATATCACTTCTAGTTTCGCTGGCTACCACCAAGATGCAAATTAATTCATGTAAAAAAGTTTTGTTATAAACCTTCCCCTGAGTTGGAGTCACTTTACTGAAAGATTATGACGGGGCTATATGTCGCTTGACTGTCCTTCGTGGAGGTAGAGATTAACATTTAGAATATTTAGGCTCCGTTTAATCTGTCCAGATATAACATTATCAATTATTACCTAAAATGGCGTTTATTAGTGACAATGCAGGAACATTTATTTTATCATAAGAAATCTAATTCTTTATTAATGTTGGATTTAAGAAGTGGAGGCCTATCTCAACTGAACTTTTAGGGCTCCTCCTTTTAAGAGACATAACGTATTTATTACTTTTTAAATAGAATTGGATTGCATTTAACATTTTTGAAATACTTATTTTTTTTATTACGATGATGATATATAATGCTACCAATATCCAAACCTTACCAAATCTATGTTACACTTATTTAGAAACAAATAATGGCTACTCAAGTGCATGGAACAATTTTTTAAATATCAAAATTTATTCGGCTTCTTCGTCAGACTCCGAGATCTCAGGTTTTGAATCTTCAGTTTCAGCTTCATCAGGCTCTACATTTTCAGATTCAGCTTCTTCTGGCTCTGAACCCTCAGGTTCGCTTTCTTCAAGTTCCGTGGCTTCAGAATCGGTGATTTCCGGCTCTATTTCTTCCGACTGCGTGACCTCAGATTCGACGTTTTCAACCTCAGTGACCTCAGACTTCTCAGGTTTACTCTCATTAAGTCTAAATACTTCAGACTTCTGATACTCGGATTCAGTGACATCCACTTTATCGAGTGCCATATCTTTATCCAATTTTTCAGCTTTACCTTGTTTCTCGATAAGTTCAGTCATGTTTCGTACGTCAGTTGAAGGCAGTTCAATTAAAGTTGAATGAGGTTTTTCAACAGCAGGAGGTTTTCCTTCAACCCGTAAAGCTACAACAGAAGGAGTAACGTAACCCCTAGACGAAGACTGTGCAGTCTTGACTGAAATAGGTCTTTTTGATCCTCTTAATTGCCGGTCTAACTCTATGATAGAAGTGCGTCTGGCTGTTCCTCTGTAGATAGCACCATCTAGTCCTAAAATTGGAATTTCCACTTTTTCCTTGCTATAAACTCTCACTGGAGCAAAAGATAATCTTCTGGCCGTCGTATGCTTGCCGCCGAAGCGACGTGCTGGTCCTAGGGGCTCTTGAGGGGGTACCGGCGGAAAACTCATATCTCGTATTTCCTGTAAAATATCAGTCATAAAAACTTTAGCGACAGAACAATATGATAATAGCATATCTCATCGAAACTTTTAAGCTGTAAATAAGTTCATAAATTAGCAAGTTGTGCGTAACTTATGTGTATACTAAGTAAGGTCTTTGATTACGAATTTAAATTTGGGAATTCAATTGAGACATTCAGAAATTTCAATATTGTATTTGAGGATGACACAATGAACCTTACAGCAATGATTCCAAAATTCCCAATCAGGTAATATGACTGTTATAAGACCAGCAACGTAAAAACTCAACAGCGGCTGTTGGCATAGACGAGTTGCATACATTGGTGCAATCTGATCCTTGCTAAACCTGTAAAAGGCAGAGAGAAATTGGGAGAGCACTATTTGACAATTTCTCGCCGCTTATAAGCGCTTAGAAAAGTTGAGACATAAATTTCTCCTCGTGACTTTACAGAAAAATACCCGATATATCACATGAGTATTTGTCTGTTTTCCCTAACAGAAACATTCCGTTTATG
This sequence comes from Stegodyphus mimosarum, assembly GCA_000611955.2. Taxonomy (NCBI): domain Eukaryota; kingdom Metazoa; phylum Arthropoda; class Arachnida; order Araneae; family Eresidae; genus Stegodyphus; species Stegodyphus mimosarum. The sequence continues at coordinate 22,868 of KK114624.1, forward strand.
AATAAAACTGACTTTTCTTGTCATGTAATAGTGACATGTGATGAATACTGGAATTTATACTTTAACCATCTTTGATTTAGACATTGATTTAGAACCTGATTAACCTCAATCTCTAACCTAGGTAGAGAATGGTGATTGCTTGTGATGTGCTATTAGTACTGTTTATTATTCGCTCTTAAAATGGTGTGAAACTAGTAATGCTAAAAATTATTGCTACATATAATACAGCTTATATAATATAAATGCGTTGCTATATTGCACGTGCAAATTATATAGAAATAGCTGTTTAAGATTCACTAGAATTGTATTGGATTTCTGATACTCATCTTTCAGTAGTGTTCATCACTTACCAGAAATTACCTCTCAGGCGCCCTAGATGGTCAATAGCGATGGAGTTAACTGCGTTTTGAAAAGTGTGTGAAGGAAAAGCAAGACCAACGCCAAAGTGTAATTATCGTTTACTTTAAACTGCAAAATTTCCTTAGACTAGTATTTTAATATTGCTTTTTAAACAAATATTTTTAAAAAATAAAAAAAGTACATCAGAGGACAAGAAATCTGAACTGCAGCTCAGAAAATATACGACATACACTATAAGACTTTTCTTAACCCATCTTACTCACCTAATATATTGTTCACCAGTATTTTTTAAACGTTCAATCCGTCTTTGAAAAGGAAATGGGTTAGTAGTATGCAACTATCCAAAATATTTTCTTAAATCAGATGCACTGAAAACTACTCTAATGGGTTCGTATTTTGAATTTTGATGGGAGAAGTAATTTAATAGAACATCTAATGGAACTTATTTTGACATTATTCTGAATATTTGACCCTGAAGTTTCAGAATAAATCCGGCATTTAATGTGTAAGAAACCGATACAAGAAGTTCCATACCTCTGCGTGCAGAATTCTTATATACGTGCCCAGTTAAAAATTTCAAAGTACCACTGCAAACTTACCATTACATGGAATATGGATACTTTTTGTATACCGTCAGGTCCTTAATCTTTCCAATAAATGTGCTACGCAACTGCAATACAGAGTTTAAAAATATGAATGTTATCTAACATTCTAAATTATCGCCTGGATAATGATGTTTATTAGACGTATGGATTATATATGAATGTATTATGTATGAATTTATTATGTATGAATTTATTATGTATGAATTTATTATGTATGAATTTGGGATTAGAAAGTTTTAGCGTGTTTGTGTGGGCTTGTATTAATAAACAGAATTAAATGAAAAATATTTTAATGTTTAGCAATATTCTGTTATCTTGTGGGATTTAGTATTTCAGTTCGCGTATAAAAACCACAGATAATGAGATTATAAGGGCATGCAGAATGAAGGATTGGTGCAAAATAAGCTATTCATGTAAAATTTGAAATTTTTCAATTGAAATTATAAGAAAATAAATAGAACGAAACGGTTTATTTAAGTATGGAAATTAAATTTTAAAAAATAAAATTAATTCTAAAAATTCAATCCCCTTTCAATGAAAAGATCCAGTTCGAGCACATGATCAGTTTACTATATCGTAATGAGGTTTTTTAGGTCAAGAAAGTTCTCTCATTCGTCAGATATGGACTTAATAGAGAAACTGTAGTTCCCTCGAAATATCGAACCACAGGCGACCCCCGACTTTCGCGCATAATTGGTCCGTGAAAGTGTGTGCGAATGTTGAATTGTTCGAAAGTAAAAGAATATAAAAAAGTGTGCACCAAAAACTGTGTTTTAAAATATTTATTTATCTGTATGTATAGATACAAAGTTAGAGAAGCGTGTTTAAGCACTGTCGAGTATTTTCTTTATAAATTGTCAAGAATTAATTGAATGCCCTCTTTTTTTTCTTTTCTTGATAAAGATTTCTATAACATGTTGTGTCTTTCTCAATCAGCCTATGTGCTTGAGATATACGTTCTCCATTGGGATCACATTCTTCCATGATAGTGAAAAATTTGTCAAGATGCGTGAAGACTTCATTCATATTTTTAATTGTCAAAATCTAGACTCTTATATCAGCTTCTTTATTCTCGCTTTTGTTTTGTATTTCATTGTTGCTCAATTTAGTATTCATTTTACAGTGGTACCGAGTGAGATTCCATCAAATCATATCATCATTGTTGACATCCAAATTTAATTCATTCATTATGCTAACTATATCATCTGTTATAGCTTCTGTGTTTCTTCATAAAATCACTCATCATTTGTAGGTATAACTGTTTCCAAGAACGTTTTATTGTCCACTCCTTTATTTCAGCCCGTGAGTTTCCAAAATTGTTTATTGAGTTCCCATATATTATAGTTCTTCCAAAAATCTGTTAATGTTGGCCCATCTTCCCTGTCAGTTGCCTTGATGACCTAATTTCTAGTTGTCCTTATATACTATTGTTTAAACGTAGCTATTACTGTTTGGTCCATGAGCTGTATGAGGCAAAAAGTATTGCGAGGAAGAAACACGACGTTTATTTCCGGGTATAAATTCTGAAGAGATTTTGGATGTGCGAGATTTTGGAAGTAATATTGTAAAATTATTATTTTTACAATATTACTTAAGTCTCGGCACGAAATGAAAAGTGAACCAATCTTTAAATATTAACTAGTAGCTCAACATTATTTGATTTCCAAATGATTGGCAGCAGTTCCTTATCATTCCCTCTCAATGCTCTGTGATTCTTCTTTTGGTAAACTAACAATAGCTTGAATTTAAAATCACCAGCTAAGTTTCCACCAAGAAGCAATGTCAATCTGTTTGGGGAAGTTTTATGCCCAAGGAGAACTGATTCTTCCGTCGATAAAAATTTACGATTAGGCATTGCATTTCAAAACAAATCCATCCAATCTACATTGGCTATTTGACTGGGAGAATACTCTCCATCTACAATAATTTTAGACAATGTGGAAATAAATTCTTTCGCAGCCTTTTTATCTGTTTTCAGTAGATTTTCCATTCAATTTCATATTATGTAAAGAATATCTCATTTCAGATTAGTCGAACTAGCAATTAGTTGCTTGAGACACCTTGTTTGAATCTGCATTTGATCAAATTTTCCAATCTCCATGCAAACTAAGAGCCTTAGCTTAAATAATTGGAAATGTCAGAGGGACATTATTTTTTATGTTGATCATTAATCGATGAGGACAAAGATCTTATCATTCCATCTATAATCATGCCGTGTCTTTGGGGAACAATCTTTGAAAATATATTTCTGCGATCTCGAACATATTCCGTAATTTACTCTTATTTTTCAAATAAAATAGATAGATCTGTTTACATCGTACAAACGTCCGATTGAAGCAAACGATTCACCGTTTTCATAACGTATAATTATTTCCATCTTCGTTTCTATGGTATCAATTTTAGAAGTCCTTAATTTCTTTTTGTTTGTATCAAAATTGCAGTTTCGCCATTTCTCACTCATGCATATCAATTTATAAGGAAGAGTTATTTGAATATAAACAAATAAATTGGAAAAACATACAAAATACGCCCTAATGCAAGAGTAAATTGTTTTGATTTCTTGTTTTGAAAAACACAATAGAGACTAGATTACCGAGAAATCCGCTATTATAGACAGTAATGTATGTTCTGTGACTATGTTACCCACCTCTACTTTTGTCAGAACTGCGAAGGCCTCCTGCTGACGAGTGTAAAAATAGATCGGAATAGGAAAAGAAAAATAAATAAAAAAATAGATCGAATGAATGAGCTGAAAATGGTTGTGTGACCAACATTTTTTCATTATCGACAAAAATCTTTAAACAACTGAATTTTTAAAAACGCGCAAAATAGCGAATTGTGCGAAAGTCGACGGCCCCTGCACTAGGAATATAATATTGAAAGCAGTGCCTTATCGCTGCGAGGGTGGTGGAGGCAGCCTAGCCCGCGCGGCAAAATTTCTCACTAAATAATAATAATGTCTTGTGATCTGAACTAAGAATTTGAGCCATTTTTTCTTACTTTTGACGCACGTACAACTGGGCCATTTAAAATGACCCCGGAATTTTATATTATCTAATCTGTGACAGAACCTGGGAATTCTCTTACTTTAGGAGAAAGTAGTCATCTTGCTCTAGCGACTGGCAACACCGTCTGTAACTAACCAGTGCCTTGCAATCCCCCTTGTCTTACTTTCTGCTCGGATTGCTGGTGGCGAATATTCAATGAACTCTTTCATAGGCCGCCAACTTAGCGCTTGCTCAAATCATTACACCTCCACCACCATTATGATCGTTTTCCCTGAGGAGGAAGGGATGGTATTATATTCTAAGACAGATCTCTTTATCTTTTTCTAGATACAGGTGCGCCCAGAATCAGTCCCCGGGCTGAATCTCAATGCATCTGTAAAGAGCAGGCTGCTTCACTGAACACTGGTCCAAGGAGAATGTAATCTCCACTATGTGCTCTCTTGTGACTTGAGCAGTGAGCGGGACGCAAACAGCGGGTCATCTGGCATAAAGCCCTATCTCATGAAACCTTCATCAGACAGCTGTAGACCGTGAAGCAATAGCTGTCCTGTATCACCGCGCTAAAGTGCGCCGATAACGATCCTCTTTCGTCGTTGTGTATGTTGGGCGACGTTGTCCAGGAATTCTCAATATGGATCCAGTATCCTGAAATTGTTTCCAGAAATTGCAAATGACACTTGTCTTTACATTGAGCTCTGTATCCACCTGTGCATGTGGTTGGCCTGCCTCCAATCTACCGAAAATTCTCCATGTTATTCCGTCAATCCATGAATTCGTGGCTACTGATTTTATCTAATAACTCATAAGATATTTCTCCCTCCTTCTTCGCATGCCTTCGTGGTGCAGTGGTCAGCACGTTCGAAGCGTATTCGAGAGGTCTGTTGTTCGAGTCCCGACGAAGGCGTTGCTCATTTTTCATCTCTCCTGGATCAAAAATCCTAATGTCTTTAAAGTGGCGTCTGAACTAATAAAGGTAGTGCATGATGATTCTCCGCCCCCCAGGATTTCACGACTGGGACCCCTAATCCCCAGTCGCTCTTTAAAAGGTTGAGTATATAAGGTATTTCTCCAGAGTTCTTCGCATGCGTTCGGGGTATAGCGGTCAGCAAGCTTAACGCGTATTCGAGAGGTCCGTTGTTCGAGTCCCGGATAAGGCGTTGCTCATTATTCACCTCTTCTTGTTTAAAAGTATACCTAATGTCTCTGAAACCTTATACAATTTAACTAACTCTTGCGAGAAACACAGGAATGTCGTGATAAAGCATGACCACACAAATCGCCGGACAGACCTCGTGCGCTTATATCCCATCGGCTACCACATCTCCACAGATACGCACGTGCAAGCTTACATATTCGACTCTGACTACTTGAATAATTCTTCGGATGCATAATTAGTACTTTTCTTTTAATACTTTTTGTAAAAATAGACATAATTTGCAAATTCTCTTAATTTTGCCCACAAGGCTATGAGCTGTTATACCATTATAGCCAGAGATCTACCCTCAATTCAAATAATGGATATAATTTGCACCAACAAGCAGTTAGTTGTAAGATTCTATCACTTATTGCAGAATCTATGAATAGAAGTAAATCCCAATAAGTAAGTAAATAGAAGCAATAGAAGTAAATCAGGTTGCAAGCGGCAAGGTTTTGCAATTTTCTTCACTAATGTTGAGAAGCGTCCAGGGTTTTGGAATGAGCTGTAACTGAAGAGATAAAGGAAAACTGAAAATTGAATAGTGAACAAATAGATATTTGTTAAATACACTATCCGTTTGTGATGCCTGTTAATATTAAAAATATCATATATCTTCCGGTGATTGAGTACTTGACAAATATAGGAGTAAACTTAAGAAATACCTGTTAACGCTAGTTTGCAGTCTTACGTGATAAAAGTGTAAGGTTTTAGTTAAACTAACCAAGTTTTATTTTAATTTAAATCTTTCCATCTCTTCTCTGTTTCAACTTCCCGTCAGAAGAAGCGCGCGTTTTCAGCTTATGCTAGTTTTGAAGTACAGCCAAGTACTATTTAAACCAGAGGTAGAAACCTCTCAGTGTGAGAGAGCTTTAGTCTCAGATCACGGTCATTCTGCTCGACGTTCGTCTGACCAGCTAGCAGCTAAAATTATAAGCCATAGCGCTTACTACGTGATTGCATATTGCAATAAATTGAAGTGCGCTAGTATTAGTATTTCTTGCTACGCACCAGTTAGTTAGAGGCCAAACTCCGCGAACTGCTCTGTGAGCAAAGTTTAATTAGATTTCTATTTTAGTTTTAGTGTTAAATTTATTTGATTGTTAAGTTCGGCCCAAGTGTGGTCTTTTACTTTCTGTATCCCTCCCGAGTTGGGAAGTGTGTAAATAATAGTGATTTAATAAAAGAGGATTTTAAATCCCTTTCAAGTGCAGTTATTCTCCAGCACAGTATCTACACCGGAACACAGCGTATTTTCCGCTCCCTATTCCAGTTCAGGACTTGAGAAAAAGAACCCTTGTAATTACTTCACCATGTTTGCAAAGAACATGCACAGAACACTTAGTCCTGACAGTGGCGCCCGAACAAAAATAAGAGGATGGCCTCAACGACAAGAAGATGAACCTGAGATACCTGCTGTACCTGTCCCAAATCCTGAGATAACACCTCCTGGCATAGAAGGATTCGGCTACATCGTACAAACCATGAGAGCAGCCATGAAGCCAGCGGCAAGTTTTGACGGCAAGACAGCCGTAATCAATTTCCTGGAAAAGCTAGACTCCCACTTCATGCTATATCCAGTTCACGAATTTCGGAAAGTCGCTCTCGCTACCAGCGCTTTGAAGGGCCAAGCGCTAAGTTCGTTCAAGTGCATCGGAAAGAATCTCTTGGGGGAACCAGGAAGCCCCACACATACGTATGAAAATTTCAAAAATTCCTTGGTGAAAGCATTTCCTGTGGTACGAGACCGAGCCAGACTGGAAGCGGAACTTTTTAGTCGATATCAAGAAAAAATAGAAGATTTGTCTAATTTTATTTTGAGAAAAATTCAAGTTTTCAAGCTTTTGTATGGAAGTCGCCCGGATCCTGAAATTATTCAAGTTATACTTCCTAGGCTACTGCCCCAAGTTCAAGATTTCATCGAGCTAAGAAACCCAACGACGTTAGACAGATTATTTGAGCTCGCAGTACAATTTGAAAGCCGAAGAACAGCCGACAACGAGCGACGACGCCAATTTGAGCGAAGAAGTCAGTGGAGTTCGCCAAGACCCCAGCAGAAGCAAAATCAAAGTTACGGGAATAAGGCGAAGCAATGGCCGAAGAAAGATGTGTCTCCTAAATCGAGCGGCGAACGAAGGGAATTCAATAGAAGAACAAGCAAAGATTCCGAGGGCAACCAGAATAAGAAGAATTTAAACTAAGATGGATTTCTTCAAGGAAGGTGAAGAAGTCCGAAGCAGCGCAAAACCCTTCCAAAATCAATTTAAACACCATGGTCGTGAAGAATTTGAGTTTACCGAAGATTGAAGTTCTAATTAAAAACATACCGGCGATGGCCCTCTTGGATACAGGAGCCCAAAGCAGCTTTGTATCGGAAAGATTCTTCAAAAAGCACTTTTGCCGTTACAGAATTTTTAGTGCAAGAGACACAGATGTCATAGTGGACCAAGGGAAAAAGTGTAGCTCTTTAGGAAAAGTACTGTTGTTCGTGCCTATCAACAACGAACAGGTAAAACTTCTATTTTATATTGTGCGAAACCTGCAAACATGTATTATTCTAGGTGTGGACGTTTTTAGTTTGGCAGAAGCAAAAATTGATTTCAAAGGGGGAGAGTTGATGTTAAATATGAAGCCAATAGAAGTCAAGAATGATAAGCCCCCGCAGCTGGACTTGCAACATTTACCAGCAGAAGAAAAGGAAAAAATCCAGGGACTGGTAAGTCAATTTTCGAATTTATTTAGTGATGTACCGGGTTTCACACAGGTGGTGAACCACGACATTGACACGGGGGGATGCTCAGCCAGTTAGGCAAAAGCCATATAGATATGATAAAGTCAAGGAAGAAATAATTGAATATCATATTAAAGAGATGTTAAAGAATAAAATCATCACGCCAATTTCTAGCAGTTACGCTAGCCCCGTTGTCCTGTGTAGGAAAAATAATGATTACCCGATTACGCACCCGAAGCGGTGGCGTTTTGCTATAGATTACCGCAAGTTAAATTCAGTTACAAAATATCCTGTATATCCGTTGCCGATAATTGAAGAAATAATTCGAAATATTTCGTCTACAAAATACATGACTACGTTAGATCTTACGAGTGGCTATTTTCAGATTGGGGTAAAACCCGAAGACGTACACAAAACCGCGTTCATAACTAAGTCTGGCACGTACGCATTTCTTAGAATGCCTTTTGGTTTATCCGGCGCGCCGACAACGTTCCAAAGATGTATGGACATCGTCTTAAGACCAGTCCTTGGTAAAAGCACATTCATATATTTAGACGATATTATAATTACGAGTAGTAATCTAGAACAACACTTACAAGATTTAAGAAAAGTGTTTTCATTGTTAAATGAAGCTGGTTTAAAGATAAATGCGTCCAAATGTAAAATTGCCGCAAAAGAGTTACGTTATTTAGGATTTAAAATTTCCCAAAAGGGAATCGAAACTGATCAATCAAATATAATAGCTATTAAAAATTATCCTGTTCCTAAAACAGCGAAGAAATTATCATCGTTTCTTGGGATGTGTTCATACTATCGGTCCTTCATCAAAGACTTTGCAAAAATAGCTGAGCTGCTGCTAAAGTCGAAAAGAAAGAGAGCTAGGTTTTCGTAGTCAGCAGAAGCCAACTTGGCGATTCAAAAACTGAAAGACGCATTGACTCAAGCTCCCGTCTTAAAATTTCCAGAAGAGGATAAAGGATTAGAGATTTCAGCGGACGCTTCAGATTTCGCGACTGGCGCAGTGCTTTCCCAAAATGGTCAACCCGTCGCCTTTTTCAGTTGAACATTAAATGAAACCCAGAGAAACTATTCCGCAACGGAAAGAGAAACTCTCGCAGTGTTAGCATCAGTACAGAAATTTCGCGTGCTCTTTGGAAGTTCTCCAGTAACCGTACATACCGACCACGCGGCGGTCACTAGACTCTATTCTGGAAAACATTTATCACCCAAATTATTAAGGTGGGCTCTCAAATTACCGGAATATAACCTAATAATTAAACATAATAAAAAAAGAAAATGTTGTGGCAGATGCTTTAAGCAGAATTAACTTAGATGAAAATGGAAGTGTAATTAAGATAGCCATGCTAACATCCAAAATATTAGATTCTCATGAAACCGTAATAGCCGAACTCAAAAAAGATCCGGAGTTCAAAAATATATACAATTATTTGGCCGACCCTGAGAATTTCAGTCATCCGGATATTGTGCCGATAAGAAATAGGGCAGCAAATTATGAAATAATTGACGGACTGTTATTCTATACGAAAACGACTAATGAGAACCATGAATATAGACCGGTTAACCCAGCTAGCATTAGATTGAATGTATTAGAGGAGTTGCACGATTGTGCCATTTCGGCTCATTTAGGTATAAGCAAAACTGTCCAAAGAGTTCGCGAGGCAGTTTTCTTTCCAGAACTGCAAACATTTACTAGGGCGTATGACCAGTCGTGCCCAACATGTCAATTAAATAATTATGTTAATTTCCGCCCGGCCGGGTTCCTAAATAGTATTAAATCAGAATTCCCAAATCAAATAATAGGCATCGATTTACTTGGACCTTACCCTCGAAGTAAAGTTAATAAAAGCCGATATCTTTTAGTTATAGTGGATCATTTTAGCAAATGGTTAGAGTTAATTCCGTTAAAACGCGCGTCTGCAAAAATTGTAGTAGATTCAATTCTAAATAAGTATATTTTAAAATACGGGGCGCCCCTAAAAGTTATTTCAGACAATGGTCCTCAGTTTGTTAGTAAAATGTTTGAGGAAATGTGTGCAAAACTGGGCATACGTCATCTAAAGATGGTCCCGTATCGTCCGCAGTCAAACATAGCGGAACGGGTGAATAGAAATGTAGTGAAAATAATTCGTAGTTATGTGAAAAACTATCACTCTACCTGGGATAGCCATATAAATGAATTTGCATTTGCCCTTAGGACCGCCAAACACGATACTACACAAAAAACACCCGCTGAACTCTTCTTAGGAAGAAAGATCTTGACCCCCCTAGATAAACTGTTCTTTGTACAGGAAAGGGCAGAAGAATTTAAAATGAGTGATATACAAAAGTTAATACGGGAAGCGACGGAAAATATAGAAATGGCCCAAAGAAAACAGAAATTGTACTATGACCTAAAAAGAAGAGAGGTCAAGTACAATGTGGGAGATGAAGTGTTGAAGATTAAACACAACTTGTCAAATGCCCCAGAGGAAAAGGTGGGGAAATTTTTTCCGCGTTTTGAAGGCCCGTTCACAATTGAACAAATTACGGGGGCAGTGGTTATATTAAAAAGAAATGATGGTCAAACGCTCAAAGCGAATGTGGACCAAATAAAACCGTTCTATAATCGCAGCAAAATGGCTGTATTTAAAGATTCGTTTCAGGATCCGAGGCAATCGACTAGCCAGGAAGATATACGTCAGCAAAAACAGCAGGAACCAGCTACAACGGCATCGAAATGTCAGAAGAAGAAAGCTCCCCCCCAACAAAGAAATAAGAACCAAAAAGGTGGTTTCAAAAGAAAGTCTCACGATGCAGGTGACCAGATCTACGAACGGACCTACGAGCATACCAAGAGAAGAAAGCAGAATGGGCAAGGAAAGCCCAATGTATCCAAAAGAACTGCGGAATCATCGGACAGGTGCCTGAGAAGCAAGAAACGTCGATTGCAGCCTGAGAATCAACGTCCCGAATACAGCAGGAACCAGGACCAGCAACGAACAAGGACCCAAGAGCGAAGGACCCAGTCCACCAAACGTCCAGCAGAGCAACCTCCTCTTCAGGGGAAATACGCGAGGATACAACGACGGAATTGTAAAAGAAAAAGAGATGAGCAACCTCCCAAGGACCAAAAACTAAAATCCAGGAGATTTAACCAAGCTGCAACATACTCAACTTTCAAGGATTGGGCCAAGAAAAGGATGGATGACCACAACAAGATAAGTAGCATTTGTTATTCAAAAGTTTAGTTAATTTTCGAGTGTACTGCAAGTTGCAGGGTCGATTTTACCTCAAGCGAGGTTGAGTTTTACGCCAAGTGGGCGATAAGTTCTCATCGTGAAAGAAAAATGTTTTTGTTAAAAAGAATTTGTAATTCTTAAAGACTTAAAATTACTTAATGTTTGTAAAATAGATGCTTAAGCATTGTATATAGATTAATTTTGTAAAAGCAATGAATTGCTGAAAAGAAAATGTTAACTAAATGATTTTGTATGACGCTTTGTCGAAAGACTTGTAAAATGTCTAGAATGAAAAATCGGAAAATTGAAGAACACGATTTAGTCTGTGGACTATTATTTCAATGTAATGTGATATTTCAAGAAAGTACCTTGAGAAAGGAATAGGAAGCACTTGCTGTAAGCTTAGAAATTTAACCTACATTTGTATTTCATGACTGCTATGAAATTGTTAAAGTGTTATAAAATGTAACAAATAATATTATGCTAGCAATGCACGTTAAGTGCAATATCAATGTGAATTGTGTGTGCAAACTGCGAATTGTATGCATGAAAAGTTAAAGTTTGAGTAATTTTAGAATGCAAGTGTTAAATAGGCTCTCCACCAAATACACTTAAAGTGTTAGACATAAAGCTAGTGAGAACCTCAGGTTTAGCTGGTTATAGGGCGTCTTTTGAGGTCTCGTATGTCAAGTTCTAACTAATGTTAGTCGATCGTAGGTGGAAGATTTGAACACCCCGAACACAGAAAACCCGCAATGGCGGTTTGCTTTGCATCCAACACCGGTGAGAGAGCATTGGGGGAAGAATTTAATTGTGCTTGAATGATAATGTGTGTGTGCGAATTTACACAGGTAAAAATAAGGAATTGTACCTAGAAATTTTTCTGTTATTATGTTGTACTAAAATTATGTTCCTTCCAGATTTTGCTGGAAGGAGTAGGACTGATGAAAGAAAAATGTTGAAGACTGTTGTTCAAGAAAATTTCTTCTGTAAAAAAGTTTTCACAAACAGATATTGCCTTGTAAGAGTTGGCCTAAGTTTAGAAGAGTGAAATTTTGACTATTTGTTTAGAATTGCGAGTTTCAACATGGTTCGTTTGAACCACAGTAGTTTAACTATCGCAATTCTGGCGGGAAGTATGTAAGGTTTTAGTTAAACTAACCAAGTTTTATTTTAATTTAAATCTTTCTATCTCTTCTCTGTTTCAACTTCCCGTCAGAAGAAGAGCGCGTTTTCAGCTTTAGCTAGTTTTGAAGTACAGCCAAGTACTATTTAAACCAGAGGTAGAAACCTCTCAGTGTGAGAGAGCTTTAGTCTCAGATCACGGTCATTCTGCTCGACGTTCGTCTGACCAGCTAGCAGCTAAAATTATAAGCCATAGTGCTTACTACGTGATTGCATATTGCAATAAATTGAAGTGCGCTAGTATTAGTAATTCTTGCTACGCACCAGTTAGTTAGAGGTCAAACTCCGCGAACTGCTCTGTGAGCAAAGTTTAATTAGATTTCTATTTTAGTTTTAGTGTTAAATTTATTTGATTGTTAAGTTCGCCCAAAGTGTGGTCTTTTACTTTCTGTATCCCTCCCGAGTTGGGAAGTGTGTAAATAATAGTGATTTAATAAAAGAGAATTTCAAATCCCTTTCAAGCGCAGTTATTCGCCAATACAGTATCTACACCAGAACATAGCGTATTTTCCGCTCCCTGTTCCAGTTCAGGACTTGAGAAGAAGAACCCTTGTAATTACTTCACCATGTTTGCAAAGAACATGCACAGAACACTTAGTCCTGACAAAAGTACCAGAACTTACTAAATGACCCTGTTCAATATCAGTGTTATAACCAGTTTCATGTCATAAGCTTTCTAGCAGTTGTAACAACTCACAACGGTTATATTACTCTTGTAACAATTCACAACTCAAGTTTTTATAATTAGGGAGGTCTGGTAAGCGCGCGCACGATATAATCGTAATGAATATTATACGGGGCCAGGTCTGAAGGTCTACAAGAGAAGAGAATAACGAAAAATCATTTAGCGCACTTCAGTCAATCCAGCGGTGTGTAGGTCGCAGGCGGAAACATCGTTGCAAAAATACCGTCGATAAAAACGTTGCGAAGGAAACAGCGCAAGGCGAAAACAAAGAAGGCAAGCAGAAAACATCGTCACATAAAACACTGTGAGAGAAAAGAAAGCAAGCGGAAAACATAGTGGTACGTAAAAACCGTCTTCGTCGAATATAGGACCATGCAATCGTCTTAGTGTTCCGTAGCGGATGTCGTATAACATATTTCTGCAATATAAGAAATTATGATTTTGCAAACAAGTACAATCCACTCGTTCCTTTTCACACATCTTTCAAGTCTATAGTTCCTTAATACATTATTTCAATCATATAGGTGCTAGCAATGTGCATAGTTGGTTGAGAACTCTTCCTATAATGCGATGATTCGCGTGTCAAGTTAAAGAATTCGTAATTAAACTCAAAAAAAGATTCCTAATTCTTTTCCACGTAATCCACCATTTATTTACGTTTTACACATTAAAGTGCATAAAGAATGACCACATTTTCTGCTACTAAATTTTTTTTAATTTTCTAAAATGTAAAATATTGCCGCACAATATTAGTTTATGTCCATTCTAAAAATTTATACAAAGCTATGTAAACTGAGAAATTATATTTTTCAACTAAACATGTATATTTTTACTTTCTATCATTGAATGGCTAGACCTTTAACTTGGACTTCATGAATTTGTGTGATAATGAAAGTACATTATTGTTAGAGTATTACATTATGATATATATAGCTTTAACCCTCCCCCCCCCCGTTGATGTTCTAAAGCAGTGTGGTCCAACCTTTGGTTATTCGAGAACCAGTCAAACATTAGTATAGGAGAGTGAGGGCCAGAGACATTAAAGAAAGAAAATATATTACATATAAATAATCACCAGTTTAATACATCACTTTATTTCACAGTCTAGAAATCATTGTGATGATTGGCACTGCTTTTTTTATATAAAAGTTTGTCAATGTCCACTGTAATTTTAGTAAGTCTCAGGCTCGATTCCAGTGAAGCACGTTCAATGCGATTTCTTGTTTTTGATATAATTTGTTTGAGAGTAGAAAAAGCACTTTCACACACATGTACTGCCAACAGCGATACCATTTGCAAAGAGAATTTATGCAGTTTGGGAAAACCTTCTTTAGAAATCAGTTTCCAGAAATGTTCAGTGACTTCACACTTTTTAGTCTGGTAGAACGGATCTGCTTGAAGATTACAAACTTCCATTTGAAGGTCGCAAGGCACCTCACTTACTTCAGTCTCCATGGAGTTGTTAAACAATGGAAGTTTTGTTTTTAGGGAGTCAAAATCTTGGAATCTGTCCAGGAGCTATTTCTTGATATCAGTAATTATTTCAAACATACTAGACTTTGTGTCATTTTCTTGTTTCAGCTGCTGACAAAATGGGAAGTGTGCCGCAGCCTTGAGTGCAATTTGCATTACATTTAAGTGTTTTGCGAAAGCCTTCAATATATCCATAAATCTGGGATATATTTTGTTTTCTGCCTTTTAGTTTCAAGTTTAAAGTATTTAGATGGGATGTTAAATCTCTCAGAAAAGCAAGATTATTTTAAAACTGGATTTTTTCCAATTTTTCTTGATACCCGTGCCCAATGTTTTCTTTTTTAAGGAAAGAAAGAATTTCATTCCTCAGTCCAAAGCTATTGCAGATAATTTCTAGCACATAGCCAGCGCACTTGAGAGTACAATGAAATGTCACCGTACTCAGCATCCAAATTGTCCACAAATACGATAAATGCTCTGTGTCTCTGGGCTTTGCCTCTCCTTATTAAAATTACAATATTTACTACAGTTTTCGTTATCTCACTGAGCCTTCTAATTTTTCCACATTTCCTGGTGAATAATGCAGTGGAAAAGCAAACAATCTATTCCTTTTTCTTTACACAGTGCTGCTCATCCAGTTCTATGACCAACCATTGCTTTAGCTCCATCTGTTGCAATACTAGAGCACTTACCGAAAGCTCCACATTTAGACATGGAATTATCCAGTGCGTTGAATATATCAATACTTTTGGTGCTAGTTTCTAATGATTTTATTTCCAACAGTTCTTCATGAATTTCAAGTTCTTCATTTATTGTTTTTACAAAGCTAATGAGTTGGCTGATGTCAGCTATACCTGTGCTGACATCTAGAGCTAAAGAGCAAAATTCACATTTTCCAAAATGCCCTTGAGAGTGTCTGAAATTTCATTACCCATACCATTAATTCTTTTACTTACTGTCTGAAGGGACAAGGACAACTGTTTCAAAATTTCTAGCTGTCTTATTATATCCAAATGAAGATGCCATTTTTATAGCACATCTTTTAATAAACTCGCTATCCCTAAAATACTTTTTACTTTTAGCTAGCTCTAAGCATACCTCATAAGATGCCTTGAAACTAGCAATGTTTGACGGTTGTTCAAAGATTTTCTTCTTCTAGTTAGTTTCAGTTTCAAATCATTAAACACACAACTCCTCGTACTTCTCTGGTATTGGTCGTATTTTGATTTTTGCAAGTTGGTATAATGCTTACTCATATTACACTCCTTTGAAACACTTAAGACTTGAGAATAGATAACACACTGTGGTTTTCATTATATTCAACAAAACGTAACTTTCCTGCCATTTGGACTGAAATTGTCGTTTCTCGTTTTCAACGCATCGTTTGTTTAGTTACCCCATTTTAGATAGTACTGAATCAAAGTGAAAATGAAGCATGTACGTCACGGAGCATAATGATCGTAGAGTGAAGCTTATCATCGAAATCACATGACTATTCTCAACTTCACAAGACTGCACTGTGATCCACAAACCACCAACAGCCTTCTCTGCGCGATCTTCCCTATTGCCGCACTGAATCACGAGACAGGTAACCCTGCATACTCCGAAGTTACTCTCCATCATTGAAGATTGACTGCTAGACGAACAGCGCTGCTACACATTTTCTTCTAGTAACAAATGGTTACACCTTTTTATTTTTCGCCTCCATACTTCCGTTCTCCCGATCATCACCACACCACAATTCTAGCAAAGTCAAGGGCCAATAAACGCAATATTCTAAAAGAGCTGTTAAGATCGCGCTTGCACGATGCATCAGACATACACTGCTGGCCACTCAAACTGCAACACCAAGAAAGATAAGAGATATCACAACAAAATTTATTTAGTAGATAACATGTTGATCAAGTATCAAATGATTAAATTTATAGATTTATGTGAAGTGTGGTTCCTTCCAGAATCAGTAGCCAGAGTAGCCGCCATTGTTGGAGATGACGGCTGCCACACACCTCGGCATTAATTCAAGAGACTTAGGATGTGTTCCTGGGGTACAGCAGACCAAGCAGGTTCCACACGTTGCTAAAGTTGCTCTGGTGTGGCAGCTTGGGATGTAATCTGGGTCAATCGTTCAGCAACCATGGACCACATGTTTTCTATCGGCGAAAGATCCGGAAAACGAACCGGCCAGGGAAGCAATTCAATCTGGCCATTGACGAAGAACCCTTGGACAATGCGTGCCACGTGCGGTACCTGCTGAAATATGGCTGTAGGCAAGCCCTGAAGGTAAGGAAGGACAACTGGCTCCAACACCTCGAAGATGTAGCGCTGGCTGTTTAAAGTACCGGCAATGATACTAGAGGAGTGCGAGAGTGACATCCAGTATCGCTCCATACCATAATACCCGGTGCAGGACCAGTATGGCATTGAATAACGCAGCTGTTCAACATACTCTCTCCACGATGTCTCCAGACTCGAAACCGACCATCGTGGTGTTGCAGACAGAAGCGTGACTCTTCAGTAAAGACAATTTCATTCCATTCTGCCGTCCACATCCTTCTTTCATCGCACCATTGGCGTCGGAGACGTCTGTGGTTCTGCGTCAAGGGCAGAGGGAGCAATGGACATCTTGCGGACAGACCACTCTGCTGTAAACGGCGTCGAATGGTACGCGCAGACACTGGATGATGCGTTACAGACTGAATGTTCTGTGCTATGGTTCGGGATGTGACTGAGTGATCCGTTACTGCCTTGCGCACAATGTTCCTGCCATCACGTGAAGTGGTGCATTGAGGTGGATGCGACCAAACACGTCGGTCCGTCGTACTCTCGTGCATCCAACGGTCACATATCCACATTACAGTTGCATGGTTTCGTCCAACACGACTACCGATTTCGTTGAAAGATAATCCACACTCTCGGTAGGCCACTATCCTTCCTCTATCAAACTCAGATATTTGATCAAACAATGATCGCTGTTTACTATGAGGCATAATTGAGCTTTCTTTAAAAAAACCCCAAGAAAAACACAATTGCCGAACTTAAAATCGTCGAAAATTCCAAGCCTTAAATAGCGCTTTGAAGTGGCGCCACAGGCTTGCGTGATGTGCGTCTGCGCTGAAATTCGAATCATTTGCATATCTCCCCTCCGCTAATGCATGTTGTAAATTTCATGTTATTTGCATGCTTCCTTCAGGGTGTTGCATTTACGGTGGTCAGCAGTGTAATTCGATATTGCTACTGTCTTATTATCGAGGTGGCCGTAATACGAGAAATGAAGACTATAAGGTGGTGCCACCTTTAGAAATTAAAGAAATTCTCATCTGATATATATAGCTTTGCCAATGTCAGCAGTTTCCCGCTTTCTTGGAAAATTGCAATTATAACGCCTTTGCTCAAACCTGGAAAGGAACCAACTGAAGCCTCCTCTTACCGTCCAGTCAGTTTATTATCTGGACTTAGCAAGATCACGGAATACATCATCTTTAAACATCTGCTAAAATTTACAGAAGACAACAACATTCTTCCTGAGGAACAATATGGGTTTCGTCGGAAACACTCGACGGTACATCAACTATATCGAGTGACAGAAATGATCTCTGCTGGTCTTCAGGAAAAGTCCATCACAGGAGCAGTTCTACTAGATGTAGCAAAGGCCTTCGACAGAGTTTGGCTTGAGGGCTTACTATACAAAATCCACACCCTGGGATTTCCAGGGTACATCACAAACATCATAAAATCATATCTCACAGACAGACATTTTGTCGTTCGTGTAAATCACACTACATCCTCACCAAGAATCATACAGGCCGGGGTCCCCCAGGGGTCCCTCCTTGGCCCTTTACTTTTTAATCTTTACGCGAACGATATTCCACGTACACAACACACCACGTTAGCAATGTATGCTGACGACACTGCAATTCTCACCCAAAGTGCATCTTATGGCTCAGTTATACAGTCACTACAGGATCACATCCATGCACTGGAATCCTGGCTTATAAAATGGAAGATCCAAATCAATGTGTCCAAATCGGATGCAATTCTATTCACAAGAAGAAGATGTGACGAGTCACAAGTTATCACAATGTATAATGCACCCATCCCCTGGACGAAGCAAACCCGATACCTTGGAGTAACTCTTGATAGCACACTCACATGGGGCTCCCACATTACAAGTATTATTGCCAAGTTCCGAGTACGTAAACATACACTCGCCCCCTTAATTGCTCGGAACAGCGTTCTCTCTATTGATAACAAGTTACTCATTTACAAAACCATGTTGCGTCCCATCCTAACCTGTCCTGTATGGGGATTTGCCTGCATCACCTCAATGAACAAGTTACAAACTGTACAAAATGTTGTATTAAGAGAAGCAGTGAATGGTCGATGGTTCATAAGAAACAAGGCCATTCACCAAGAGCTTAAAATTAAAGAATTACCTGAATATATGGCTGAGCTAGCCAAAAGATTTTATGTCAATATTAGCAAAGTGCAGAATAGCACAATCCCAAATCTAAATTATGATATCCATGATCTGCACAACAGGAAACGCCCCATGGCAATCCTGGGATATTTAAACAATTAATACTGTATTCATGTTCCTTGTAATCTATGTTATTAATTATTTTGTTATTGTATTGTAAATATTCGCTAGCATTCATTTGTTTGTTTTTTGCATTTTTTTATATTTAATGTTTGAAACCCAATGTATTAGTTTTTCTCTTTCATAGTAATAGATCATAATTATCTTACAATAATTTCCTAGTCTAAATTAACTTCCTTTAAATTAAACACATTAATTTGATTAAGACACAGTAAGGCTATTGGCAAATTTCTTTTCTTCCCTGCCTCTCAATGGATCATCGTACTTTTAGCTTCAGATTTTCTCCGCCTTTTAGGCACTGCACTGCATCTATCGCCGGATGGTTCGTGAAACTTCTGTGAAAAGTATTTGCTTTTCCGTTAACATCACCGAATTTATTGTTAGATTTCATCAACTCTCCGACTGGAGTACTAGGAACTGTACATATTAGAAAATCGAAATCTCAAGTTATTCCGGGATAGTGAAGTTTTTTCACGGGTGCCTATTTCAGCGTGTGCCACGCCTGAACCGCAGTTTGCCGCTAAATCTGCTCTTTTGTATTCCCTGCAGAGCAGGTTCGCCAGCTTACTTGCAATAGCGACTGTTTTACAAGTCGTCTTCTTCACAAATACAATATATTCTGTTTATTATTATTTTAAGCACTAAAAGGGTTCTTTTGTTTTTCTAAATGTTTAACTAAATTTTTTTTTTAGTAAGAAGAGTAAGTTGTAGTAAAATGAGTAAGAGGGCCGGATGCGGGACGTGGGTTGGACCACACTGTTCTAAAGTATGATGTGAGTAACTATGGGAGATTCTACAACATTGCATTTTTTCTTTGTAATCTAATTTTAAAGTTAAATATAACATCAACGGATGACGACGGTTGTTTAGTGAACAGCCAAGTTTAAAAACACGATAAAAAATTAATTGATCTAGAACAATATTTAACAAAGACTTTTTATTGTGCTGATTTACCCACAATAAAGGAAGGCAAAACTAACTGGAGGCGCTGGGTATCGATCCCAGTACCTCTCGCATGCTAAGCGAGCGCTCTACCATAGGAGCTACGCCCCCACGTCCGTGAATGATGTTTATATTTTTCATTTTGAAAGTAACAAGATCCGCTGTAGGCAGAGACAAATCTTCACATCGTTAAACAGCTGTGTTTGTATTGCGTCTCGCCATGAATAACGATAAGTTATTACCCGATTTATACATTTACTCTCTTATGGAAATGAATTCTTACTACACAGTCCAGTCACATTAATGTGACCACCAGGTACTTTCCATGTCAGAGTTAAATAACCAATCACAGAAGGCAGGTGGCAGCACAGTGCAGTTGAGCGTATATAAAGGGTGTGTGAGGGCTTCGGAAAACATTTCAATCGTTGGCGTAATGCAGAAACGAAGCGATTTATCCGACTTCCAAAAGGGCATGATCATTGACTTTCGGGCCAAGGGTGGAAGCATTTCCGAAACGGCTGAGTTTGTGAACTGTTCGCGTGCCGCCGTGGTAAAAGTGTACCGTGCATGGCAAAATGGGACTGTCCAAAATCAGCGACGTGGCAAATGTGGTGCACCACGGGCCATAGATGACAGAGGCGAACGACGGTTGCGGAGATGCGTTCGGGCAGATAGACGGGCTACCGTTGAGCAACTGACCACCAAAATGAACCAAGGGGCTACCAAAAGTGTCTCCCAAAGTACTATTCAGCGAACATTGCTGCGTCTGGGCCTCCGAAGCAGACGCCTGGTTCGTGCACCTATGCTGACTGCTGTTCATCGACGGCGAAGGCTAGAATTTGCACGCCAGTACAGCAGCTGGACGTCCACTGAGTGGCGACAGGTTGCGTTTTCGGATGAATCGCGTTTTATGCTCCATCGGACAGATGGACGTTGGCGTATAAGGCGTGAAACCTCTGAAAGGAACCACCCTGCAACCATTGCCGGAACGGTCCAAGCTGGAGGCGGGAGCATTATGGTCTGGGGAATGTTTTCCTGGCATTCTCTAGGTTCACTGATCATTGTGGAAGGCACAATGGATCAATACAAGTACGCATCTGTCCTTGCGGACCATGTTCACCCCTACATGCGCATTGTTTTTCCTCAGGATGATGGCATCTTCCAGCAGGACAATGCGAGGTGCCATACAGCTGCCAGTGTACGTGCGTGGTTCGAAGAGCACCAGGATGAGTTTACCGTCCTCCCCTGGCCAGCAAACTCACCTGACTTAAACCCAATCGAGTATCTGTGGGACCATCTCGATCGAGTTGTTCGCCCCATGGATCCTCAACCGCGTAATCTAGCGCAGCTGGCCACGGCATTAGAGTCGGCATGGCTCAACATCCCAGAGAACACCTTCAGGGACCTATGTGACTCTCTTCCTGCACGTCTCGCAGCAGTCCGCTCTGCGAAAGGTGGTTATTCTGGCTTTTGACAGATGGTCACATTAATGTGACTGGACTGTGTATTTTGTAGCTAACGAGAGGCCGAAAGTTATACAAGGAGTTATATAATTTCATTAATTTAAATACTGATATTAAATATGTAAAACATGTAGTCTTAAATACGCCATTCTCTCTAAATAAATTTTCAAATTAGCAAAATATTCTTTATGCTTTAATGAGTTAAAAACAAAAGGTTTTAATGCTTTTGTGCGTTTACCTACGCAATCACAATGCTTCCCGTAAACGCACACCTGAACCGAACATTGTACCGCAACTTTCAAGGAGCTTTTGAAGAACTGGAAATTAAACTGAATCCAAGTTTCATATAGGGAAAATTTATTTAATTGGAGGGAAGAAGTCTGAGCCACAGCTAGACAATTATATCCGAATAACCTGAGATAACAAAGTGGCTCATCTTTTCAATGATAGTATCATGCGGTATTTCAGACACGTCCTGAGGAAGAAAGAGACCAATTTAGACAACTTTTAAACAACTTTAAACAAATTCTTGAAGCCTCGACATCTCCGAAACAAAAGCCAGATGTACAAGATCAAGGAAGCTTGACCTTCTACCTTAGAGGAAGACGCAAAGCAATTTGAACTTAAAAACTGTAGCATTATATATACACATATTGCATATAAATATTTTTTGGGTACTTACATATTATGTCGTCGACTTTTGACAGAAATTTCGGCAACGATCTGCAGTGGTTATTGGGAATTCTAAAGGTAGTGGTCATCCATAATTGGCTTTAAATAGCGTTACCTGGCCGGTCGACGGGATAATACATATTTTTATAATTAATACATTTCTATTATTCGGAACACTGATGGGGATTTTAATATTCTGTGAAATTTTATTACAATATTTCGCGCTTTTGGCCGAGCTCGGAGTAGATTAAAATTATATTAATAATAACCTATGAAAAACATTTTCCAACATACCAAATTCCATTGTCGAACGGATTAGGTTAACCATGCGAGATACCACTGCAATTTTCTTTTTTTCATACCTTATTATTTCCTTTAATATTTTCAATAAGTGGAGCTACAGTTACTTATTATTCATTTATTTTTGATTCGCTTATTTAACCTTAAAATACAAATAAAATTCAAAGTCGTTTTGTTTAAAAATCATAGAAACAAAATTTTTCACTCTAAATGTATATATACAGACGTCTGGCTGAAATCAAAATTTTTTTTGACATTAATATTGAATAACGCATACCAGAGGCCATTGAATGGCAAAGAGTTAAGCGATGAAATATCTCGCTGCAGTACAGCGCGAATTTATTGCAAAAGCAAATAGCTTAGGAAAGTCAAAACTACACTAAAAAAATTAGGAAAGCAGTTGTTTTTAAACATTTTTTCGCTTCCATTATTTCCAGCTCTTAATTTTATATTAAAATGAAGTCCGCCTTACCCAAGTTTTTGTAAATTCCTGTTTTGCATTCCACACATTATGTATATAAGAAGGAAAATTAAGAATATTCAGATATTTTATTTTAGTATATTATAAATGTAAGTAAAAACTTTTGAGATATTAAATTTAGTTTGTATATTATTCATGTATTTTTAACACATGAATAATATTAATATAATATTAAATATAAATTAAAAAATTGTAATATTCTGTCGATAAAGCCTACGTTTAACATTTCTCAGCTTTTTGGGTCACAGGAATCAAACGCGTCTTAGACTATAGTTCTCGCGAACCATTTATTTCAGTTTCAATCTATCACCTGCAGATATGTACCAATATATAATGTAAATACAAGTCTATGGCCTTACCAATACCACATTGATGACGGACAAAGCCTTGGAGTGTAAACATGCTATGTTCAGCATCAGATAAAGAGCAAATGCATTATTCTGTATAAAAATCCCAGTATTACTAATCTCATAATTAAGCATCACACAGTAATACAATAAAATATTTAAGCACACTTGCACGAAGTACTGCAATAGGTTCAAGAAAAAACTATATACAAAACAACACTAGGAATAACGCGAAGGCTTATATAAAAACAAGTACATGTGAACATAAATTAATCACAAAATAAAAAAGAATGGAAATATTTACAGTTATGGTAAGAACAAATAATTAGGAGACAAAAATATGATCTCCTACCAAGTCTGCAGGGAATGGCTTGATGAGTGTTATCTGCTAGTAATTCATAATTAATTATTGAATAATAATTGATAATGTTGCGTGCGTAAGGGTTCGTAATGGTTTGAATGCACAAGTCATTAGAAATTTCATAATTTATTCTTTTCTCAAGAAATAAAACAAAATGTTGAAATATTTCCTCAGCGATATTCGTTCAATATCAAAACATCTCACAGTAGTTATATTTTGAACTGTTATAACGTTAAACAGAACTCAAATTGAAAGTACAGAGAAACTAAATTGATATCACAGCGAATTCGCTACAATCAATAACAGCGCTATCAATAACGTTACAAGCAGCTTAAGTACAGTTCGCTTAAAACAACAACAACTGAGCTGAGATGTTTTAATCCGGCTTTTAAAAGATTTTAATCATTCACGAGAATACTCTGGTAAAATCTACTTTCTCGATTTTTCTGGATAGCAAAAGCAATTACGAGATATCTATTTATTAAATGTTAAATGCAGGTGCTCCTGTATTTCTACTTTTCCGGCGTAGCTTTCTCTTAAATTTCGTCACGTGAAAATAAAACAATTTTAATTACAATTCTGATAAAAATAGCTAAATAAATACAAAATTCGTAGCAATAATAATGTTGTTAAGCGCCTTAAAAAAGAACCTCTCGATGCTATTCGCAGGTGTTTGCTAATCAATGGGAATTTTAGATCGCTATGTAGCATCCAATTTCTGATAAAGTATTAGTAATAATGCGAAGCACCTTATTTGGGTAATTTGAAATATTTAAATATCTGCTAGCGTGACAGCTGCCGAAGCTGGGAAGGCGTAGCAGAGAATTGGCCTAATATTTGCAATTTAGAGAGTTTGCTTGCTTCTAATGTCCAGATAACCTGTTACCAAGTAAAAGCTGGAGCTGATGTACCAGCCTATTTCTGAGGGTCGAGTGCCTGCGTGCAGTTTTTTTTTTTTTTTTTTTTTTTTTTTTTTTTTTTTTATTTTTTTTTTTTTTTTTTTTGTGCACTATATGTAATTTTAAATGTACAATTTAAGAATTTATTTTGACCTTTTCACAAAAAGGGCCTTTTTTACTGCTTTTTGGACAAAAAATTCATTGGATAATGTATTTGTCCTCACACAGGTAACTTCCACTTTATAGGATTCTGACAGAATTTGACTGAAATTTGACGCTTGCGTGCGGGGCATTTGCTGCATGTCCGCCAGGAACGGGCCTTCTGATGAATTATCATGTTGGCTCTACTGATTGCACAATTGGTGTGTTGGTCTCTTCTTAGACTGTGACTAATTACAATCCTTTAGATTACTAAGCTTTGTTTATTCTCAGAAAATTCTCATAAAAAAAGAGAAATTTTCCTGTATTTCGCCCTTGGTCTTGTGACATTACAAGCAGCTTAAATTTGCTTATACCCTTCACTTTTGCACCAATCTTCAATTTTATGAATTTTGGCTTGTAAGTTTTTAACTGTTTGGTTCGCGGAAATGAGCTTACCGTAAATGCGATATCATTTGCGTAGAGGCCAAGATCTGATTTTAATCATTTCCTGGGTTGGGAAAGTCAGCTGTCTAGAAAAGGTAAAGCAGGAGCCTTTCGGGAATCTGGCGCAGTAGTTCTTCGAGGAAGAGTTTGCTGAGCTTTGTCTTGTTGCGAATTTATGCTCTCCGAAGAAGAAATTAACAATCAGGATCATTTTACTGCTTATTCTGATAATAACGATACAACACTGGGTACTCGAATTCGAGGTCCAACCCACATCGAGAAACAGTCCATACGAGAATGTCAATAATATCTTCGCACTGGCATATAAAAGATGCAAAGATATTCAGACGTCTAAATAAATATAATGCCGCGCAAGATTTTTGAAAGATCTCTAGAAAGTGAAAAAGGAAAGCTTTCGAGCTGGTTGCTGCAAAACATGAAGGCTAGGCGGAGTAATAATATTAGTACGAAATAATTATATAAGTACGAAAATCCCGGAGTACGTAATAAGTCACACAAACCCCAAACGAAAGTTTTAAAACATGAGATTAAAAAATACCAAAATACACCAAATTATGTACAGTAATTTGCCACCGAAAAGTTCAGAAAGATGAAAAAAGAAGGAAATGCATAGTGGTAATTTGGACTTAAAAGGCGGTTTGAGTACTTTCTACTTTATCTGAACAATCATTTCATCTGACTCTTTTTGTCTGCTTCTCATTCAGGATGTTCGGAAACGCTCCCGTCCTCTTGTTTATTTTGCCACGTGGTTCTTATTTTGAGTTATTATCTTCATATTTAAGGATTTTCAGGGCATAATTTAAAATTTGCGGTATCTCCCAAATTATAGTTGCAGCAAGTTAAGTTTTTTATCAATTTAGCTTCACACTAAGAGCTTTTGTCGTCGCCAGCACATTTAACGCACCTCGACATGAGTTTAGTAAGTAAAAGAAATGCTGGTATTTGTGGCATTGAGCCACACCACCTTTTAGCTTATACACATCAACAGAGACATGGAAACATAATAGTGCTTGAATATTGTAAACTTCTCTACGTCAGGCCTCGTTTACTAACTGCACCTGAATCAGAAGCATGAGAACACGGGTACGAAATTTGTTCATCGTATGTACATTCAACAACACAAACTTTCGGCAATTAACTCTTCTTTAATTTCCTGTGCAGGAGTATGTGCTGAAATTCTATTAAAACAGCTTTTACAGGTAGGTTTAGAATTTTTTGCTTGAACAATATAATGTTTAATATTATTGTTTATTAAATAGCGGGCAATGACTATATGAGCTGCCACATGAGTAAGATATGTTTCCAAGAATTCTTATTGGATTCTGGCTGTGTATATTGTAAATTGTATCATTTTCCTTCGTCACGATTTTTTTTTTACAAATTTGCTAAATTTCTAAGGTGTAATAATCATAACTGATTTTAATATGTGGCGCCTGAGAACTTCCATTGAGGGAATAGTAATATCCATTGTTTTGAATATCAAGATCGCAAGCAGAATAATTATTTATATTATCCTCTAGCACAGTATATTTATTATCAACACTTATGCTAGCGTTATTTTTCAGTAATTTACAGATAGATGTACTGTTTGCTGAGAGAGACAAAACCATTTGAAGTCGATGCCTTCTCCGACCCATGTTTTTTAGTCACACGTGAACCACACTGAGAACTACCTGAGAATATGGAACATTATTAGCAACTTTAGAATTTTTAACGCACTTATCCTTAATTAATTACAATTAATATTAATCATAATTCTATTATTTTCAAGCCCTTTGTCATTGATTAAATCACTATTATTTTGAGCAACATCAGTTTCTAGAAGAATAACACACGAATCAACAACTGATTTATTATGTGCTCGAAGAATCTCGCACTTACCTTGAATGATGTTCATCACGTCCTGAATAGCCTGTTCTTGTAAACCTACTAGTCCACAATGCATCTATGAACCTTTATTAGGTATTTTCTATAGAAAATTTTCACAGGCAGATTTAAGCTGGTCGGAGTGCTTCTGCAGGTTCTTGAGAAAATTCAAAGCATTAATAAGTCCTTTTGATAATAACATTGCTTGCTTAACAGCTGGTTAAGTATATCATCTATTTCTCTATCATTTAAATCGTTATCAGCGTTGAAGTCCGAATTTTCATTCTCACCATCAGCATCTGACAGAACTTCCGAAGCCATGCCAAAAAATCGCAACGCTCGAAGAGAAAAATCGCGCTAACAGCGCAGTGATTATTTGAAAAGCATATGATAATTGAAGAAACACGTGATCTGCGAAGAGCTCACAAATACACGTCCTTCATACTGGGTATCTGCAGGTTGAATCCTATTTCGCTTCTGAAATCCAGACAGACAAGGAGCTCGTAAATTAACCCTCAGGTTAGACGCGGCTAAACAGTTTCGCTACATCTCGCATAAATAGCCAGTGGATCCTTTATGTATTACAGCACCTAGGAATTCTGCAGGCCCGACTAATTGTTTCATTGTATTTAATTTCTTTCCAAACCCAAACGGTTCCTCTAGAAGTAGATCTATATTAGGCTTGAGATGCTTCAGGATTAGCTTTTCAAGTAACTTTCCAGTTCCTGGCAGAGGGCTAATCAGGCGGAATCCATACCACCTATTAGTCTCTGGAATCGAATATGCCCCATTTAAAGCCGTCGAACTGCCCTCTTGGAGAGAATTCTTCCATCAGTAGAAAACTCCTGCCATACGGTATGAGCTAGTTTAATTTGATTCTGAATATGTTCGACCAAATTATGTGTATTCTATTCCCGATTAACGAAGGAAGGATTAATTGTGCCCTGTCTAAAAAGCAAGGTTAAGTTTATTTATCGCAGAACGACGGTAAATTTCTATTAAAAATCATCAGCGTGGAGCAAAACATACAGAACACACAAAAAAGTAACAGAAAAGTGAAGAGGATAGCAATAGTGATAGCACATGATTTATAAAATTTTTTTATTTTTTAATAATGTTTATTCTTCCATTATTTACAGGGTATTCGTTTCGTTTTGGACAGTGATTTAACTTAACGTAATCAGATGAATTTGTTCTCCAGACTAAATTGCTTGAAAATACAGCTAAATTGTTAATGCTATTTTTCTGTTAATTATAATATGGATTATGACTCTTTCCTGCTTTTTTTAGCTGCTGTCGAATTAAGAGGATTTTGAATTAACTTTTGACGCAATCTCAGGTATTAAACCGATTAATCGGGAGTTATTCGTATGAAAAGTAACCAAGAAAAAATACATCATGAAGTACATTTATCTGAGTTATCACTTAAAATTATAGCCCATAAAGAGCTGGAATTAAAAATTGGTACAATTCCTTAAACGATAGCTTATAAAACCTGTATATTCTATTATTAAGTTTGTCTGTTTGTTCCCCACTCCAGCCCCGTAAGATGCATTATTCCTAAAGGATTTCTTTTCGTATTGGATGGATATGACTTCATCTAATAAACAGTTTTAATACTTAATACATTTTTTTAAGTATTTCTTAAATATATCTAATGTATAATTTTATTGCTAAATCCAGTTGTATTCTGGGGTAAGTAAAGTAAAAGGCGGTCCTCACCCTAGATATAAAGGTATTCTAGGTATTTTGAACATTCCAAATTTAAAGTCACCAGTTTCATTTTTCACATGATTTTGCATTATATAATATAAAACTTTTTTTATGAAATTCCGTATTTTAAATCAATTTAAAAAAGCTTTCTCATTTTATTTAACTTTCTGTTTAGCTGTGGTTGGCAACATCCACTGGTGTGCAAAAATTAAGGACGAGACGGTTTTTTCAATATAACTTTGTACAAAAGCTTTCCAAATCAACACATTTAATACCGTAAGATCCCCAATACGTAAGGACATGAGTAATGTAAGCAACACTTACTAAAAGAGAAATCAGAGGAATAAAAAGAAGCTTTATTGAAAAAGTAGCATGGAGCGCAATGTGACTGAAGGCCGAAACATTCCTCTGATGGGTGTCCAGCAAGAAACATCCGGTCTTTAATAGGGGATATGATCTCCCCTGACTGCTAGGCAGGTTTCACATCATTTGTGCATGCTGGATATGTGGTTGTTAATGAGCTGTTGAGACACTGCTGCTCGTTCCTCTTGTAGCACCAATCGCAGTTTCGGAATCGTTACTGGCGATAAGTTACGTGCTACCACGAGTCTCCCTAGTAAGTTTCGTACATGCTTGAAAGGATTTAGATCCAGAGACCTTGCCGACCAATCCATGTGTTCAATATCTTCACTCTCCAACAGCTCTTCGATAGTAACTGTGCGATGAGGTGGAGCGTTGTCGTCTATTAAGAGGAACTGAGAACCCATAGCCCTTGTGAAAAGACGCATGTAGGGAAGAAGAACCTCGTTACAATAGCAGTCCTAGGTGACGAACCTCCTTGGGAGATATGAAGGTCAGTCCGGCTACCAAGCATTATGTCTGCTCGAACGAGAACTCCGCGACCTCCAAAACAGTCCCTTTTGATGATGTTGAAGGGGTTATTGCGTGTTCCCCGCTCTGTCCAGATGTGTATGTGTCTAGAATCGCAACTCAGACTAAATCTGCTCTCATCTGTAAAGAGTACTCGTCCCCATTCATTGTCTCTCCAATTCCGGTGTTCCCGGCACCACAGAGAACGCCTTCTCCGATGGGCAGGCGTTAGAGGTACACACCGTACAGGGCGTCGTGCAAACAGACCACCACCGTGCAGTCTTCTGGCCACGGTAAAACGCGATATCGGTCGTCCAGTCGCCTGTGTCGTGTGTCTAGCGATTTCTCCCGCTGTCTGCCGCCTGTTTCTTCTGGCCTGTAAGGCAATATACCGGTCATCTGCGGGTGTGGTTCCTCGTGGACGACCACTACTAAACCCCGGATAGCTGTTTCTGTAGTTTGAAATTGTCTCCAAAGTAGTGAAACGATGCTGTGAGCAATTCCGAACTCTGAAGCCACACTTGTCACACTGCGGCCTTCCTCCAACTTCCCAACGATTTGACCTCGGGTAAAAGCATCCAGATGTCGTCTAACAGACTGATTATTCGCCATTTCTCGCTGAGGCAGCAACTCGGTGTGATTTTAACTGCTATACGGCGTGCAATCTCTTTGCCAGAAATACTGATCTTACACCGACAACATGCTTTATACTACTCAGACACTCCCCCATTACGTCTACCTGCATATCTGCGCATGTGCTACCGTACATCACCTTATTTAATCTCCTGATTGGTCTTTCTGTCCGCTCTGCCTCTTCGTTCAGCTGATATGCTAATTTTTCGACTTCGTCCTTAATTTTTGCACACCAGTGTATACCTAATAAGTCTTCAATACTACATGTAGCAAATATATCTTCTGAATACATCACATGACAATGAAATTGATGTATGAAATCATTAAAGCTTGAAACCTACTGATGGCATATTCCTGCGCGCAGCTGCTTTCATTTCAAATGCAGTTGCACAGAATGTCTTTTATTACCTAATTAACTTAGAAATTAAGTAAAATCTCGTGCTCAATTAATTATAAGAACAACTAGCGATTAACTCAAAAATTAAAAACCTTGCATTATCCCCATGTTAAATCAAGAAATATTTATAGGCTCCACTCCATAGGTATGTTATCACCAAATGACAATATTCCAGAAGTTTACTGTAACTTTAAACTTCATTATAGTAACCTTCAACTGGGCGTGATTTAATGTTAGTGAACAGTCAAATCTTCTTTTTATCCTATTGTACTGGTGGTATGATATAATTTTACGATAATTCTGGCATTTGATTTTGTCTATTTTCACGAATATTTTCGAGTTACTTTTGATTTTAGTGTTCTTGTATTTGGGAAATCTTTTACAATATTTGTTGCTTTTTAACGAGGAAGTTTGTGCAGTAGCTTTGGTGGTACTGAAGTTGCATTTTACAGATTGCATATGACTTTCCTAGTTACTTTATATAACCAGTGCTCAAATGACTTGGCCGTCCTAAAGAAAGAAAAGACAATTATTATTAGCCTTACCTCGAAGAGTTTTTCTTCGTTTATGGATTCAGGCTCAATATCTTCTGGTAGCTGATCCAATGGCACTCTTCTAATTTTACCTTTGTAAATATAACTGTTACGTCCAACTAAATTCACGGGTCTATCAGTTGATGGCGGTAGAAAGAGCTTAATGAATCTGAGACCCCTGTGCTGATGTTGGTAACGTTCAAGGCGAGATTCCTCTTCTTGAAGGTATAACTTCCTCGCTTCCGGCGTCATTGCTGTAGAATTACACTAAACGGGCAAAGAAAAAAGCCAATTTCACATGTTTTAGGAGTGTTAGATATAACAGTCAAGTGAACATGCTATTATTTTACTTATGAAAACATTAAGCAAATTAGGATATCTGTGTAAAAAAAACTCAATATTCTTTTATTTTGGTTTAATTTCGTAACAGTTCCGCTCTTATCTAAGGCAGAATGAAGTAATGTAATTATTGTTGGCATTAAAAGGAATCTGCTACAAATATTTACTCTACTGCTTCAGTTATCTATAACTTGAAGAAAAGGGTGACTTCCACTGTAGAAAAATGATGTAACACCAGAGTGCCTGGGTAAAAAATCCTACTCCATGTAGAACGGTTAAGTAATTGCGAATAATGTCAAGTGTATAAATTGAGAATCAGATCATAATATATGCCATGTCTTACTATGAATTAGATTGACTAATTCTGTCTAATATATTATGGCGTGTCGACAATCAGAAAAAACGAGAACATCCTGCAAAGACACTACTAAGCATATAAACAGGTACAAGTGTGAGTCTCATGGTGCTTAAAGGTAGGTGATATTTTAAGGGTTAAGTTACTAATTAAATTACATTCTCTTTACTATAATAAAAGCTAAAAGTGTGACTGTGACTGCTGAAACTTAATGTTACATGAAGGTCGTGAAGAGAGTTGTAACAAATAGCCGGAAGACGTTAAAACGTAGATGTAGAAACGCAGACCGTAGACCAGTAGCCGGAAGACGTTGAAGACAACTTCAGTAATGAAATTTTCGACGTAAGAATATCAGCAAAGGAACGGACGTATGTTAAGAATTTTTATGTATACAAATAGCACTTTTACTTTGTCATACGAATAAAATCATTCTTAAACACTTAAATGACAGAATAAAGTCTTTATTAGAAATTATCACATTATTTCATTGTGCTGTCTTGATGTCGGAGGTAAGTAAATCCAGCTAACAATGGAAGATTTCATATCCCGGTGGGGGGGGGCAGTTATGTTTTTATATTTCTGACTCCGAAAATCCTGATAGTGAATAAAAGCTGGATTGAAAAATGTGTTGGACTATAGCTCGTCACCACTTGGATTTTGTCCATTGGCTACCTTTTCTCTTCCCATTCGCTCTTCGATTGGGTGAGAATGTAAGGGATTGTCGCTTTCTCCCGTGCGTTATCTTGTGGCATAAATAGTTAACATCCCTAGTCGTTAACTGAAACATCCATGATTCGAGTCGCAATGAGAACACAGCTGATTTTCCCATTTCTTTCTCCGAAAATCCTAATAGTCTGTAAAGTTTTAAGACTTATTTAAAATTAAATTGGCATTTTCAAAGGATTAATTACACATAATAAAAAAATGCAAACATATAATAATTCAATCAATTCAGCAATATTTTATAGAGAGCTAACGGTTTGCAGTTACTGTGTTAGAAGAACGATTACACAGCTTTTTACTCAGTTTTCATCTCTTACAAGTAACATCAAATCTATCCGGACGGCGTGCAAAACCAAATTCAAGATTGTGGGCACTGGTAAATCAGTCTGACTTACTTGTTAGAGCATTGTAATTGTGCACTTCAATCCAAAACATTTTATAGAGAAAAGACTGAGCATGAACTTTAAAAGAACACTGTATTTGTCCTTTGAAAAAACACTTAGAAAACTATGAAAAACTGCAGTTTCATATGCATAACAATAATATATAAATAAATAAAAAGGTATCTGTTCAAGACTCAAAATATTAGATAAATAAACTTCAAATATAGAACTATGGAACTTTGGAATAATATATATATAGAAATATAGAACTTTGGAATATACAAATGGGATCATAACCCATTTGTATATTCCAAAGGTCAAAGTATGTGCTTGTCTTACTTCTCTAAGCCAAGTACGAGTATATATTTATTATAACCCAATGAGAAGATTTCATATTTTCATATACTATATTTTAATTTAATAGTCTTGCTTCCATAAACGTTATGCGTTATATTTTGGTGCATACAACTATAGTTTTCAGTAAAACTGGCAAATAAATAATAAATTAAATAAATTATTTTTAATTGCTTAAATTCGCAAACTATTACAATTTTATCCAAAACAAAACAAAGAAATAGATCTTTATTTGCTTTGACTCCAGAATTAAGCATATGATAATATTTTTATATCATTATACTAAACTTAAGCAAAATATAATTTTTTATTTCCTTAAAATGAAACTTTATTCCCATTTAAGCAAAATTTATTTCATTGTTCATAGTATATAATAAATCGCCAAGCAGGAGACTCAGACACTATGTATTCTATCGCCAAAAACTGATCGAGACTCGGCACTAGAAAGAAACTAGCCCCACAAAATTGGCCAGATTGGATAAACAATCTAACTCACAATTCAGCTGTCAGAAAAATACACCAGCTGCAGCTATAATAACGACTAGCTGCAGCTATAACATAGCTAATTTTTTCTGAAAACGCACATCTATAACAGAAGGAACTATTCAACTTGGATCCTGCTGGCATAGCATTCTTTTATATGCTTCTATATGTTAAATACGAATGTACACACTATATGTATGTCATGATTTTAAATGCGCAGAGTGAAAACATTGGAACTTTTAACAACTTTCGATATTGCGTCATGGCTGAAAAGGCCCTAGTGGCTGAAGGTAGGGCTGAATGGAAGAGTATGAAGAGGCATTTAGCACAACCGAGCTTGAAGAATCACAATCTTTATTTTTTAAGCATATTAAATCATCCTTTAGTTTAGTTTTTAGTTTTTAAATCTAGAAATAATTTAAAAACTAAAATTAGCTTTTAAATTCTAGATTTTTAAGTCGCCATTGAAATACTGGTTTAGTTTTTAAATTTTTTGAAAACTAAACCACTATTTCAATGGCGACTTAAAAATCTAGAATTATCGAAATTTACCATTATCTAAATTTACCAGCGGTCTAAATTCAAGTACGTTTGGGAAACTTTAAATTTATACTCAATTTGCGATTAAATTTGACTCTTTTGCGCGTGTATTTTTGGTACGGTTTCATACAGTCCCGATGACAGAATTTTACCAAAATTTCTATACAAATGCCGAGAAGCTTATTCCATTTTTAAAAAAGATACTTCAGGTACTGAGAAGTTTTCGTATCGAATTTTACTTTTTATTTCGGGGAATCAATTCTTTTCCGATTTCCAAAAATAAATACGTAAATTTTCAGCATAATGAATGAATGGCATAGTAAAAAAGTACTACACAGCAAGACTACATAACTCCCGTTCATTTATGATCAAGAATTTAAAGAAGCGACACTAGAGTATTTGGGGAACTAGAAACGTTCAGGATAACATTTTCCTGAATTTCAGATTTTATGGAAAAAAATGTTACATTAAAAATACGCGATTTAATGACATCATGATTCAAATTCAATAACCTTATATCTAAGTGATTCTTATTGATTATATTAACAACTTGAAAATACTTAACTCTTTTTTTTTTTCAGGAATGCGCTGTCTGAGACATGGAGTCATTTAGAATCTCTGAAGTAATAACTTCTGGAAGTGTGTTTTCCATGAAGTATGCGTTTGTTCTCTCGTGTTACGCAGCACAAAACGTACATGTACACTGCGAAAAAAAAAAGAAAGACGCTTCTATACCTGTCGTTCTACTGGGCCTATTGACGAAATTCGACTTGCGTTTTTTATGTCTCGAAAGCGTGACTTAGGATAAATATTAGATTTATATATAGCATTGTTCTAACGTAGGTATTTTGAATCAAAATCGGGCTTTTTCTGAAATAACATACAATAAAAAACAATAAAAAAATTGGCATGTCATTTCAGAAAAAGTCCGACTTTGTGTCAGAATACCTATGCTAGAACAATGCTATATATAAATCTAATATATATCCTAAGACGCGCTTTCGAGACATGAAAAATGCAGTTTGAATTTCGTCAATAGGCCCAATAGAACGGGAGATATAAAACTGTACCATTTTTTATTTCGCAGTGTACATATATTTTGTGCGTATAAAAGAATCGAAAATATCGAATTTGTAACATAGTTAACTTGAAAATAAAATTCTCCGACTTATTTAGTTAAACCCTTGCATTTTGGATGTGTGTACATAACGAAAAAGTACCTTTTGTGTTTATGTAATATCTGTAAAAACTAATAGAGCTGTAATCTATTCTTATAACTAAAAAACCCGTCAAAATGCGTGGCAGGTGCATAACGGAAAAAAACATTTAGCGAACTATCGATAAAAAGGCTCTTTTGAAAGTTCTAGGTGCTAATATGTGCAATTTTCTGTACCTCCCTTGTTCTATTTTTAGACTACATGAGAAAACATAATAAACAGTTCGATTCGACTAATCTTAGTTGAGTTTTCAATTATAAAGACCTTTACAATGATTAGAAGCTAAATTTACAATCCTGCTTGTGGTATTTTCAGAATGGTTTATTTAGTTTATCGGGCAGCATTTAAAGTTATTTCACTTAAGTGAACGGCTGCTTTCGTAAAGTACTTTTTAAAGCAAACTGGTTCACGTTACACATAAGGAAAGCCACAAAAACTTCTATACCGCAGTCTGTTTATTGAGATTTGAATCGGAATCAAACTACTAGTCTTTAGGGATTTTACAATCAGCTTCTGACCGGCCTTTTCTGTCTTTCTATATACTTTTACGCTCGCAGTTTCTGATTTTCAGGGTGGTTTTTGATTAAAAGAGTTTCAAAGCAAAACAAGCGAGGTATGATTCAGTAGAAAGAAAGTCTTGATTTCAGAGTAAGTTGTCCGAAGAATAATGACGAATTCATTTACTAATGATATTTTTTTGTGACTACAGAGCTTTTGCCTCTCCTGCTTATTGTGAAAAAAATGATAGTGATCTTTAGGAGATGGTACATAAAACATAAAATAAAACAATATTTAGAACGAACGTGGAGACTCACTTTTACATATAGAGTCTTTAAACAGATTTTGGCGTAATTTCACTTGCCATGATACATTTCAACAAATTACCGATAATCAGTTTGAAAACACCAACTTCAGATGCAAAACATACCCAATATAAATCATACAGTTCTTTAAAACTTAATAATTCAGTTGAAATAGGAAAACTTGGATACCATAAACAAACACATGTTTTAAATCTCAAATAACAATTGCTAACATGTAACTAATTACCTTACATTAAATTTTCTGCTCCACTTTTCTATTGCTCATTTCTTAATATATCGCAGTGAAAATTCAGTGGTGTTTTACAAAGAAATTTTGTAAACTGTATAAGATAACCTTGAATTCCTTATTCAGTATTGAAATTTAAAATAACTAAAAACGTTAGATATGTGAAATTTTTCTGTAATATTTTTATTCACAAACCATTAATTCTCGTGATTTCCAGCTGATGCCATGAGAGAAATATTGTTGCCTGCGTACGCTCTCTTAATGGATTGAATGCACAGAGAACCGATGATAGCTTGATAAAATTTATTTTCACAAAAGATACACTTTACCGTTCTAGAACTTTCCTCAAATGTACTGGTATAGCTCTTCTTAGTATGAGAGATTACAATCAGGGCTAATTACTTTAAACTAAGAACGTTAAACACAACGCAATGCAGAGAACAAAACTCGCTCGATCTCTCAATACTCCGATCAGCTCTGAATTAGAAACTGAGAACTGATATTCTCTCCGGACTTATACAGTTTTCCCCCCGGTCGCCGAGAATGTTCTAGTACTTTTCATTTCTCAAAATTAGTAGAAGGCAGATACGGTTAAAGTTGCATATAAGGACCGGATGTGGGTACAGTATACATACGGATCTGTCACAGTACCGGTTACAGCCCCAACAGCACGGCGACGTATCTGTGACATTACAAACATGTCACTGGGATGTTGATGCGTAGTCGCGCTGCAATGTTGTTGTGAAATCACATTGCGACATTAATGTAATGTCACATTGCGACTTTAATATATCGTCATAAAGTGACGTAAATGTAATATAATAAAATGGCATTAATGTAATTGTGCTGAAGTTGGGAGAGGATGTCGCGCAACACTGCATTATTTTTTAAGTGGCTAGCGTAATATCACATTACTTCTATTTTAGAGAATTCCTTCAGTAAAGCAGAAAGCTACAATAATATTTTATTAATCCAATAAGAAGCTATACTCTTCAAAGTAATAAAATATTTCCATAATATTCGAAATTTTTAAATTATTGAAATATTCAATATAATCAGGAAATTTTTTCATCGTCCTAAGGTTGTATCTCATCCTGTTTAAGGTTATATAACTGTGATCCGTTTATGATTTATTACATACCTGTATAAAACATGGTACACCTGGAAATTCAGAACGCATTATAGTTATGTGATCCGAAAGTGATCATATGTTCATTAAGCATATTACGTTGCAGATACTTTTGAGTATTACCTGTCCCGAGGCAACATAATTTTGATTACTTTCTTTCGAATTCATTATTTAAAGACACTTCATATTTTTCGAAAATTTCTAAATGGCATTAAAATCTAATTTCTTATTATACCTTATTAAAAACTTTACTATATT
This sequence comes from Stegodyphus mimosarum, assembly GCA_000611955.2. Classification (NCBI taxonomy): domain Eukaryota; kingdom Metazoa; phylum Arthropoda; class Arachnida; order Araneae; family Eresidae; genus Stegodyphus; species Stegodyphus mimosarum. The sequence continues at coordinate 60,860 of KK114624.1, forward strand.
TCTTAATACTTGTTCCCCCTCTTTCTAAATAGAAATATCTTTAAAAAAAATTATGTTTCCTTTACAATATTATCCCCTATCCGGATTCCTTATTACTATCACTGGCAGAAAGATTTTCCAGCAATAATTTACCAGCATTTTCTTCTTGTTATTACATCCTGTGGCTATGCTAAAGATGCCAGTAGAAGAATTTACCAAAAAAGAGTGCTTTCGCAATTTTTATAATTTGAAAATTTTTGACTGTCAGAGAGAACTCTGGTATAATTTTTTGAAAACGAAGAAACTGAAGATCGACAACATGAAGGAGTTCACTATGGAAGATTTGGTATAAGAAGCGACAATTTTTTTTCCCAGAAACGAAACGTGCTCTTCTTATATCTTTTGTCTCAACCATATACTAAGTGTACTATTGAGCTTTCATTTAATACCCTGCACAGAGTAAAAACTTCATTTCGCTGTACAGTGACAGAGAATTTCTAAAATGGGCTGTATATGTTAAATGTGCATCGAAAGCTTGTTTAAGAAACAAAAATAGGAATAGAAAAGAAGTTTTACAGTAATTTAGTTCAGATAGTAGAAAAATTGTTGTAATATAAATTAAAGACCAAGTAAAAAATGCTCAGAAGTTTATTCCTATCTCCCATATTTCAGCGATCTATTTAAACTCACGTATTCCAGTTCCGCTATTTATTTGTTCGTTTATTCGACTGTAGCAAAGCATGTGAGTGCTATCCTGAAGAAAAACTGTCTTAAGGGGAAGAATTTTCTGAGGTAAACTGGTTCGTATTCAATTTGTAATACATGAGAAAAAATGCCCCACAAAAACAATCATGCAGCCAACCAATTAATTCGCTTTCAAATCGAATTACTGGTGCTCAGCAATTTTATCTACTCTACTACTCACGAATTAACGTCATATCACAATTTCGTTTTCTAGGTCTAAGATAGTTTGCACCCCCTACCTCCAATCCTGGCTACACCCATGATGTGTTGTACTATAAACTTCATAGCAATGCTTAAATACTGTTAGTAGCTCACAAAGTAAACTGAATAAAACTAAACTCTTCACTCACTGGTAAACTTCCTGAATTCCACATTTTATTCAACACACACTTTGAGTAAAACATTTATTGTATACTGACATGAATGCAATAATAATTAATATATAATAATTGAAGCGAAATTTAAAAATTATTATTAAGAATGAAACAATTAGGGTCAAGAAAAATATCAGAGATGCGTGAACTTTGTAGAAGCGTGAGAAAATCAAGGAAGATTTTTCGTTATCCTCAAATTTCTGCAATTATAGAAGGAAATCAGAAGCATTTATTAACTTGGGCATTTGGAAATATTTTAATGTGCTTTTACAGCCAAAGGTGAGGATTCGAAAACTAAGTTTTGAGGTAAAGCTGAGGTAGGTAGGTAGGTAGGGCGCGGTTCACCCTTATGGCAAGCCCAAGTTCGCCTTATGGCTTTTCTAGACCGGCCACGAAGGAAACCCGTATAGCACAACACAACATAAATAAACAAAGTCTCCAACAGCAGCCATATTGGGTGTTTTTTCTCACTGTTCTATTCCAATTGCCACCAGATTTTTTTATTAATTCGTTCCATGAGTTTTTTGCTATGTTTTTTTGCTTCATTTCCATTATAAACCAGGTCTTTAAAGTCCATCTTGCTAAATCTAAGGTCTTTTGTTAATTCACACACACAGTGCCTATTATTTCTCAGCTTTCCGCATAGTAAACAGTTTGTGTTTTCTTGAATTCTAAATCTATTTAAGTGTGCCTGGAATCTACCTTAACCTGAAAGGATCTGATAAAGGTCTCTATCGGTTATGGTTTTCCATTTTTTCGAGATTCCAATGTTTTCCAAGTAGTCCTTTCTGTGTGCTAAATCTTTCCATTTTTTATTCCATTCCTAATATATAGGGTGTTTATAAAGTCCCGGACCCATTTTGGTGTTTAATAACTCATAAAATAATGAAGATATAAACAAACTTATGGCATTTATTGATAGAATAACTTATATATTTTCCTTTTCACGTTTGAATATCTTTACTTTTGTAATTATCGTCTGCGCGTGTGGTTAATTTCAGATAATTTCATTTTCCAGTCTAAATATCTGTACTTTTCTAAATATCGTTTGCTCATTAATTGCATTTTTCTCTCTTTTGTTTTTGGCAACTATTGCCTATTATTATAGGCCTAGGAGGATGGCCTTTGCAACAGATATTGCTAAGGAGGATAGAAGATGATTGAATTTCTGAAGCGCATAATGTTCTCCGACGAATCCTTTCATCTTGCTGGCATTGTTAATCGCTATAATGTGCGCATATGGGGATCTGAAAAACCCCATGAATACCGTGAGGCACAAAGGGATTCCCCAAAGGTTAATGTGTGGTGTGCACTAATGGACGACCGAGTCATTCTTTGAATGATCATTTTATAGGAAGATGGATTGGGCGAGGGGGTCCAATTCCTTGGCCACCCAGATCACCTGATATAACGCCGCTGGACATTTTCATTTGGGGATTTGTAAAGGACAACGTTTACAGGAGGAGAACGTCGAACATTGATGACCTAAAAGCCAGAATTACAACCGCAATAGCCTATGTGGATGCCGACGTGCTTGTCGTTACCTGGCGTGAAATTGAATATCGGTTTGATATTCTCCGTGCGACGAAGGGGGCACACAGTTCATTGACAAGGGTCATGAAACTTTTTGAGTCTATCTAAACATTTATGTTATTAATTTTAATCTATCTTCAGTATTTTATGAGTTATTAAACATCAAAACGGGTCTGGGACTTTATACACACTCTGTATATTTAGATCCATTTTCCTTATTGCTTTCCGTTTAGATCCCAGATAATCTATTCTTTCTATACTTATCTTAGTAACAGCCTGTTTTGCAAGGTCTTTCGTCCGCTCATTTCCTTCATATCCAACGTGCGCTTTCACCTAAAAAAGTTTTATTTCATACTTTGTGGAAAGATTCCTATAGAGTTCTTCCACTTCTTGAATATCGAAACTCGGTTGGTCCGGCCTGAAGAAGCTTTCTAATGCTGACAGGGAATCGGAATAAATCTGAATTCTCTACTGCTTTACCAAGTTTCTTTTTATCCAATTCATTGCTTTTAGGTAGCGGCTAATTCAACTTGATAAATAGAATTGAATTCCTCTAGTTTATATTTTTTATTTCCTATTTCACACCCACATGTAATTTTCAAATTTCTATTAAAAGAATGAAGTATCTTGCTTACAGAAGTGAAATACATTCATTTAAAATAAAATAAATTTTGGATAAAGTTTATTGGTGAGTCTTAAAGGCACATTTCGATATATAGTAATTTTTATTACATTTATAAAATTTTCTACGAGTTAAATTTTGTTACAATACAGTTTGAAATATAAAGGGAAGTAACTTGTACTTTTGGACACGACTTAATATTAATTTATATTCTTTTGTCACAAATGAGATTTTAACTTCATATATGTATGTATTATTTACTTATGAAATGCAATTCCTTATTTTTAAATTGTTATCGTTTAAATAATTTATGTTTCGATTTAAACATTTAATACCATAATTATATTCCCTTAATCTTTCAAGTAAGAAATACTTTTGCTTATTTGTTTTTCATGTTTCCTTAATACGTAAAGTTAACACTAGCCAGTTTCCCTCAAAAGATCCACAAAAGCATCCCTCTTCTTAGGGAGGCAGCCCTTGTGTGTTTTACCATATTCAAATAACCTAGCATACTCTAAGAAACATTTTAGTTAAAGAGAAATCTACTCGGAGTACCTCACTACTCTGAACTCACGCTGAGCTAACATCAACAACTTAGAGTAGATGCTGTCTCCGGCTTTATATAGTTCTCCCCCGGCCGGCGAGATATTTCTAGTACTTTCTGCCTGTAGAAATTACTGGAAGGCAATATGAGGGTCGAATTAAAGTTACAGCTAATACAGTGATCGATTACATTTATTCATTTGCAATACCTATTACGGTGACAGAAAGACAGAACCAAAATGTCTCCAATGGCGACAAAATTTAGTCGCCAAAGCCGTTGCCAGCTTGGCGATATCTCACAGATACCCATCTACTCAATGTTAAACAGACTTGCTCTGTTTTTACTTTTCCGGGATAAGTTCTCTCTCTCGATCTTTCATGCTACATTACACAGAAAAATACAGTGACTTCGCATATAATTGCACTAAAATTGCCTATCTAAGTACGAAATTCTTAACAATGTTTGTTTCGTAATAAATGCGAGCGATGAAATACGAGTTCGAATGCGTTCGAAATAAAACCAACTAAATTAGGCCACGCAAACACTTAATTATTTCCATAATGTGCAAGTTACAAGTTAGGTGCTTTATTAGCAGAGACAAGTGGAATGAGCGAACGCATCATAGGTCCGCTACAGACATTCTTCAACTACTAACTACACTGAATCTAGCTCCTCTTACAAGAGGGGGCTGATTCTTGAAGGCGCTATATTAAACCGAACATTCCGGTCCCCATTGAAGCAAGTTTCAGTAATGCTATAAAATTTTACAATCAAATTAAAGTTTACACATACAAATGAAATACACGATGAAATGCAATTTAACACAAAGTATTTCCATTCCAACTAAATTCAGTAGCATATACACAACAAACAAAATATCACACATAAATATTATTACACTTGCAGTAAATGAATAATGCCTATCCATAATATGGAAATATTAATTTGATTGTTGTCTGGTATGGGCAAAATACTTAATTTTGTGACAGGCCTTTTAAAGAGACCCTTTCCAGTGCGTACACTGACTACTCTAACTATTTTATCCAATCCGGGTATAAGTTCTTCAACTCGACCTAAAACCCAGTGACAAATAGGCAAGTTGTCTTCCGTCACGAGCACCATAGTTCCGGATTTAACGTTAGCTTTTTTAAATTGCCATTTCGTTCGTTTATTGAAGTTGCGATAAATAATCCTGTTGCCACCTTTTCTAAAGGTGAAGTGAGCTATTTTCGTGTAGTCCAGGAATTCAGAGCGATGTTCTTACTCTAATGAAGGAAATAAATGCCTAAAAATAAATATTTGAATTCGGTAGAAAACATCTGATGTGTACACCACATGACTTCCTTGTACGGAATATTAAATTATACGCATTTTGCATTTCCTTTAAACTTATTGAATAAAATCTACTTCGTCGATAGCGCATAAACAGCAAAGAATAAATCACTCTTTAAAATTCACTATATTTATTTATCATAGCGACACTCTGACGCTAGGTTCACTTAACAGAGTTACATCTCATTCATTTTATAACTTAGAATGCACAAAAATGATATCATCTGAAGAATTATCTAATCGTTGCCACATGTTCTATTCAAATACTATAATAAATTAAAACGATGTATAAAAGAAATTAAAAAAAGGAAACAGTTTCTCACAGACGATTCAGTATTTCTCATTCAATTAGTTCAGTTCTCACTTCTCGACAAGTCAAAAATAAATAAAAACTCAAAATATCTATATTGAAAAGTACAAAGTAAATCTTAAACACTTATTTCCTCAAATAAATTCCAGAATGGATTAGGCATGATTTACTTCACAATAATAAAACAAGGCGTTACCTTTGTTGTTGCGAAGCTTAGTTTCTCTACATTGTCAACAAATCCACTATTCTGTTAAGTTTCAAATGTAAACAAATATGTCTACTATAGTAATAATATGAGGGGCGTTCAAATAAAAATGATTCGAGATGTGTACCCATGAGATGCGCAGTGACAAAAATGAGACCAGATACATTAGATAGGAACAGCAATATTTAATGATTAAAATGCATACAATGTTTGTTAAAAAAATCACCTATTGGGTTAAGGCAGGCATCCCATTGCTTGGGAAGTTTACGAATTCCATCCGCTAAGAACGATGTCGGTTTATCATGGAACCAATTCATAACTGTAGCCTTTACGTCATCGTCGGCCTGAAAATGTTCACCCTTTAGGCTTTTCTTCACCCGTCCAAAAATGTGATAGTCGCAAAGCGACAGATCTGGTCTGTACGCTGGATGTTCCAAGACTTCCCACTATTTACGGACCAATGCGTCGACACACACCCGGGCGACATGCGGCCCTGCATAGTGGTTCAGAAGGATAACACCTCACGACATCATACTTGGACTTTTGTTTTTGATAACCTTATGCAGCTTATCAAGCGTTTCGGCTCACCGTTGGGCATTGATGGAGACGTTGTCAGGACTGAGTGTTCTGTGCATGTGCTTCGCAAACATCTTGAAGTAACTCCTTAAAGTCCGAAGGTCCTGATCTGGAACAGGGAGCTGAAATCAGCTATGTTCTGGTGTACATACTGTGTGGACGTAGTATAATAACTGCACTTGAAAGGGATTTAAAATCCTCTTTTATTAAATCAATATTATTTACAAATCACTTCCCCACTTAGTAGGGATACAGAAAGTAAAAGACCACACTTGGGTCTAAATGAACATCAGATAAATTTAAACTAAAGCTAAATAGAAATTTAATTAAACTTTGCTCACAGAGCTAATCGCGGAGTTGGCCTCTAACTAACTGGTGCGCAGCAAGAAATACTAATACTAGCGCACTTCAATTTATTTCAATAAGCAATCACGTAGTAAGCACTATGGCTTATAATTTAGCTGCTAGCTGGTCAGGCGAACGTCGAACAGAATGACCGTGACCTGAGACTAAAAGCTCTCTCACACTGAAAGGTTTCTACCTCTGGTTTAAATAGTACTTGGCTCTACTTCAAATTAGCATAAACTGAAAACGCGCGCTTCTTCTGACGGGAAGTTCAAACTGAGAAGAGATAGAAACATTTAAATTAACATAAAACTTTGTTAGTTTAACTAAAACCTTACATACTTCCCGCCAGAATTGCGGTAGTTAAACTACTGTGGTCAAACGGACCATGTTGAAACTCTCAATTCTAAACAAATAGTCAAAATTTAACTCTTCTAAACTTAGGCCAACCCTTACAAGGCAATATCTGTTTGCGAAAAATACAGACGAAACTTGCTTGATACAACAGTCTTCAATATTTTTTTTTTCATCTAAGTCTTACTCGTTCCAGCAAAATCTGGAAGGAAAGGAGTTTTAGTACAACATAATAACAGTAATTTCTAGGGACAATTCTTTATTTTTACCCGTGTAAATTCGCACACACACATTATCATTCAAGCACCATTAAATTCTTCCCCCAATGCTCTCTCACCGGTGTTGGATGAAAAGCAAACCGCCATTGCGGGTTTTCTGTGTTCGGGGATGTTCAAATCTCCCACCTACGATCGACTAACATTAGTTAGAACTTGACATACGAGACCTCGAAAGACGCCCTATAACCAGCTAAACCTGAGGTTCTCACTAGCTTTATGTCTAACACTTTAAGTGTATTTGGTGGAGAGCCTATTTAACACTTGCATTCTAACATTACTCAAACTTTAACTTTTCATGCATACAACTCGCAGTTTGCACATATGCTTCATTTACATTGCACTTAACGTGCATTGCTAGCATAATATTATTTGTTACATTTTATAACACTTTAACAATTTCATAGCAGTCATGAAATACAAATGTAGGTTAAATTTCTAAGTTTACAGCAAGTGCTTCCTATACTTTTCTCAAGGTACTTTCCTGAAATATCACATTACACTGAAATAATAGTCCATAGACTAAATTGTGTTCTTCAATTTTCCGATTTTTCATTCTAGACATTTTACAAGTCTTTCGACCAAGCATCATACAAAATCATTTAGTTAACATTTTTCTTTTGAGCAATTCATTGCTTTTACAAAATTAATCTATTTACAATGCTTCAGAATCTACTTTACAAACATTAAGTAATTTTAAGTCTTTGCAGAATTAAATTTTTAAGCAAAAACATTTTTCTTTCAAGATAAGTGTTTATCGCCCACTTGGCGTAAAACTCAACCTCGCTTGAGGTAAAATCGACCCTGCAACTTGCAGTACATTCGAAAATTAACTAAACTTTTGAATAACAAATGCTACTTATCTTGTTGTGGTCATCCATCCTTTTCTTGGCCCAATCCTTGAAACTTGAATATGTTGAAGCTTGGGCCAGTTTCCTTGACTTTGGTTGTTGGTCCTTGCCAGCTTGTTCATCTCTTTTTCTTTTACAATTCCGTCGTTGTATCCTGGGGTACTTGCGCTGGGGAGGAGGTTACTCTGCTGGGCGTTTGCTGGACTGGGCCCTTCGCTCCTGGGCCCTCGTTCGTTGCTGCTCCTGGTTCCTGCTGCATTCGGGACGTTGATTCTCCACCTGCAACCGAGGCTGCTTGCTTCTCAGGCACCTCTCCGATGTTTCCGCAGTTCTCTTGGCTACATTGGGCTTTCCTTGCCCATTCTGCTTTCGTCTCTTGGTCTGCTCGTAGGTCCGTTCATAGGTCTGCTCACCTGCATCGTCAGTCTTTCTTTTGAATCCACATTTTTGGTTCTTACTTCTACTTTGTTGAGGGGGAGCTTTCTTTTTCCGACTTTTCGATGCCATTGTAGCTGGTTCTTGCTGCTTTCGCTGAAGCACATCTTCCGTGCTAATGCGTTGGCTCGGATCCTGAAAAAAATCTTTAAATACTGCCATTTTATTTCGGTTATAATATGGCTTGATTTGGTCCACATCCGCCGTAATTCTTTTGCCCATCATTTCTTTTTAATATAACCACTGCCTGTGTAACATTCTCAATTATGAAAAGGCCTTCAAAACGCGGAAAAAATTTCCCCACCTTTTCTTCTGGGGCATTTGACAAGTTATGTTTTATTTTCAGAACTTCATCTCCCACACTGTACTTGACCCTCTTCTCTTTTGGTCATAATATAATTTTTGTTTCCTCTGGGCCATTTCTATATTTCCCGTCGCTTCTCGTATCAAATTTTTAATGTCACTCATTTTAAATTCTTCTGCCCTTTCCTGGACAAAGAAAAGTTTACCTAAGGGTGTCAAAACTTTTCTTCCAAGAAACAGTTCAGCGGGTGTTTTTTGTGTACTATCGTGTTTGGCGGTCCTAAGGGCAAATGCAAATTCATTTATATGACTATCCCAGGTAGAGTGATAATTCATCACATAACTTCGAATTATTTTCACTACATTTCTATTAATCCGTTCCGCTATGTTTGACTGCGGACGATACGGGACCATCTTTAGATGACGTATGCCCAGTTTTGCACACATTTCCTCAAAAATATTACTAACAAACTGGGGACCATTGTCGGAAATAACTTTTAGGGGCGCCCCGTATTTTAAAATATACTTATTTAGAATTGAATCTACTACAATTTTTGCAGACGCGAGTTTTAACGGAATTAACTTTAACCATTTGCTAAAATGATCCACTATAAATGAAAGATATCGGCTTTTGTTAACTTTACTTCTAGGATAAGGTCCCAATAAATCGATGCCTATTATTTGAT
>KK114624.1:71177-83388 GCA_000611955.2 Stegodyphus mimosarum
AATGCGTCTTTCAATTTTTGAAACGCCAAGTTGGCTTCTGCTGTCCACGAAAACCTAGCTTTCTTTCTTTTCAACTTTAGCAGCGGCTCAGCTATTTTTGCAAAGTCTTTAATGAAGGACCGATAGTATGTATGAACACATCCCAAGAAACGATGATAACTTCTTCGCTGTTTTAGGAACAGGATAATTTTTAATAGCTATTATTTTTAATTGATCCGTTTCGATTCCCTTTTGGGAAATTTTAAATCCTAAATAGCGTAACTCTTTTGCTGCAAATTTACATTTGGACGCATTTATCTTTAAACAAGCTTCATTTAACAATGAAAACACTTTTCTTAAATCTTGTAAGTGCTGTTCTAGATTACTACTTGTAATTATAATATCGTCTAAATATATGAACGTGCTTTTATCAAGGACCCGTCTTAAGACGATGTCCATACATCTTTGGAACGTTGCCGGCGCGCCGGATAAACCAAAAGGCATTCTAAGAAATGCGTACGTGCCAGACTTAGTTATGAACGCGGTTTTGTGGACGTCTTCGGGTTTTACCCCAATCTGAAAATAGCCACTCATAAGATCTAATGTAGTCATGTATTTTGTAGACGAAATATTTCGAATTATCTCTTCGATTATCGGCAACGGATATACGGGATATTTTGTGACGGAATTTAACTTGCGATAATCTATAGCAAAAAGCCACCGCTTCGGGTGCGTAATCGGATAATTTTTCCTAGATAATACCACTGAGCTAGCATCACTGCTAGAAATCGGCGTGATGATTTTATTCTTTAACATCTCTTTAATATGATATTCAATTATTTCTTCTTTTACTTTATCGTAGCGGTAGGGCTTTTGCCTAACTGGCTGAGCATCCCCCGTTTCAATATCATGATTTACGACCTGTGTGAATCCCGGTACATCGCTAAATAAATTCGAAAAGTCACTTACCAGGCCCTGGAGTTTTTCTTTTTCTTCTGCCGGTAGATGCTGCAAGTCCAGCTGCGGGGCTTATCCTTCTTGGTTTCTATTGGTTTCATATTTAACATCAACTCTTCCCCTTTGAAATCAATTTTTGCTTCTGCCAAACTAAAAACGTCCACACCTAGAATAATACATGTTTGCAGGTTTCGCACAATATAAAATAAAAGTTTTACCTGCTCGTCGTTGATACGCACGAACAATGGTACTTTGCCTAAACAGCTACACTTCTCTCCTTGGGCCGCTATGACATCCGTGTCTCTTGCACTAAAAATTCTGCGGCGAAAGTGCTTCTTGAAAACTCTTTCCGATATAAAGCTGCTTTGGGCTCCTGTATCTAAGAGAGCCGTCGCCGGTATGTTGTTAATTAGAACTTCAATCCTCGGTAAACTCAAATTCTTCACGACCACGGTGTTTAAATTGATTGTGGAAGGGTTTTGCGCTGCTTCGGACTTCTTCACCTTCCTTCAAGAAATCCATCTAAGTTTAAATTCTTCTTATTCTGGTTGCCCTCGGAATCTTTGCTTGTTCTTCTATTGAATTCCCTTCGTTCGCCGCTCGATTTAGGAGACATATCTTTCTTCGGCCATTGCTTCGCCTTATTCCCGTAACTTTGATTTTGCTTCTGCTGGGGTCTTGGCGAACTCCACTGACTTCGTCGCTCAAATTGGCGACGTCGCTTGTTGTCGGGTGTTCTTCGGCTTTCAAATTGTACTGCGAGCTGAAATAATCTGTCTAACGTCGTTGGGTTTCTTAGCTCGATGAAATCTTGAACTTGGGACAGTAGCCTAGGAAGTATAATTTGAATAACTTCAGGATCCGGGCGAACTTCTATACAAAGGCTTGAAAACTTGAATTTTTCTCAAAATAAAATTAGACAAATCTTCTATTTTTTCTTGATATCGACTAAAAAGTTCCGCTTCCAGTCTGGCTCGGTCTCGTACCACAGGAAATGCTTTCACCAAGGAATTTTTGAAATTTTCATACGTATATGTGGGGCTTTCTGTTTCCCTCAAGAGATTTTTTCCAATGCACTTGAACCAACTTAGCGCTTGGACCTTCAAAGCGCTGGTAGCGAGAGCGACTTTCTGAAATTCGTGAACTGGATATAGAAAATTCATTTTTAGGTTTTTTAGTATTTTCTACTTATCTACACCAATAAAAATATAAAAATTTAAGAGAAAGTTGTTTGCTTGAAATTTTCTGTTAGTTCAGATTTAAAGTACTGTTTTCTAGAAGTAGTAGTTACAAATTTCTTTATAACATAGGAAAAGCTAAAAAAAGTATCCAGGCCTGAAACCATGCAACAGCTTTGTCAGGACTGAGTGTTCTTTGCGTACTTTTGGCAAACATCTTGAAGTAACTCCTTAAAGTCCTAAAGTCCTGATCTGGAACAGGGAGCTGAAATCAGCTATGTTCTGGTGTAGATACTGTGTGGACGTAGTATAATAACTGCACTTGAAAGGGATTTAAAATCCTCTTTTATTAAATCAATATTATTTACAAATCACTTCCCCACTTGGGAAGGATACAGAAAGTAAAAGACCACACTTGGGTCTAAATGAACATCAGATAAATTTAAACTAAAGCTAAATAGAAATTTAATTAAAGTTTGCTCGCAGAGCTAATCGCGGAGTTGGCCTCTAACTAACTGGTGCGTAGCAAGAAATACTAATACTAGCGCACTTCAATTTATTTCAATAAGCAATCACGTAGTAAGCACTATGGCTTATAATTTAGCTGCTAGCTGGTCAGGCGAACGTCGAACAGAATGACCGTGATCTGAGACTAAAAGCTCTCTCACGCTGAGAGGTTTCTACCTCTGGTTTAAATAGTACTTGACTCCACTTCAAAATTAGCATACGATGAAAACGCGCGCTTCTTCTGACTTGAAGTTGAAACTGAGAAGAGATAGAAAGATTTAAATTAAAATAAAACTTTGTTAGTTTAACTAAAACCTTACAACGTGAGGCTCCTTAAGCTCCAGTAATAGGGGACCCTAAATGTTGAAAAATCCCGTCAACATCATCTTTCTGGCTGAGTGCTGAGTTTTCAATTTTTTGGGCCTAAATGAGTCAGGATGTTTCCATTGCATGCTGACGAATTTCCCGTACGGTTGGAAGTAGTGATATCAGGTTTCATCCCCTGCGATTATGTGCTGCAGGAAGTCCTCACCGTCAGCTGTGTAGCGCACTAAATGCTGTAAACTAAGGCCCATTCGCTGTTTCTTGTGGTGGTCAGACAGTATGCGGAATACCCACTGGCAACAAACTTTTCAATACTTCAGAATATTGCTAACAATATTGTGAACAGTGCTGATGGAAGCGTTCACCTCATTTGCAACGTTACGAATATTTCGACGTCGATTTGCCTTGATTACCGTGTCAATGTCCGTAATCAGCTTATCTGTCACAACCATGTGCGCTTGACCGGGCCTCGGCAAATACGTTGTCTCCTGGCGACCTTCGCTAAGCATTCTAGCCCATCTCGTCAACGTGGGCTTCGACACACACGTGTCTCCGTGCACAGCCACCATTGTTCGATGAATGTCCACCGACTTGCACTGTTCCAGTGTTAAAAATTTATTAAAACTCGCTGATCCTTTTTCGACGCAATTACATCCACACAAGCCATTTTTGAATGGATGCCACGTCCTTACGACTGAAGTTAGCACACATCTCCTTCCGCACACACATGCGTGGTATATACAGTTTCCCTATCGCGTTAGTTTCACGAAAATCTAATGCAAAGTTTTCGCATGTGGCGCTTCGAATCACTTTCATTGGAACACGCCTTATAATTAGGCTTAGGCACACTTAAACAATTTTTAAATTGGTGATAATTCTGCAAATATTGCATGCAAATTTACTAAAAGAATAAAAACCTTAATCAGAAGATAAGAAGAATATAACTGAATCATTTTTAACGAAAAAAAAAAACACAATTTTCAATTATATAAGAATAAAGAAACTGAGATCACTGAGCCGAGTAATAGAGTGAATATATATATATATACATATATTTATATGTTTTTGGTGCGGCCGATTGCAAAATAGGAGATGACATCTACATGTTAAAACATTCCTATATACAAAATTTCAACACTCTGAGGCTACTCGTTATTGAGTTATACGAAATACATGCGTACGTACGTACAGACACCGTTAAAAATTCTCTTCTGAATCTATTTTAAATCGGTTTTATAATTCGTTTAGTGAAGTAGAGTCCCTTATTCTGTCCTTACGGACAGATGTCACGCAAAAACATCGTTAAATTGCATTCGATAGCGGTCAAAATGCATGTTCTTGATATATGGTACCGGAACTTTTTCGCGATTACAATACTTCCTTTTTACTTCGTACAAGGAAGTAAAAATGGTATATAAAGAATTTCGTAGTATAAAATGGATTTTACATTTCAACACAAGTAGTATCTATTTCTGTTTTTATTTTTAAAAAAAATGAAACTTGTTAAACTTAGAAGAGCATGGGCGAAGGCGGCAGTTTAAGTTTTTGCCCCACCCCAGAAAAATCCAAGGTCGAACGCTAAGGAACATACATAGAAAGCTGTGCGCCCACCTAAAAGTACTTGCTCCCATATAAGAACACTATCTCTTGCCTAGGTCTCCCTTTCCCGTAAGTTCGACGCAATCCCGGATTTAGACAGAAACATGCCGGGAAGGGTGCTTAGGGGCAGCCAGTTCAAGTGTGACGGTGGATTGCATTTCAATTGCTGTATAATTTTTGTTGCGAGATGAGTAGTTTTAAGGCCAGTTTAAGAACCTTCCGCCTTCTTCGCATGCCTTCGTGGTGTAGTGGTCAGCACGCTCGATGCGTAACCGAGAGGTCCGTGGTTCGATTCCCGGCGAAGGCGTTGCTCATTTTTCATCACTCCTGCTTCCAAAATTAACTAATGTCCCTCCCTACACTGACACTAGAACTAAAAAGGGGGTGAATGATGATTCTCCACTACCGCGATTTGGCGATTGGGTCCCCAAAACCCCAGTTGCCCTTTAAAAGGGGGGAGTATATAAGGTATTCCTCCCGCCTTCTTCGCATACCTTCATGGTGTAGTGGTCAGCACGCTCGGCGCGTAACTGAGAGGTCCGTGGTTCGATTCTCGGCGAAGGAGTTGCTCATTTTTCATCACTCCTGCTTCCAAAATTATCTAATATCTCTACAACCTCTTTTAAAAAGATTTAGAATTAAAAACTAAGAAACCTTTTAAAGGAAAAAAGAGTTAAAAGAAAGTTAAGTATAGCCGATTACAACGGTAAAGATATCACAGAGAAAAACAATAGAGGATCACTGACAAAGGGAGACTGGCCATGTCAGTGACGCCTGGAGTCCCACTATTGTCATCTGTCTGGGCGGGGTTGTTCAAATGAGAGGTCAAGAACAATAGCTTCGAAGCACCTCGTTTCCATAGCAAGCCGTCTTGTGAAATGGGGACCATTGTAACTATTTTCTTATACCGCACCCAATAAAAATTAAATCTGGATTATGAATTAATTCAAATTAACATATACAAGCAATGGACCTTATAAGAGATAGACTAAACCAGTGGGCGGAGCGCGCGTCTCCCACATGTCCAGCAAGAAGGAGTAGGGACGATCTGGTTTACTCTAACACTGAAACCTATCGCGTTTGTATAACATAACTGTTTTTAATTATTAAATGTGATACGTTGTATAGTGATGAGATTATGAAAAACACAGTTTTTTCAATTAAGATTTAATATATCTCATTAAAGCACTTTTTACTACATGTTGCGCATTATGTTCATGCATAATTCTTGTACAAACATCATTACTTTGGTAAAACGGTAAAAACTCTAAAAACAAATTTATTAACCTCTTTTGGCTTACAAATAAAGTAAAATTAAATAATATTGATAGTACCTGATGCTTTGAAACAAATAAGGTAAAATACCTGATAATGTTTTTTCATTTTATGAGTATTTTCAGGCAGTGGTTTCTAAAATTATTATAACGTTACAACATGATCATTTATTTGATTATATGATCATTAATTATTAACATTACAAGATGATCATATGATGATTATTTTTTTAATAATTCATAAAATTCAGAGCATAAACTTTTCTGAGTGCAATGAAAAAAATAAAGTAAAATCTGGAAGTACTCAAGATTTTATATTAGCCCAAAGGGACTTTTTTTTTAACGTTTTGTGTGTTACCTTTATTTATTGAATATCATGTTCTTTGCACGTAAATCGCATGAAATTCAACAGCAATATCACAAAATATTTGAAAACAACATATCTTTAGATTTTCCGCCTTGGGGATAAAAATGTTATTTTCCGTACAGTATTGCCATTGCCATTGCTCGCTTTGAACTCGTTGAGTTTCTTAATCGAAAATTCGTTAAAGTTTTACAAAACATGAAATGGATTAAAGCAAATTCGAAATTTTACCGTCCAGGTGCCCATGTTCGGTTGGAGGATTGCGTTATACAAACTTTTATGGCCCTAGACACCGTCGTTTTTTCACAGTGCGAGAAACATACATGTATTCATGCAGATTCTTCATTTTTAAATTTCTTTAAATGTAATACAGGACTATAATATTTGGTGGCCACAATTTGCAAAGTGCAACGGACATTTATAGGGAAACAGCGCAAAATGCCGTTTCGAAAGTAATAGCCTTTCTGGGCTATCGCCTCTTTTAGCCTAATAAATCAAATTCACAGTAAGTAAAAAAATCTTTTGCAGAACTAGAAATAAATTTTAAAAATAATCACTATAAAATATTAGCACAATTAATTATTACAGTTAAATACTATTTTAACATTAGAATAAATGCATAAAATTTATTATATTGTTTAAATCACTATGATGTATTATGAAATATCTAAGAGGATCTAGGATTATATCTATGCGTCTGGCGTCAACTACAAACAGTTCTTATCAGTAAGTTAATCTTAATGCCATAGGCCATTAGTAAATAAAATTTTTGATAAAAGGTGTATTAAAATACACCACACTCGAGGGCGAGTTCAGAAACATGAGCGTACTCAGTAGATAGCAATTAATACAGAAAAGCATCAGGAGCAGCGATAAGCAAGCATCATCTGTGGCATGATTGGTCCAATTGAAGTTAAGCAATTGTAAGAGTAAATTACAATTAAAAACATTATAAATGTCTTTAGAACGATAATAATTGTAAGTTTGAAGAGTTAAATCAGTCCTTAACCTTCTACAACACAAATAAATGTTGCGAAGTTAAGAATAAATGTAGGAAAAATAATTTCCGAGAGTATAAGGCGTGGACATCACATGATGTGTGTTGGCTAATAGCGATGGAGGGAAGTCCTGAGACCACGAACTAGGTTTGAACACAGTTTTAACACAGTATGCGATTTAAAATAATAAAGTCCTATCTTTGTAATAACAGTAAATACGAAAAGTCTTGATTAAATAGTAAAATATAAGTTAATAAGTAAATGTGTACAAAGTCCATAAGCTTTGTCAGGTATCAAAGTTATATTTTTGTAAGATTATAAGCACAAGTGAGTAAAATAAGTCTTGAATAAAGATGAAAAATTAAATAAGATGAAATCTAAAATATGTACAGTAAACACTACCACCATAACGCGTTATGATGTATAGTTTGTGGCCTTTTCACAACATAGTCTTCAGTGGGATCATAATTCGTAAGTTCTTTTATGGCTGAATAAGGTGAATTTTTCAAATTTTCGAAGAAATTATGCGCTGTAACGAGGATTTGAACATGGATGGGTAAGATAACTAAGTCCTTGTGGATCTGTGAATTCCTCACAAACCAAGGTGCGTTCGTTATGCTTTTAGGATCTTGTTTTGAAGTACATTAATTTTCTGACGCTCAGATTTACCGCCAGTAGCCCAGGCCGGAACTGCATACAAGATAATTGGTCGAATAAGGGTAATGTAGATGGTTCTTTTGGTACGTAAATTTAATTTTGATTTTCTTCTGATCAGGGAGTAAACGGTCATAAATACAGCATTTGCTTTATTTGTAATATACTGGATGTGGCTTTTGAAATTTAGCGCTTTGTCGACATATACCCCAAGATATTTGTATGAATTAGCCACATGAAAGAGTGAATTATCAATACTGATGTTTAGTTAACTGGAAAATGTTTCATGTATCTTCGATAGTGAACAACACAGTATTTTGCTGCATTTAAATTGATCTTCAAGTCATTGCAGTATTTATTAATTAGGTTAACTTGTAACTGAAGTTTATATATAGCATTTTGTGGGTTCCTTGAACTGGTGAGAATCACTGCATCGTCGGCATATTTAAGAATGTTAGAATAGAAGGGAACTGGCATATCATTGATAAATATATTGAAATACTTTGGTCCTAGGACAAATTCTTGTGGGACGCCTCGAAGATGGTTTTTCTAGATGAGAGGATGTCTCCGCATTGAGCTTAAAAAGTGCGTCTGTAGAGGTACACTGTAAAAAAAACTCATGGAAACTGGGATGCCATAGGTTATTTTATCAAGACTACTGTGGATTCTAGTTGATTTTATAAACCTAACTATAGTTCTGAGTAGGAACAGGGAGCTTACTAAAAGCTATATTCGTGCGTGTGTAGAAGATAGAACAAAGATAAGGAGGGTTCAAATTACCCTTTATTTGCTTATCGATTTTACAAACGTTCCCGAACTTCGGGATACAAAGACCAACCACTTGTGGTCTGAACGTAAAAAAATATAAGACTACTAACTAACTAAAATTTAAATAAGAGCTACTTTTAATATTTACACAGATGACTAGCACTAGAACTGGCCTTCTAAATTACTACGTTTGTAGTACGCAAACTGCGGAAAACTACAATACGTCTTTAGTGTTTTTCAAGAGGGTTAAACCTCTGGCCTTAAAGGCGGACAGTAACTGATGGCAAGCTAGCGTGAAAACTCGTAGCAAAAAGGCTCTCTCTCCTCCCTCGTCCTACTTGGCAAAAAGCCCCAACTTAAATACTAAGTGTTAGGAAGTACAATTTGCACAAACATATTCACGCGTTAATTCTGGGCGGAAGTGGAAAATAAGAGATGATAGCAAAGTTTTAAAATAAAATAAACATTAGTGAACTTAAAATCCTTACAATTTGAGTAACAGCAACAGGTTTACAAGGATTATTCCTGTAAAAGTTGCAGGTCTTTTCCTTGTTATATTACGGCCAATAGTTATGTAAGCAGAACATATTTTTCTCATGTAAAATACCAAACGATATATCTAATGTTACAGCACGTAATTATGTAAAAAGAACATGTTTTTCTCGTGTAAAACCCGAACAGATATATCTGTAACCATAACAGGTTATTTGCTTGTATTATTACAGAAAGTAATTGCATAAAAAGGAACATGTTTTTCTCATGTAGAATCCCAATAAATATATATGTAACCGTTACAAGTTATTTGCTTGTATTATTACAGCAAGTACTTATGTCAGTAGAATATACTTTTCTTATGTAAAATCCCGAATTATGTACCTGTAAAGGTTAGAGAATATTTGCTTTCAATATCACATTATATAATCATATATGTAAAATATATTTGTTACAACTGAAATATTAAAGGATAGATCTGTAGATAATAGATGTTTTGTCTAAAGTGATGCTTATTATAATAAAGCATGTTGAATTCGGTATTCAATATGTTTGAGTAAAAGAATGGTATGCATATATACCATTCTTTTAGAAAGAATATTCTGTTGCAGAGTACTTTTGTTTTAGAAAGAGAAACTTATGTCCGATAAAACTGAAAGGTCTTTCATATTATTACCAATCTGAAGGTGGATTTTGATTAGTTTAAAAGTTTCAAATTGATATGCTTCTCCTTACATTACATCACTTGTGTATGTTTTATATTAAATAACAGAAAGGCATCTGAAAATTACATTTGTTCTATAAAATAGCTGAAAAAAATCAGTATGCCTCATTTTAGTATCTAGAACTAGAACTGTTCTAGAACTTTCTTTTCTGTTCAGTAATCTTAACTGAAATAGCCAAATACTGCTTTCGATTTAACCTATTTGTGTAAATGTACAGGATGATATGATTAGATTATTACAGTACAAGATATTTTGCAAAGTATTTCTATTAAGAGCTCAAAATAGCCTTTCTCCATACTTCAAAAAGATTATACTCTCTCCATCTAAGAAACAGTATTGCCAGTAAGGAATGCGATACACTATTGAATTTCATTTTGTTGTCACAAGGTTCAAAAATTCGTTTGTATGTTTGAATTACATAGCCCAACTAATCTTGTTATTCTTATCTTCACTCACTGTCTGTCAACAACACGTTACATTACAATTAGAAGTTTATTCAGTCTACTTCTCTTTGAAATTACAAATGGTAGTTGCATAACGTTTAATTTCCTTTGAATTAATAGTTAGAAGTCTTTCATTAAAAATCAAATTTTGTAGTTTTTAAGAAACACGAGATTTCACAAACTGAATTTTTCAAGCCTTGCTTCCATTGGAATTAACTATGCCTTTAACAAATTTGTTTAAAAAATTAATACTTCAGTTTAGCTTAAAAATAATGTATTTTCATTTTGCTTAAAATTTTATTCCCCCCATTTACAAACACAATAAATAATAATTCTAAGCTTAGTTCTTACAACGCACTTAAAATTATTCAGTTTATCATGACTTCTAACCTAAATCAAGTTTCAAAATTTATTCTATGGAAAAAAAAACACTGAAAAAAAATTTTGCAAATGAATTAATCATTTTTGAAATTTTTTATATCCATAAAAACTTTCTCATTTTATTAAGTAATTCAAAATGCTCTTCTCAGTATCTATCAGTTAAAACTTTGCAGTTTTAAAGTTATACAACGCTCACTTATAATATCATGAAATAAAATGCAAGTTTCGGAATAAAAGTGACATGAAATTCACTTTAACATTTTCAGTATTAAATAATCAGTGGAATTTGCATGTATAAACGAAGCAAATATAATGCAAAAGTCAAAGTTCATATCCTGAAAATAAATATTGTTGTTAGATGAATTTTCAAATGCAAGACCTGTAAAAATCCATTCAACTCGTATCTAATTGATTAAATTATATTTAGTGCAAAAATGTGAAGTCAGTATTCTCTACAGTTTTTAATAATGAATTTCACTACACATAATTATTTGATTATATTACTCCTATTAAATTCTAAGAAATTATTAAGTTAAAAAATTAATTGAAAGCAATAAATTATTAAATCAAGGAAAATATGTTATGCTAAAAAAATAAAGGCCCACAAAACTAATCGATAGTAGACAGAAATAAAAGCTAGCATTTTAAAAGCATGTATGCTTCTAGAATTCTGCACATGTAATCATGGAATGTCGACAAATAAAGTTTTGAATTTTCATGTACAAAGTTTTTTCGTATGCTCTTTAATTACAATCCCTTCTTGAAAGGTCAGAAATTTTTACATTTTCTATGCCTTTTGTGTATAAATACAATATTCACCTCTCATCTCAATTGGAAAAAGAATAATATAAAAATTGAGAAAAAAAAAAAGTCTCCACACGGGGAGTCGAACCCACGATTATTGCATTACTATTCCGAGCTCTTACCGCTGCGCGGCAAACGCTTTAACGTAAATGGCTTATACGGTGCGAGAGCAGAGTCAAAAGTTTTATTTTCTAAACCCTTGGCCGTCTGGAGTTTCCACTTTGGGTACTTTCATTTCTAGCCAAGCCCTGCAAGCCCCATAAATTTGAGCAAAATCGGTGATGATGAGTAGGGAATGCTCCCTTGTTAGATTAGCAGAAATTTTGTCATATACGTTTAAAACTATGTCAATCTAAGGTTGTTTTTTGATTATTTTAAATAGCTGTTATTACAGCTATCTTAGAAGCAGTAGTAGAATTTTCTCAGCATGCAGATAAAGAAATGTTTATAAATAAATGTGCAAAAAAAAAAATTAAGGAAAAACTAAAAAAATCTGAAAGATTTCAGATTTTAAATTACGTCCAAAGGCGCGTTTTTTTAACGTTTCGTGTGCTACCTTTTTTTATTTAAATGTCATGTACTACGTACTCAAACCATAAAACTCAGTTCAAAATCAATATCGCAAAATCATTTTAAAATGAACATTTCAAAATCAATATCGCAAAATCATTTTAAAATGAACATATCTTTAGAATTTCCGTAAGTCTTGTGCGCTGGAGATAAAAATGTTTTTTTTTTTTTTTTTTTTTTTTTTTATTTGTTTT
>KK114624.1:83412-99412 GCA_000611955.2 Stegodyphus mimosarum
AAAATCGATAATAAAGCAAATTTCAAATTCAAAATTAGGGCTTCCAGATGCCCATATTCGCAGTAGGATTACGTCATTCAAAATTCGATGGCTCTAGGTTTTATCACAATGCGAGAAACATGCATACATTTATGCATATTTTTCATTTTTTAAAATTTAATGCAGAGCGATAACATTTAGTGGCAACAATTTGAAAAGTGATACGTCGTTTTTGTGTTTCCGACGCAAAACGAAGGTAATAGTCCTTCGGGACTAAATCCCTTTGGACTAAAAACAGCAAATTTTAAAATAATAATAAAAAATGGACCTTTATGTTAAGAATAGCGCATTTTATCTATTATTTGAAAACTGAATTAGTATTATTAAATTTTTTAATGTTCAGTACAAAATGCATACAGCAGTAAACATTGTCTCAAATTATAGCTACCTTTCACACACTGTTCAATTTAAACGCCGGTTCTTCAAATTTAAAACGCTAATTTCTATGTTGTGAATATCATCTCTGCGCTCAATTTCAACATGAATATGTCATCACTTCTCACTTCCTGTTTCAGGGGGAAGTGCTCTATTAGCTAGCCCTTCTATTCTAAGTCCTACTACAAATGCTAATATTCGAGGCTTAAATGATAGCTTTTCCATATGCAGATTATTACAAAAAGAGGTTGACATTTTGAAAGGGGGGGAAACGAGCATATACGGAATAAAACATATTCAACAGTGGCTATTATAATTTGATTGTAAAGCATCAGCTAAAGGAAGATAGATATTTTTCTTGCTTTCGTTATTAGCAATTAATATGAGCCCCCTTTTTGAATATGAACCTTTAAATAATAGCATTTCCAAATGTAAATGCAGCTACTACAATATAACCTTTATTTAACAAAGTCGCCAAATCCCATGAGAAAATTTCATTAAATAGAAGTTATGATAAAATACGATTTCAGTTAGGAATTTTTTTTACATTTTATATGTAAAATAGTAGTAAAATGAAATATAAATGCAAAATTACTTATGTTAATATATCCATTCCATCAACGCAACGTATGAAAACTACATAAATTCATTTCGAAGAATAATCACTTAAATTGTTCTGATTGTCAGGAACATTTCATGTCATTTGAAAATGCCATCTTTGCAATGTACAGAAAACATCTTCTGGTACACTGTCTTCAAACTGAAAACCGCATCGTAAAGTACCAAACGTATATGACACACCTTCTGGCGAAAATTTTGCAGATTAATTTTCATTAGTTTTTACCTTCTTCATTATCAATCACTTTCTGGCTGCTATTTTTTATGCTTTCCATTATGTCCTCTTCAGTAGGAATTCCATACTTCTGGAGGTTCAGATAACAGTCACAAACTTACTATACATAAAGGTAGGTCACATCTTCCTAGGATTTTTTGAAAATTCTTTTGCGACAACGCGTCTCATCACTTTTTATCACCTCCTGATCCATAGGCTCAGTTTTGCAGTAGCATTTGGAGAAAAGAAAAAGACTAACATTTTTATACTTGTCCTTGATATTTTGAGAGCAAGCACTAATTGTTTATCACTAAAGAAAAATTTTCTTCTCTGTAAAGCCATGTATTTATCTGAATAATTTTTTGCCACTTTTCAAAATATCTGAGGTCACCCATGACTTATTGTTTAAATCATTATTTACTTCCAACGATTTAATACCTCTAAAACCCTCCTGTATTTTTACTCTTTTCCTATAAGTAAAGGCTTCAGTTTTTAATTTCCTTCTATATTTGCAAATAGCAGTATAGTGACTAACTTTGCTGTGCTTGCCTCCAAAACACTTCTGTTGCTGATGTTCTCTACGGTAAATATTGATAAAATAACCAGTTTGTTGAAGTTGAAGATATCTTTTGCCTTGTTCATTTCCATGGTTTATTTTATTTTATTCTTCTATAAGACACAGAATCTTCACTAACATCTTCGCTTTGGGCACATAGGATTTTTGCAACTAATCCCTGTCTTTTTTTGAATTCATTCAGCCATCCATTGCTCATGAGAAATTCACTTTGTCTTAAAGCTTTGACAAACTCCATAAGTTTTCCAGTATCAATGGCCCTGATATCCGCACATTTTTTTTCTCTCACTGTGTGCAGTGATTTTAATGCTGCTTCATCAACATCTTCATGAACATACATTTTCTTATGTCTGGCACTGAGATCGGGGAATACAAACCTTCATGACAATTTTCAGAGCTGTTTATAAATTGTTTTGCAAAATTACCAATTTTATGGCAATGTCTTTCTTTTTTACATCCACTCTGTCATTAATCAACACTTTTTAAGTGTTAGACACTTTCACCTATCAACAACTAACTTTAAGAAGGATTTGTAATATAAAATCATGAAAACAGCATGTAGCTATTGCTTAACCTTAAACAGGTTTGCAAAACAGAATTGGTTGACAAATTTTAACAACAGGGCAAGAAAATGCTTTCTAATTTAAGAATCTCCCCCTCTTCACTTCAACTGCTTGTGTAGAATAGAATGTGACAACAGATAATGAGACACGCACTTTTCTTCAGGATCACACCTGCATGCATGTACATGTCAGAGCAAATGAATAAATTATTTTAAAGAGAAAAAAACGCTCGGGAAATCATCCATTTATAATCATTAAATAGAGTGCACTTCACTATTTGGAGTTTCTTTATGAAAGGAAATTCACACCTTAGATAGAATTCAGCGAAAAACTTCACTGATTAAGGAATTTGTAAAACAGAGGAGTTCATTAAATAGAGGTTTGACTATATAAACAAATAATTCAATTTTTTTTTCACATGCACTGAATAAAATTCAGAGCTCAAATTATATATCTCTCAATGACTACAGAATTTAATTTTGTGGAAAAATGTCCACCTATGTACAGTATAAAGTTGTTGAAAAAATGGATATCCTCCAGGTGCCAAGATACGGAAATTCTGAGGATGTTGATTCAGAAGGTATTTGGGAAGATGGTATTAGCCAAAATCTTTCACATACACAGCATGCTTTAAGAATTTCTGCAATGCTGACGAAAATCGTGTATTAAATTCAATTCCTTTTGATGATAAAACAATAATCCAAAATAAAAAATGGAAAACTATTATTTAAGGGGTGAATGCAGAAATGTAATCCACTTTTATATTTGGCCTTTTCAGACATAGACATATATAACAAATTTATTGATGTAGTAAGTTTTTGTTACTATCATATTTCACTATAAAGCAGTTTTAATATGCACATAGTCTATGTGTGAAAATATATATAGACACACAATACATATATCACCAACTCTATAAAAATTTGCTTCATATCTCTCTTTATTCTTACATAAGAACAATATTAGCACTTTTATTGAAAACTGAATGAAATCTGAAGACTTGTTTTTAGAAAACTGGTGTAATGTAAAAATAATATTCATTATTTGTTTTACGCAATAATACTTAAAAAACATGACTTTAGTTACGAAAGATTATGCAAGCTTAAGACAGTTTTACAGTTTTTAAAAAATTATGTGTTTTAGCTATATTACTAATCAGCGTGGACAAACTTTTAGTGTTATTGACATGGACTGATGGTATCCTTCTCCCACTTCTGGGATCTCGAAATGTTCAAAAAAATTTTTTTTCACATAAATAAATGGTAATTGCCTCTTTGGAATAAAATAATTCACTTTTGCAGAGAAAGACCAAATTATAACAGGTATTCAGGAAAGAGAGCTTCAAATGTTTTTCCTTAACTTTCTGTAAAGCTTGACTGCTTTAATCTGGTCACAAAATTTATTTCACTGCTATTTTAAAATATCTTGCCTTCTTATTTTTTTTTATGACCAAATAATAGTCTAATGAATAGAATGTTGTGAAGTAAAATATGAAATTATTAAAAAATTAGCTAAAATGCTATGTAAATATAGCTCTTCATGAGCAAATTCATAAGACCTTACTGCTCAGGATTCAGTTTCAAGCCTAGATTTGTATTTCCATTATTCTCAAAATGAAGAAGTTAATTTTATGAAAACAATGTTGATTCTTTAAATACAAATTTTAACTTTTGTATCAAAATCATTAATTTTACATAAAGATGATTTTGAATTAACTTTCCAATATACCCCCACCCACCTCCAAAATGTCAATATATCAAAATGTTATCACCAAAAATGATAATGAGAGTAACCTTTCTTTTAGAACAAATGAAAGCACTCAAAAATAGTCCTTATTTTCATTAAAATGTAGGGTTGGTTATACCAATTAGCGTTCTAAAGCAATTTATGACACAAGTTAACAAATCAAACAACCAAAAAAGTGCTCTTTAATATAATATAAAACTAAGAATGTAAAAGCTAATAAATAAGAAAACATTGTGATGTACCTCAACTACAACGGAACAAAAGTTAGCAGCTCTTTATGCATACAGTAAGTACACAATGCTTCTTGAATAAGATTACACTATGAAAAAGCTTTCATTCTTGACTACTTAGGTACAATTTTGCATAGTTTACAAACCAACCTTTTGGGCAAATTTTACAAGCTGAGCAAGGAGTATCAAAATTTATTCTGTCTTTTGTCCAAATAATTCCTTGAGGAGATACATGCCTTATGTACATTTTTATAAAATTTGTAACACTGATTTAGGTGGCTGGGGACTTGGGCATCACAAATACGACAACTGGATTCATTTCACATGCACATTTAAAAAAATTAATATTGGAGAAAAATATATTGTATGAAGTAAATTCAGCCAAACTGTAAATCGTTTTCAAATATAACACAATTATAAGTATAAAATGTTAGGAAATCTTTAAAACAGTAACTTATTCAAAGAAATGTTTTCAAACATATACTTCATGCAACAGCTATTAACAAATATAACATTTAACTGATAATAAAAAATTCCCATTTTGTATCAAATATCTAAATTTTTCTTAACTAAATGACATCTGACTTCCTGAGATGCTATTTAAACAGTTACACATCAGTAGTCTTCTAAATTTCACATACAAATTATTTAAATGCTAACAGAAAAAAGCAAGTCAATAACTATTCATATTGAAAGTACAATGCTATTATAAATAATTATCTTTACAGTAAAAAGCTGCAAAAAATTATTCTTCATGTACAAGTCTCCCCACATCCCATAAAACACATACGGTCTTAGAAAGCATATTTAATATCGTGCTTTGTAACTATTTAATACTAAATATGCAATTTGAAAGTTGATGCAGTAATATGCAGTGCATATGTTTTGATACTTGGGCTGATCCTATTTAGATGACCAGATGTCCAAATCAAATTTAAATGCATTAACACTATCAGACCTACCTTCCATAAATTTGCAAGTAAGTATGCTGACTTTATTGTATAACCAGCATTTTAAGGGCTTTCTAATTGCTTAGTTTTGGTGGGGAAAACAAAAGCTATGAAATATACATATTAATAGACTGGTTTACATTAAAGATGAAAGAATGTGGGCAAAATAAATACAATGAAAAACATGCTTAATGTAAACCATGCGACTATATAATAGTTAATGTAAATCATGTGAATATATTAAGAATTAAAATTGAATTTAAGGGCATTATTTTACAGATTTTACAGATATTACATTATTTTACAGATATTAAAAGTGCAGAAAACATGGGATATATATTAGGTTTTTTTCATGTGATAAATTAGAATTGGAGTTTTAGAGGTATTACATCATAAAAGACGGCAAATTACAACATTAAAGACAATGTAATATTTTTCATTTATTTAAAAAGGCATAAAATATTTCAACAGTATATTTTACGATATGATAACATTTTAGAACAAGTATTAATCTTTCTAGAAATTAATTGTATTATAAAGAAAACATACACAATTTTCTTTTTAAAAAATGAATATATCCCTTTATATGAATGTATTAAAATAGTTTCCCAATTGGAATTTAGTTTTTAATACATAAGATTTAGACCAAAAATATGAGCTCCTATTACAAAAGAGTAGCGGTTAAATACTTAATGGTTATATCAAAATATACTTTATCGGAAGATTTAAATGCTTATTCTAATAAAAAAATTCCCATTGAAAAATTCTGACTCTCTAAAGCACTTTAAAACTCTGCAATTTATGTATAAGTGAGTGGGTTTTATCAAAGCAAAAGGATTCAATTATTAAAAACTCACTGAATATTTAAGCAAAAGCCATTATTAAAAACAACGCAATATGTAATAGTATTATACCTGTTTCTGTGTTTAAAGAGGAAGATGCAATGCAGTGTGTAAGAGTTTATAACTCTACATATTATAAGATAGTTTTACAAGCAATATATGAATTACACCATCTTTCAAAATCATATTTCACTTGCAGTTCAGGTGTTCTGTAAATAAATAAAGAGGTCTGAAAACAAAATTTTGATTACATTCACATAAATATTTCAGCATTTAAAGTCCTTAAATATATCATCACGGCAGCTGTCAATATGAGCATATAAATCAAATGCACAGACTCTATTATTCAATCTTTCAGTAACAAATGTTCATGCCATGGAATTCACAACCTTTACAACTCCCCCAAAAAAGTATATGAGTATTTCAGATCTAGTTGCTAATTCACTGCTTTATTGTTCTTTTCTTTTGACTAGGCACTTGATCTTGCATACTTTCCCCATGGCAAAAATGAATTTGTTCAATATTTACTCTTTACGAGGTCGTCGTCTTCGTGGAAAGTCTCCTCCTGCATCAGTTTCCTACAAATGAAAAGAGCAAGATATTTCAAGTAAACTAATAACTTAGCAGAAGTTTCTTTCAGAAATAAATTATTTTAAAAATCAGATAATTAAAATGAGTCAGCTCATTTATTTTATGTATAAACTAGACATTTTGTATAACATACTAAGAAAACTTCCTTTCAAGTAGGAAGAGTCTAGTGGTTACAAAACATAGGGCTATCCATGATGATTTATTCAATTTTAGATAATAAAAATTACATTTTCATAATAGTGCACTAATCTGGTATACACCTAATGAAAAAACACACTGCAACTTAGGTCACTAAATCTTTACATCATCAGACTTTCCTTGGCATCAGCATTCCTTGGCAGACTGGCAGCATCTTAATGATACAAAATTTGTCTATACCTTGAAAGCTGTGCGAGTATTAGTGATTGCCAACTTTGGAATTTTTACCAGTGCCTCATTAATATGTGCTTCAGTCAGTCTTATTGTTTTTTTGTATTGATGTGGTACAGTTTATTGGCTGTGAATCAAAATCAACCAAAATGTGTGTATTAAGAAGACATTTCTGGTAGTTTCAGTATTTTCCTTTTGGTGAACAATAAGATAAATTTTATTCAGAAAATAATTACAATATGCTTTAAATTTCAAACGAGAACGACAAAATTATAATTATTATAAAAACAAACATAACTAAATGAACTTTATTTTTCACTTTGATACCAATAGCTCCCTTGATGCTTAATTTGTGACATCTATTTAATCAAGTGAGGTTTATAGTTTGTCAGCTTAAGATCTGCATCTGAATTTTTGATAGCTAAAATGCTCCTGTTCCTACTTAAAATTAATTTCACGTGTGAAAATATTTGCTTGCATTTATAAGTTGAACTGAATGTGGACAAAATGTCAAAAGCCAAATTTTTTCACTGCTGAATTTATTCTTATGCTATTGAACGAAAGCTATGAGTAAGAGTAAACTAACAGAACGACCTTAGTGTTGCCAGATGTCTGTCAATGAATTAAGAATCAGCTTTGCCAAACTTATCAATATTTCCTTCAAATTATGTTAAAATTTTTATATTTTAAACATAAAATACATGGTTGTTACTCCAACTTTGTATTTAAATAATAAAAAAAATTGTTATTTATTTTCAGTGTTTTTTTAAGTATTCCTCAAGTTTTTGTTTCATATCTATGTTTTACAATTTACTTTTATATATTATACCTTATTTTCAAAACTCAAGTGGATCACTCTGTGGCTCATGGGTTGCTAAGGACTGGTCTACACTTAAGCTTAGACTGGTCTACTAAGCTAAGGACTGGTCTACACTGGAGCTATGGCACTTGCGCTTGTTTTAAGTAACTGATGGCTATAGTGCCATCTTTGTTTACAATAAAAGCAATGTTTTAAATAGTAATCTTTTAATTCAAAATAAAATGTTTTCATAGTTTGGCAGATTTGTTTTTAAGCACTAGGATGATCTGTATGACTGGGAGGTGAAGATTTAGTGACTTGCAGATTTTATTTTTGTTGTAAAAGAACAATTTACTATGAATGCACAGAACATTGTTTAGTGCGAGTGGAAAACACTGGAGTTTTAAAATGCAGGTAAACAGCTGTGAGGTCTAAAATTACAGGACTTGCAAATTATGTTAATAAAGACAATATAAAAAAGGCTATTAGTAATTAATGCGAAGATTTGTATGTTAGAGCCAGTGAAAAGTCAACTGCAGGAAGTCAGGCCTCAATATTGTTAAATTTTGACTGTAAAGGATCTGTTGGAAATAGATGAAATGGAACAGATTTAGAAAAAATTTTAGGTGGCAAGAAAAAGAAAAATTTTTAGGCTTTTAGCATTCAAGGCCTATTTAAAAAATGATTCCAATTAAACACTGCAACTCATAACAACGTAAAAGTTTAATTGCCTGATATTCCCCTTCCAAAGTTTTCTGTTGTATTGAGAAATACCATGGCTTTAAGGCTCAGTTTTATTCCTTGATATTTTCTAATAACCAACATGATGACTCACATAAATTAATTTATTTGAAATTGCATTAATTGGTAATGCTAAGCCGATTCAAAGTAGTGAAGATACTTTTAGCTCACTTTTTGAAACATTAGAACACTGCGACCATAAGAGGCTATTTGTTAAATTCATATTACTTAGCTCATCAATCATAAAAAAGTGTATCATGAATCTACATTTTAATTACAACTTCTAAGTGTCTAGAATTTGACTTCTAAATTCTTAGTGGATAAAGTACGAAAATGTAAGAGTTCTTATACTATGTAAAATATGTAAGAGTTCTTATATATTCAGAATTAGATAAATTAAGCATTAACATTATTATAAATATTGTATTTCAAAAGATTGATAAAGTGTCAAGAAGGCTTTTCGAAATGTCCTTGGAGACTTCGGAATTACCTAAATTGAAAGATTTTATAAATTCTTTTAAGAAACACTGTCAGTTCTTAGAAAATTTGCAAGGACACTAAGCTCAAGTGAGGTTGAAATCTTTAAGTAAGGTTAAAAGTTTTGTTATAGAGTCAAATATTAATCAGCTTGTATAATTTGTATACTTGAATTATACCCTGTTTCTAAATGTCATGAATTTTTAAAATGTAGAGTGAAACAAAGAATTTATCACATAAAAAATAATTACACCTAGTGTTTTTCACCACAGGTGATTTTCACATAACCAGGTGATTTTTGGAGATGAAGCATTAGCATTTACAAAGAATTAATGTTTACAGAAAAAGATTCAGACTGAAGTTGCCCCAAAGAACAAAACTGGGAATTTCAGTGGCTGGTTGCAGATTGATAATATCAATTTATCTGAAACTTTGAACAGAACAGTATGCTGAGGTACATTCTACTGCAGCAGTAAATCCATATATTACACTACAAACAGCTGAGGAAGAAGCTCAGAAGAAAAAAAAGTAAAAATGTGGGAATGCCATGAATCATTTCAGCCTGAAGCAAAAGAACAACTAGAGGTATCAGAGAAAGTAATTAATTATAAGTCATGGTCATAGATGTTCGGCTTAATTTAATATTTTATGCTCAGAATGTGGATGAGGGCCCAAAAGAAAAAATTATGCTAAGCCTCCAAAATGAATTTTCCACCATTAACTGGACCTTATACTTAAAGAAAGTGTACTACTTTATTTTCTGATGGCTTGTGATACTGACAGTTGGTTGTGATACATATAGACAAAATCTCCCTTGAATACTTCTTGGAAGGCATCGCTTTACTAAATTGTTAATTACAAGAGAACATCAAAATGTGTTCCTATAGGGTGTTTCTAACATGATCGTACAAATTAAAGATTGTTAATGGATAAGAGGTCGCCAAAGCATTAAAAGGGTTTTGAATACTTATTATAAATTCAAAAGGTTCAAGGAATACCAAGGAAGTCAAATAAAAGCTCCACAGTCTCTCAATAGAATTAAAGAAACATGCGCATTTGGAGATTATAAAAGAGGACTTTGCAGAAACATTTTATGTGAAAGCTATAAACAAAAAATCATACACTGCCATTTTCTAATATGTAGTAACTCATGCCATTAATTTAGAAATGGTTTTGGCCTTAATGAGTGAGAAAGATCTTCTTGCCTTTCAAAGTTTCATAGCTAGACGGGATTATGTAAACCTGCATACAGTGACTACACAAAGATCTTTAAAAGAGACGGATACAATTTTCGAAGATTATGGAATTCAGTTAGAGATGATCAGGTTATGGATTATTATGGTAAAAAAGTAAAATATACAGTAATGACTGATTGATGGGAAGGATTTTGGAACAGGATGGTAAAGGTAATAAAAATTTGAGTAAAATTCTAGAAAAGGCATTATTATAGTATGAAGAACTGCAAACTGTAATAACAGAAATCAAAGCTTTCATTAATTCTTGGCCGATAACTCACGTCACGTGTATAATAATCCTTCTGAACCATCTCCTGTAACTCCTCATATTTTAGGAGTGAGGTACAGATTGACCCACTTATAGATGAGGTATTGAATGACATCTGTACCTGATCTAGCTCGATCTACTAAGTAAGTTAGCTGCAGCAGAAAGGTATCTATTCTCAAAATCTGCTGAATAACATTTGATACAGAAACATTTACTACAACAAAAGGATGCTCATTATAAAATGCCTACTGATGTGGCATATGAGTCACGAGTTCAACATAAGTAATGTCATCTTAATTTAAGAAGACAAGTTACTTTGCCATATGTGAAGACCTGAGCTTTCTCACAATGTGCCTGATCAGGGGCCGAATTGAACATGAGACCACAATATTTGATTTTATGTACATTTTTCCTCAGGTTATGATGAACTGCACATGCCATCAGATGGATGATTTCATTCTGTATGCTTGGTGAAAGGTATGAAGTAGTAGAGTCTGGAGTATTTTTCATATCAGTGAGATGTGCTTGCTCAACACGATCAAGATGAACAACAATTTCAGTAAACAAAGAAAATTCTTTACATTGGATACATCATCTAATTGAAGCGATTGTCTGCGTCCTCGCAAAGCCAGGTTCCATGTTACAAGAAAACTGACACAGTGAATGATTACTTTTAAAATATCACAAGATTTCTGCTTTTCTTTCTCAATCGCTAATTGCATTTCCATATCTATAATTCTGTGGTTCTCAGCAAAATTCCATTCCATTACTATCTATTGTATGAAACACTCGTAATAACTCTTGGAAAGCTCACGCATTGTCATTCTTTCAGATACTTTCCACTCTTACATCCAATCTCCAAATTCAACTGATTATTTAACTGAGAAAAAATTTGCATCAAATATAATTTTCTTTTTTTTAAAAGGTTTCCTTTATAAAATAAATTTAAAAAAGAAAAGAAAACTGTAATTATTTTTTTATTTGTATTATAATCTGCTGTATTAAGGAATCTGAATTTAAGTATTTACTTAAGGTTAATGTTCCAACATGACCATTAGGAATACTGCAATTAGATAGCAAGCGTGTACTTGAAAACTGGAATAGTTAAATTATATGCTTTTAGTTTGAAAATTGCATTTTAAATTGTACTGAACAGTTACTGAATGTTAAAACATCCAATGGACATCCCAATTTAATGGACAAGATGTTTATGCCTTGAAAGTTGTACAAGCATCGGCAATTGAATTTTTGCCAACACATCACTAATTTAGTTCATAGAGACTTACTTTTTGTGTGTGTGTGTGTGTGTGTGTGTGCGCGCGCGTTGTGTGTGTGTTGGTGTGGTATGGTAATTGATAATTTGCATCAAATATAATTTTTCTCTCTTCCCCCCTTTTTTTAAGGTTTCTTGTATAAAATAAATTTACATTACAATAGGTTAGTTGGAACAATGATGCTTATTTCCCTTTTTTCAAATTTTGCTTACATATGCTGTCCCAGAAAAAAAGAAAGAAAATTCAAGATAAATTAATATTTAAAGTTTAATTTTAGCAATGCATTACATAAAGATGACTTTAAATATATTTCTACAATTTATTACATAAAAAAAATCAAATGAAATTTTTTAGATATAAATTTAGCAAAACAATAAAAATAATTTGTCTTCCATTTCATGTCAAGTCCATTACCTTGAGATTTTTTTACCCACAATTAGTTTGCAAATCTGCCTAAATGGAACAGTGCATATTCAAAGTAGTCAAGCTGAGCATGACTAGTTAATCTATGTCACTGAATATGTACTGCCCCTTTTATGCAGATTTACAACCTAATTGTGGGTAAAATAATCTTGAGGTAATGGACTTGACATGAAATAGAAGACAAATTACTTTTATTGATTTGCCTAAAAAAAACTTCTCTAATTTTTATCATGAATATAACACACTAATAATTCATATTTAAAATAAAAATTCTTTATTAAATCTATGTCACTGAATATGTACTGCCCCTTTTATGCAGATTTACAACCTAATTGTGGGTAAAATAATCTTGAGGTAATGGACTTGACATGAAATAGAAGACAAATTACTTTTATTGATTTGCCTAAAAAAAACTTCTCTAATTTTTATCATGAATATAACACACTAATAATTCATATTTAAAATAAAAATTCTTTATTATTAAAAATTGCCCATGATCACATTTTTTAAGATTTATATCTGAAAAATTTCAATTGATTTTTTTATATTTTAAATTGTAGAAATATATTTATAACACCTTTATGCATTGCACTGCTCGAATTAAATTTTAAATACTCATTTATCTTGAATTTTCTTTCTTTCCATCTGGGACAGTATACGTAAGCAAAATTTCAAAATGGACCTTATGCTTGTTTTAAGTAGTTGATTGCTATAGTACTATCTTTGTTTAAAATAAATAAAATGTAGAGGCGAATTTGTTTTTGAGTTCGATGAAAATTCATTTACTCTGCCCATATGCTTAAATAATCTTAAAAATTACATTGTTATTATAATGCAGAGAGCAACAAAAACTAAGCCACAGAATGTAGAGCATTAATTCGATTGTTGAGCCCTTATTTGTGAAATTTAAAAACATATGCAACTGAAACTTGAATAATTTCCTTTACATTTCATTTATTGTTTGTCAATCAAAATGCTTAGTAAAAAAGCATACAAATTTTCGTATTATATCTTTTTTTTTTTTTTTTTTCAAAATAGCTGTGAAATACTTATGCTTTTAAACCGTAATGACTAGTTTGCTAGCTTAAAATTAACTTTCCTTACATTTATAATTAAAATATGCGACCAAACTCCTTCTAGCTGTGTGAACTGAAGATGCAATTATAATATTCTATAGCTTGCCATTTAGCCACTACACAGAAAAAGTTCACAGCCAGTTTATCAAAAATTTATATTGCCTACAGCATTCAAATGGATATATTAGTAAAATTCAGTATTACTAAAAGCAGAATGGCTGCGAAGCTCACAGCATGAAATTTGAATGCATTTAAATTTCAAGTATGGAAAATGGTTTGCAGGAATTTAATCTTTTACCTGTTAAACTCTTCAGTCTCTTTCTGGAAGATGGTCTGCTTGTACATGTAATAATTTTCTTTTTCTTTTTCTCAACTAATATCTTGTTTAAAAAAATTACGCTTTTATACAGAAGGATATCATTTAAAATTTTTTAATTTATATACTTTTATCAGAAATTAACTGCAAGTAGACAAAATTTTATACTTAACACATTTAATCTCAAAACAGAATTTAATGTCAACTATGCTCACAATGATAATAGCATCAAGGATTCCAACTATATATATATATATATTTTGGTGATATGGCACACAAAATAATTTTGAATATTCCAACCATTATGTGTTTAATTGGAAATTTGATTTTATCAGCAACATATGAGAATACAGAACAGCAAATGTTTCCTCAATTCGTGGGGAAAATATTATTTTTAATGGGGAAAAGGATCTCAAGATTACAAATATTTGTGCTTAAGATCCAGGCTTTAGAGATAATACAGAAAAGCTGGACTGTGATAAATTCAGGTATCTAACTGGTGTAAATGCTCTTCAAGATGGAAGAACATTTGAATCATGTGCCAGATGTCTGCAGAATGAGCACTGGAAAGCATTGAAGCTGAGAATTAGGCTATTAGGAACAATATACACATTAAAGAGCAGAAAACTGTTTAATAAATAAACATTAGTCTTGGTAGCACTGATAAAACTGTTGAGGGAGGTCTCGAGTTCTTCACATCAGAACTTGTTGGTTTCTCTGCACACTGAGAATAGCAAATTGATATGCATCCAGATGGCAATAAAAATTTCATTTCATTTTCTAGCAAAAGGGGAGGCTATGGTGAAATCCATATTCGTATGGTACAAAACATAGATCACATTTTTATTTCATTTCTTGAATCAGCTGAAGCAAGTAAAGAATGGTACCATATTGGCCTGTCAATATTTAAGAAATTTTGAATATCCAAGATTGGTTGGCAATATTTTTTTTGCAAGTGAAAGAATATAATTCATGTTGATTTTCTATGCCATTAATCAATTCAAATTATTATTCCTACTTATTATTTGGACTACTGAAGCAAATCTTAAGGATGCAAGTGGATATTGAATTTTTTTTCCATGCCAGAGGTGCACCATATGCAATCAGACAACAGAAACCATTAGAAAACTCTGATGACATGTGATGCTACATCACACTTTCTGTCCAGAATTTAGACAATTGTTTATCATCTGCTTGCAGACTGAATTGGTGCTATTTTGAGGACAACAATTCTATTAACTTAGCAATCCGAGCAAATATGTATCCAATATATCAAGTTCTTTTAAGAGAAAAGTCCATGTGAATATACACACAGAAAAATATCTTCTTTCAAATTTTTAAACTTCTCCCAGAACACTAGGAAAGATGTACTGTAGCACATGAGGATTACCACAAATAACGACACACTTCACACATATGTAATCTATTTATCGAATTAATGTTTGGATGCCATTAAATGCCCAGCCAGTTAACTTGCCAATTATTTATTATGTTCTCATAAACATTGAAAACATGAAGCAAAAGAACACTCTAAAAGAAAAGTTCAACCTGCTAACTGCTACAGGATTAGTTTCTGTTAGATTATTTTCTCAGAAAATTAAAAAAAAATTTTTTTTTTTTTTCTGTTATCTTCTCACAATCTCAAAATTTCTAAAAAATACAGTTTTTATCTTGACTTCTGATTTATAAAGCACAATTAAAAGGTAAAATCAATTAAGCTCTCTAGTCTTGAACAGTACATTAATACAATATTTTTGGAATAAAATCTCAGAACTAATTTAATCAATGTAATGCATAATCTTATTTTTGTTAAAATTTAATTTTCAGAGAAACAATACAATTTCAATATCTTTTAAGAAACTGATTACAATGCAAGCAGAAATTAATAATGCTATTTTGTGAGCAGTGCTAAAAGCATTTATATCTAGTATGAATTTAAAAATAAAAAAATTACCTGTTCTCCTAATACTTCCGGCTGGTCATCTTCATTTTCTGATATTTTCTCTTCTTCAGTATTTTCCTTTTTATCTTCTACAACTAATTCCTCTTTTTCTTCAGTCTTTTCATTATCAATTAATTCCATATCTTCAACCGCTCCTTCTTGATCTTCTTCTTGATCTTCTTTTACTTCAGTTATAGTTGCCTCCTTAGCAACTTCTCTCACTTTCTCTTCAGCTTGTGCACCAAAAGTTTTGCTAGCATATGCCTTCCGTTTAGCATCAATTTCCTAAAATTATATGCACGAACGAACAAAAAAAAAAAAAAAAAAAAAAAAAAAAA
>KK114624.1:99434-113845 GCA_000611955.2 Stegodyphus mimosarum
GCCATTTACTAAATTTTAATAATTATAAATTAAAAAAATTGTTTTTTTAACATTCATATACTATATATAAAAATATTACACAGTTCTAAACATACAAGCTACACTGTTTGATTACTGTGTTAATTAAAACTACTCGAGTAGTAGAATTCTTTGCATTAGCAAAGAGATTATCTTGTTCAGCCACTCAACATCAGAAAGATTAATTAATTCAGCAAGTTTGAGACAAATTGCAGCTTTAAAAAAAAGTAGGCTAGTCACATTAATAATTACCAAGCATAAGAGTCAAATGGCAGTAGTAATTAATGATGTTACCAATTGATCAAGTCTAAGGCGATAATTTGTTTGGAAGATGATGAGATTGCATGATGTACTGTAGTATTGTAGCTACAAAGTTTCAATGTATCATGTATGTGCATGTACAGTTATGGTTTAATTTGATTATGGCAGAGTAAAAGAGGGCTATCTGCACAAGAGGAAGAATGTGAAATACTTTCTGAGAGAAACTAGTTCGTATCCACGATAAAAATAGGGAATCTATGAAAATGCCTGTTTGCAGGGATTCGAACTCTGGTTGAACTACCAGTGTTCAGCGACTTTGCTTGACTAGTGGTTGACTATGTCTGTGTACATAGATAACACTAAAAATTTTTAGATGTAGCAACATAAAATGAGGAAAGCTGATGTCACACCTCTATGATGTAGGCATGAGCTTTTCATATGCACCAGAACACAAATAAGCTGTAGATATGCATACTGCTCTTCAGATATGTAATGTGAACTATCCTGACAGGTGAAATTATACAGTCACTAGGTTATTTAGAAGCCGGAGAGATGAAAAATGAGCAATGCCCTCGCCGGGAATTGAACCACGGACTTCTTGGTTATGCGTTGAGTGTGCTGACCACTACACTGCGAAGAAGGCGGGAGAAATACTTATAAAGTGACAGCACTTCCGAGTGATAATTTTTGATTAGATCTAAAAAGTTACTTGTGTTTTAGGTAGAGACTCACGGCACACAACTGTTTTTAATTCATTTAGCCAGTTCCACTGTGAATGGCAAAAGATGGATCACAAATGCAACATGCCAGTTATTTTCAGATTAGGAAAAAAAAAAGGGGAGGAAGGAACAAATATGTTGTATGATTTGAAGCAGACCACAGGACACAGAAATTCATCTTCCCTGGATATCGGTAATCCTGATATTGTACATTTCTTTTAAATAAATAACACTGAGAAAGCTACTGGCAGTTTATTCACAAATACTTTTCACTTGTTATGTTCTTATTGTAACCAAATCCTTCAAAATTAAATTAATCATGTAACTGTTCTCTCTATTTCCATAGACAAAATTAGTAAAAAAAAAGGGAATACACAAGTAATATGGTACATCAGAAGAATATGTGATCCCCCCCTCCTTTGACACCATAAACGAAATTAGGATTTTCATGCAACATTAAGTTCTCTGTATTATAAAATAATGCAATGTTACTGGATGCTTTAAAAAAATTGTAGATTTTACTTTTTTTTTAACTGGCATTTCTGAGATGATTTTAATCGGAAAACTGATATTTTTTAGAATACAGAAACATCTGTTACAAGAAAGTTACAATTTGTAAGAATGGATTTTCCATGTGAGAATTTTGTATAACTCAACATACATCACATGATAGTTAATATCATGCTGTATACTTCTTAGCTGCAAAGTTTTTTAATTAAAACTCTAGTTATATGTGGGTAGGAACAACTGATCATAGTACCTCCAGGCATATTCCCAGAGCAATAAAAGAATTAGTTATAGACAAGGAAGATTAATAGCAGATGCTGAAGTCTAAACCACTATGAAGCAAAAATCCATAAGGAAGAGCTATAAACTTTTCAAGAAAAATAATTATGCTGCTTAAACTGTGAAAAACATAATTTCATCTGTGGGTTTTAAAAATTGCACTTTGTGATATCTCACCAAAAAAAAATATATCTAACAGTGCATGGTTTGAATAATTTCAACTGTTTTTCCTCCTCTGAGATTTTATGTTACAAAATATAAATTAAATTACTAGAGACTGCAATAGTAGACTGGAGTAAGTTTGTACAACATAACAGAATCCATACAACAAAGAATTGGGGAAAAAAGATTTGATCACTGAAATGATTGAAAGGGTTACTGAGGGGAGGTCCAAACAATTATTTACACAAAGATATATACGCTAATGCTACCTACTGGCCACCATTAAATTTAATTTGTATACTGCGGGGGGAAAAAAATGGGATAGTTCTATATCTCCTGTTCTACTGGCCTGATTGATGAAATGCAACTTGCGTTTCTCCCGTCTCGAAAGCGCAACTTAGGATATGTATTAGTTTTATATATAGCATTGTTCTAATATAGGTATTCTGACACAAAATCGGGCTTTTTCTGAAATGACATGCCCATTTTTTCTATATTTCAATTCTACGTCTCAAATTATACCGAACTATTAAGTTTTGAAAAAAATCTCAAAATTTTTAGCATCATCTTAAAGTAAATGTGTTTCTAGGCACATCTGCAAAGTATTAAAGTTTTTTATTCAAAATTTTTGAAGATATACATGAATTTAAATACTGTGCACGCTTTGAAATTTGGTATATTTGTTATAGCGGTAATAACGCCAAATATGATTTACACACTTCGTTAAAATTATTTGAAAGTACGAACAATGATTTTTTTTTCCACTTGTTTACAACAAAAAAAAAAAGGAAAGGAAAATAGGTTGCTATAAATTAAGAAGTTCGCCAAGTGAAACTAATTCTTGGCGCAAACTGAAAAAAATGTGCCAAGATAAATTTTTGAATTTCTCCATAAATTTTACACCAAATTTTATGAAATTTAATATTCAGGCCTAATTTGAGTTGTAGACTCGAAATATGGAAAAAACTGGCATGTCATTTCAGAAAAAGTCCAATTTTGTGCCCAAAATACGTGTGTGAGAACAATGCTATATATAAGTTTAATATATATCCCAAGTCAAACTATCGAGACATGAAAAACGCAGTAGAATGGGAGACATAGAACTGTTCCCCCCTTTTTTTTTTTGCTGTGTACTTATTTATTATATATTACAATGTTCTTGCTCACATAGTAAATTATTTTGTGCAATTCCCTTTCATTCTTTTTTTATTGAAATAACTAACATAAGAATTATATTTCTTATGTCTAGAAAAACAGTCAAAATAAGTTGATGATCAAAGTGTTTTCTTGCTGGAAGCACCAAATTGGCACACGTAGCTTAAAAAATAAATAAAAATTTAAAAATATTTAATATATATTGTAAAAATACAATAAAAATATATTAATTGTCAAATTTAAAGCAATACATATTCTCATAGTATATTCTGACAGATCATCAAATGCACTTATCTTTAAATACTTAATCTTCAATGATAACAACTGCCCAAAGCTATGAAAATAACATAAAGTATACAACATATATGCTGATTCTTGGATATTATACTGCACTGTTTGACTTGCTTTGTTGGGTAGAATAGTTTCATTCTACGTTTACTGTAAAACTCCACATATTAGCACTTCAGTTATCTGAACTCTAAATTGTCTGGTTTTAAACCAAACAAAATAAGTTTGGTTTTAATTGATTTATGCATTTTTGATTTTTTAATGAATTAAAGGCACTTAAACTAAAAGGTTGTGTACGATAATTCATCATCACCAGAGTTTAGAGACTAGGTCTCCTCTCCCCAGTTGCTGTTTAAGTGGGGCAGAATATAAGGCTTTTTCACCTCCTTATCATGTGCTTTCGTGATGTAATAGCAAAGCACAGCCGGCTAGCAATCAGAAAACTGAAGTTTAGAGTCCCGGCAAGAATATTGCTTATTTTTCATATTTCCTGTTCTTTTCTGGGGGGGGGGGATAACTCAACGATGCAAATTTGCCATAACAGATATTGTTGGAATGAGTAAATGCCTGGTTCTCTCGTCAACCATATCAAACAAAGTCCCGGATCAGTCTATAAGCATTACCTAGATTAAAATTGAAATCAAAAATCTTCACTGGCCTTCAGACATTCACATGCTTGCATGCTCAATTCAATCAATATCTCTGCAATAATGCAAGGAGGGAAGAACACAGAATTACTTGTCATGTAATAGACAGACCATTTCAGTGAATTTTTCTACATTCAAGAGAAGCTGATACAACACTTTCAGAAGCTAATCTACAAGAAAGCTACAACTGGAGTCAGATAGATACAGTAGGTATTGATCTTGACAGAGGCAAGAACTTAAGGTTTTCTTAGGAATCTGTCTTGAATATTGATTTTACAAGGCAATTGAATCCACTTAAGAGATGCATACTTTTAGCCATTAAACCATGTCCAAATCATTTATAGCAAACTAGAAAGTTAACAAATGGCCTCAACTGCCT
This sequence comes from Stegodyphus mimosarum, assembly GCA_000611955.2. Classification (NCBI taxonomy): domain Eukaryota; kingdom Metazoa; phylum Arthropoda; class Arachnida; order Araneae; family Eresidae; genus Stegodyphus; species Stegodyphus mimosarum. The sequence continues at coordinate 103,850 of KK114624.1, forward strand.
AATTCAAAGTTAACAAATGGCCAGAGAGACAAAGAAGAGCATTTGAACACTTGCAGTGAATCATAAATCTTATTTCTTAAACCGAGATACAGTAAAATGAAAAATAGTGAAATAAGAAACACTGGTGAAACAGAAAGCTTGGAATTACATCTTGTAAAAATTCATTTGCCAATCATCCTAAAGAAAAGGTTTCTGATGACATTCTGACGGACATAAGGAGATTTTCCACCCTCTTTAACTAAATAGTTATGATTAAACAGCAAATAAAATATTAGTAACAGCAGGGATGTCAGTACTTTAATCATAAATCTAAAGTTTGGCCATTTATCAGATATCATAAGTAAGATTAGCATGGTTACCACATTTAGTGATTATCATAATTTTTACTCCTAATCTCATGAAATCATTTTGCATCCAACTAACAAAAAAATACTTCAGCTTTCTAAATTATTTAATTTTAATTCACCAAAAAATTAAAAATGCATAAATCAATTAAAACCAAACTTATTTTACTTGCTTTAAAAAGCCAGACAATTCAGATACTGAAGTTCTAATATTTGGAGTTTTACTATAAACATGGAATGAAATTACTCTACACAACAAAGGAAGTTAAACTGCTTCTAATGGTACCAGAAATAATAACCATTTCTCCTTTAAATAAATTATAAATTACCATCTGAAGATAAGTACATGTTTCAGAACAATTACACATTTGCTTTAACCCTCTCAGCGTTACGGCCGGATTTTTCCGTATAGAAGGCTGCCTTCTATATTCGTTACACATGAAAATTTCTGCTATTTTTTAATATATCTGATTTCGGTTTGGATTTATATTGGAAGAAAAGAAATCAAGGTACAAAATGAAAGAGTCATTTTTTAATTAAAATCAAGAAAATAACACTTGTTCATGACATTTTGAGGAACTTTGAAATTTCAAGGCTAAACCCGTAACGCTCGGAGGGTTAAAGTGTACAGGCCAATTTTTTTTCATACATCCTTGCCTGCCTACATACTTGATGATCTCTTCTTTGACATATTGTTATACAGTAACGATTTTTCAAAAGCATCCCCATTTTGTAATGTGAAAGTTCTATCTGAAACCTTGCACCCAGAAGTACAAAGTATACCATCTCCATCTTTATAGGTTATTACACTTCTATTATTCATACATACACCTCAAGATATGTCACTCGAAACACATGCTGTAAGGTCTTCCCCCTCCTTGCTTCGCGTCTTTGTGATGTAACTTGGAAGTACATCTGGACAGCAATCAAAAGGTCCAAAGTTCGAATAATGGTGATAGCATTGCTTTATTTTTCAAATTTTCTGCTCCCCCCCCAAAAAAATCCAATGATTCTACACTGGCACTCAAACTAAAAAGTTATGGACGATAATTCATCATCACAAGGGTTTAGTGACTAGGTCTCTTTTCCCCAGTTGCTCTTTAAGTGGGGCACAAAGTAAGGTTCCCTCTTTCCTTACCATGTGCCTTTGTGATATAACTGCAAAGCACAGTCAGTTAGCAATCAGAAATATGGAGTTTGTCCCGGCAAGAACACTACTTACTTTTCATATTTCCTGTTGTTTTTTTTGGGGGGAGGGGGACTAATGACTCTACAATGCAAATTTGCCATAACAGATATTACTGGAATTATAGCAATTGCCTGATTTTCATGTCAACCACATCAAACAAATCCCCGGATCACACTACAAGCATTATCTAGATCCAAAGCGAAATCAAAAATTTTCACTGGCCTTCAGACATTCATATGCTTGCATGCCCAATTCAATCAATATCTCTGCAATAATGCAAGGAGAGAAAAACACAGAATTACTCGTCACATAACAGACAGACCTTTTCAGTGAATTTTTCTACACTCAAAAGAAGCTGATACAACACTTTCCGAAACTAATCTACAAGAAAGCTGCAACTGAGTCACGTAGATACAGTAGGTACTCATCTTGACAGAGGTGAGAACTTAAAAGTTTTCTTAGAAATAAGGAATCTGTCTTGAATATTGATTTCACAAAGTGATTGAATCCATTTAAGAGGTGCATACTGTTCGCCATTAAACCATGTCCAAATCACTTTATAGCAAACTTCAAAGTTAACAAATGGCCACAATTGGCAAATGATATCTCAATCTGAAGTAAATGAAGGTTACTTGATGTCTTAGGTTATTTGATCCATATTACTTGAAATTAGAAAAATTGCATATATGATTAATTAAGATTGTATGCAATAGTTACTAAGCAACTTAACCTTCAAGAACTTTATGTGAAAGGATTTACAGAACATTTACGTTGCAACAAGGCACACGCAATATATCTCCCTAAGTGGACTTCCCTTGTAGAAGAATTTCATGGGAAACAAGTACATATTTATGTTAAATATGAGGGAAACCACAAAAACGCCCATACAGGCAGCCTATCTATGACTCACAGCAGACACAGCAGGGACTTGAACTCAGAGCAAAGTTTATCTTCATAATAAAGTTCAAGAAGCTTTTTTTTTTTTTTTCCCAATAAAAAGTGTTCTTTAACAAATCAGTAACTGGTTAAAGGAAACTTAGATTTCAAAAAAGTGAATGAAACTATTACCATGCAAATTGCATGTAATCAGTAATTACAAATATTAATTACAAAAGCAAGTAAAACATTTGATATCATCTGATTCTTTCATTCAGATTAATATAGCTTATTAATTTGCATGATGCATGAAAAAGATGTCAGCACAACTGTGGAAAGTGAAGAACAGCAGTAAGTTCAAAACAATATATTGCAACGAAATGGAAACTAACAGTTACAATTACAACCTCAATCATACTTTTGTGTTTCTGTATTTTAATTTACAGGCTTGTTAAAAAAACTGAATTAAAATGAACATCAACAATCAAAATATTTAAGATATAATCTCCCAAATTTTGCATCATAAACTGCCATTTGCTTGAACTACTTAGAAATGCTCAGTTAGTATTAGAATTCTGATATGTTTGTGAATTCTATGCAATATGGACTTAATATAAACATGTCTATATCCTAATACCTTCCTTAATAATTTATCACTGCCTACATAAAATACAATTTAAACTTCAAAATGTAATGTTAACTTTCAACTCCCATGATAGAAGCACTAGAAACTAAGCATCATGACTTATCTAATGAATGTTTTTACTTACCTAGGGAATGTTATGAATATCTTATTACCTTCATCTGTCTTGGCAAAAATAATTAAAAAATTTTATCTTATAATAAAATTATTCCTTACTTTTTTCAATTACATACTTTAAAAATGCTTACAAAATTAATTTTATAGTGCTTTTCTGTTAATGGGGCAACAGTCACCAAACATGTGTCAAAGCACCAAATGTGGTATCCCTTTTTACATCACATTAGCAACAGTTGTGCAATGCAAATATATGGAAATATTGAACATCAATCGAGTTAAAATTTCTGCCCCATATTTTCAGCTTGTTTTGTGTTGAAGGGCTGATAGACATTCTTCTTGAATTCGTACAACTGTCTGATGTTTACTAAGTAAAAACAGATTGTTGTGTACATGGGTAGAACAAAATAAAAATGGGTTTAAGAGTTAAAATATTAACATCTTACCTACATTTAAAACAAGATTTCTTTATTGGTACATGTAATATCATTTTAAATATTCTCAAAAGTTATAAATGATCATATTAAGTAATAAAACAAAATATTAAACAAAAGACTGCTATAATTATTTATACTAGGTTTCATAAATTCATTAGGGTGCATAAAATTTATCATAGGATTTAAAAACTATGCATAAATGCAGGGATACTAAAAAGCTTAGATAAAAGTAATAGCAGTGACAATACCCTTTGAGCAGCAATAACTGCAGGGGAACGAGTGGATGTACAACAAAAGCTAATGAAGAGGACAACAGGAAGGCCTATAACTACAAGATATACTGCCCAAAGCCAAGGGTTCTTATTGGTATATTTGAAGAGTCTGGTAATCATGTTGTCCTACAGGAAAAAAAAATTCAATACACTCATTTAAAAACCACAATAATTTTATATATTGGAAAGAATCTCATCATACATGCCTTGCATTTCAATAATATGCATATAATGCACTATGGATACATCAGTATATCTCTCATATATGAAAACTTCGAATGATTTAAAAAAAAATACAAAAACCTCAGACCTATCTATGATTTAAGACCCATTATATGAAACATCAATCACCTTAATGATACCATAATATAATGTTATGATAAAGATATTAATGCCAATATGTGAAACATAAATCATCTTAATGACTAAAACTAAGGCTTAAATAAAGTGAAATCAGCTGAAGGAGGCAGGGGAGTAATCCAAAAATTACATTTCTATTATAAGAATGTATCAAAGAAAGATTATAAGCACATCTTAATAATTACATACCAGTTTCGGCTATAAATCTAAAAGCTAGCATTGCATGTATAATAAGACTCTAAACATTTGTTTACTTTCAAGCCCTGAAGAGACATTAAGTGAATGAAAAATAATAATTTAGGTATGAAAGTAAACAAACATCGACACATATGAAATTGCACCAACAGATACCTCTTTCACTCGAGATCGCAGATGGATGAAGTATATCACGATAGGAATAGCACAATAAATTAGATACACAAGCCAAATATAAGGATGATTATTGGTCTTCCGTAAAATCCATTTCCACCATGACTGCATAAAACAGTTGTAAAAAGTAAGATAAAATACAAATACATAAAAAGAAAATATTACAGTTGTTAAACATTACAATAAGTTTTTCTTAAGGAATTTAAAAACTAACATTCAATTGACTAAAAAAGTATAAGATAACATAAAATATACCAATATATTTTTGGTATTCACTTGCCTAGCCATCTTATTACAAAATACTAGATCATATAGCATTTCCAAGGCAACTAGTTATCTAATAAATGTAGATCTAATAATCATCTAATAATGCATTCAATGATGCCTATAATTTCACAAAGGATATTTCTTCACAATGTATCACAAAAATCAAAATGATTCTTTTATTTCATAAAAATTAATAGGTTCATTCAATTTTAATCTTTTACTAATACACTTAAGTAATAAAATAGTTCCAAGTTTTATTGAAATGAAAATTACATATAATCATGCTTCACTACATTTATCCTATCACATTAAATTTGTTCTATAAAAATTGTACAGACTCATCATTGATAGCTTATTGTTGCAATGTTCTAAGCTAGCATTCGTTATCTGCTCCTCCAGCAACATCATAAACACACACACAATATATATATATATATTGTGTGTGTTTATGATATATATAAGACTAAGTTAAAGATTATCCTGTCTAAGAAAAAATGTGTAGAATGAGGAAGATTTAAGAGGTCTTAAAAGTAAAAATAGAAATTTAGACAGGTAAAAAAGGCCAAATGTATGAGATGCAAATTTTGTTAAAACTTTAATGAAAATGAAAAATAGTAATATATATGTGTGTGTGAGTGTAAGATAAAAAACATGTGAAGCAAAACACAAATTAATTTGCAACAGTCTTTTAATTCTCTATTTTAATTTGGATGTTTCCCTTTTTCTGTTCTAAAAATAGTATATCCTTATATCTCTCTAAACTGAGTAGTTTCCAAATTAATCCATTTCTTATGATTCTTGCATAATACTAGTCATGTATATGGTTTTTCAAGCTGAAAGTGAAAAATCAGTATCAAAACATTTAACATCCAGTAGGAAAAATTTCGGAAACATAACTCAAATTCTTTTGAACTAAGCTTTCATTTAGGAATATATCATATTTCATTTTACACTTCACTCTAGCCAACTTGCTACTGCCTGTTGTCTCCAAAAATATAAAAGTTCTAGAACATGTGTTGTGCCAAGTTATCGGTGTTAGATAATAAAAATGTATGTCAACAGGAATAAAAAGGAATGTTTAAATCAGCCATTATGATTACAAGCTACCTCTTTATGCATCAGCATGACTTAAACATTTTCCACATTATTACATATAAATATTATTGTATTTAATGGCAATCTGAAATGCATACAATGCTTATAATCTTCAATTAATTAGGTTTTAAATGCTATTAAAGTTCATTTCAAAAAAATATATTATGATACATGTATTATGAAGAAACAAATTATGTTCATAAAGTAACTTCATAATCCTTTATAAGAAAATATGTTTACAAGTTTCTTAAGAGCTACAACTGTCAACTTTGGCCTCTCTGGCAAATGCATGAATGAAAGTGCATATTCCCCTTTTTATTTACATAATAAAGATGGTAATATACCACATATTTAAACAAGAAGAATCTAAATTTTATGAATTTAAATGAAGCACAAGGAAAGTTTGCAAAATCAACATATTGCAAATGGAGACAACATTTAAGAAACACAATTTCCAGAATCAAAACAAAAGTTCCTAAAATTGTAAATTTGGAGGCACATAACAGCATAAATTCAATCAACATTGTCCCATGAATAATTACAATCTCTAAAGTCACCGAACTTCTGGGATGGAAAACTAAGTTTGTTGTTTAAGATTTACTTAAAAACTTAAAACAGACTTTCTTCATTAATTAAAAAAAAAAGTAACATGACAGCATTATCAAGGAAGGGGAAAGACAAGAGCTTTCCAAGCATTCAAATGCATCATACTCTCCCAGCATTTTGCAGACAAAAATCTTGTTTTCTTACTCTTATAAGATGAGAAACAGATACACTTCCAAGGGGGTAGGCATCCTTAATGAAACTTTTTTGATTACATTCAGCAGTCCCATAGTGGATACTGGGATTTGTTCCCGAGAGAACAAGAAATCCTCTAATGACACACATGTGTTGTTGCAAATCAAAAGTTTCACAGTTTTTAACTCTAATTACTGTTGCATATATGAATCAAATTCCCAAACATAAATACATGAATTAAGTTTTTAAAAGTGAATCTGATTTATAAATTTCAGATCAAACAATAATTATAAAAAAAGTTGCTATCACACCTACATTATAAATTTCAAATTTTCACTTTCATTTTTGCTTATTTACTTGTTTTCTGATTCAAAATCAAGAAACATTTGATTTTAATTCGATATTAATTACAGTAAAAGGTTCTATTGCATTTTTAAAAATTCTCATAAAAAATCTTTTTAATTTAAGAAAATAAAATATTCTACATTTGGTTCTAACAATTTGAAGATTTTCTTCATGCCACTTCTTTTAATTGTTTCTTTTTTATGCTATCTTCATTCTCTGAAGACATTTGCTTTTCTTCTCTCCCTTCTCCCACTTCCTTCTTAATTTCTGTAGTTCTTCACTGGTCAGTTCAAGATCATGACTCTCTACCTCTCTTCTATATATGATTTACTGATTTCCATATGCATGGCCTTACCCAAGGAAACAATAGTATCTACAATGTCAGTATCACTTTTAAGTCCTTCCAAAGACATTCTTTAGATACAGTCAGCCCATAGCTTTTCCCGGGCTGATTTTAGCATTCACACAGAAACATCTTCTTTTGTTTGATTAATAAAATACAAACGAAGAATATTTAATTGGTTCTTACAAAATATCTTATATCTTTATGGAGAATATTCTTTTTGAAATTGGGATTTGCATTTTGATCATTAGTTGTAAGACTGATGTAGTATTAGGAGATAAGAATTTAATTTTGATGAAATGAAACTCACCCAAATCTTCTCGCTATGGTGGATGTGTTACTGCATTAGCCATCATAAGGAGAACTTTCTCAAGTAGACCTTATTTTGTAGATACCATTTTACAATAAAGACTTCTCCCATCCATTCAGAGAACTGCCTAATCACCCAGGCTTTGCTGTTAAATCTCGACCCAAGTTTACATCGATTAACATTCCGGTTTTTAAAGACTTGAAAATTTTCAGAGAGATAAACCAACCAACAGAGGTTTTTAGATTCATGTCAGCACTAACATTAGCATAAAAACACAAAGTTAATTTCTTTTTCATTGGCTTATGTACTGGTAATACCATTTCTGCTTGAGTGATGCAAAATGTTAAATATTATCAAAATTGAGTCGTCGTTATTACATTAACTGTTTACATATATATCTTCAAAAAATAAATGATATATGCATTTTTTTTTATAAAACTTACAGAAAATATTCTACAAATCCATATAACAGTTAAAAATGTGTTTTTTAATACTTAAATATAGTAAAGGTTCATATCTCAAATACAGATGCCAATACACGATGTTAAAAAAGTTCTAACCTTGAAAAGTTTACATGTTAAGTGATTTGTAAGTTGCGGTACCACTGTATATAAAGTAACGCAGCAAAATTTTTAGAATAAATATTCTCCCCCCCCAGTAAAGAAAGACTCATAAAATCATATCTTTAAATGAAACATTAATTTCCTTTCCTTTATTATTATTAAATCATTGCTAATCTAAAGCTGAACTTTTTTTTAAAATTTAGTTAGTTACTTTCTATTATTATTAACAACAAAATTTAATTTTCTGATTTTATACTGGAACTTGATATAAATGGAAATATACATAGATTGGAGGCACATTATTATGGTCATTACCCAATGTAAACATCAAACATGCATAGTGGATATTACAATGGATATGACAGGATCACACACTACAATCATGTAAGAATATGATACTCAACCATGTATGTTAGCTTTCAAAATTGCAGATTTTGCAAAAAGCTAACATGCTCCAATAGTTGCACTGCACCCATCAAAAATAACACCATTCTCGTGACATGGTACAGCTACAAAATTCAATGTGCTTCTGAACTTAGATACGCTTAGCAACTATGATATGCTATGATTAGTTAAGTACTGTTAATTTACGATCGTTTCAAATAAATCTAAAGGTCATCAGGAAGGTTTGCAAGGGAAAAAAAAAATGCAATGAAGCTTGTTGTTTCTTCCCTGGATTTAGCAGATGGCATTTTATGACAGTGCGCAATATAATCACTGCAGGTCTGCTGCATGCTGCAATATGTGTTGGCTGCAGTTTGGATGTACCAAAAATCACGGTCCTTAAATTTCAATGCTCTGTTCTGCAGATATTTCCTTATGGATTCCAGCAATTCCAGATTTTGCAACCTGGAGATGAGCAACAGTGTGTTGACTTGGCAAAGTTTTTCCTCTTTAGATATGATCAAAAAAGAAGGTGACTGCTGTAGGTAATGTTGGTATTATCATCAGAAGAGCTGAATTTCTTCTTAACTGGGAATTTAAACTCCAAGAACTGCATTCACTGGATAGACAAAAATCCTCATGACGTGATACTGATGTTTTTATACAATGCTAAAGTGAATGTGTGGTTAACATCACACACTCAGTCTCAATCATCACTCATTCTCAGAATGTAGTTTTTCAAAGAGGTTGTAGAGTCATTAGGTTTTTTGAAGCAGATGGGGGAAATGTGTAGCTTCCCGACATGTTGCCACTTGTGTTTAGCTAGTGCTGCAACAGCACTTTGGACATAAAGTCATCTCCAGTAACTTTGCAGTTTCGTAGCTGCCATGATTCCTTGACCTTCCTCCGATGGATTTCTCGTTCTGGGATTATTTGAAATCTAATTTGTACACATCAAATCTATGAGATTTGTCAGAACTGAAAGATGCCAAAAGACATGAAGTTAGACAGATGCTTCCACACAAGTGAGCACGTTGAAAACTTGTAATCTCACCAAAAGTTTTTTTTTTTCCCCTCTCTGTTCTTATGCTGTCACTGGTCCTTTGCAATGATCTTTTTAAAGATTTTATGCCAGCAATTTTTATTATACATGCATCATTCCAACTCCATTTATAGCTTTTTTATTGTGCCGATCAATTTGCATAGAAAAAAGTAAGTGTTGCCACCTGAAAATTTTGAAACATTTTCATTGTCAGAATAACAGTGAGAGCTCTATGTTTTAAATCATACAATCTTGAGCATATACCTTCAAATAACAATATATGAAATTTCATTTTGACTGGTTGA